>OZ024743.1:327107504-327245004 GCA_964016885.1 Eledone cirrhosa
TCAGAATAATTGATTATGAATAATTTTGAACCTCCAAATTTGTGGAAGAGATCCGGAGTTCTTCTTGGAATCCGTGCCAGGAGGACAAATAAGGAAATTTCAGAGTTTCTCAGCGTCAGCAGTAGAATGGTGGAAAAGGTCAGAAAGGAATTGGAAGATTAAGGATTCGACTACGAAGCAACATCAGAGAGGAAAACACATTATCGACGATCTGACGCCTTCAGAATGCCTGAGTTCATCGCTGAAGTTCAGGATATCATCAACAATGAACCTACCAAGTCGATGCATGCCAAGGGAGAAAGGCGTGGATGAAAAGCTCATTAGGCTGGTGGTACATGAAGATATTTGCTACGTTTCATACAAGATGAGGAAAGGACAATTTCTGTCAAAGGCAATGCAAGAAAAGCGACTGAAGCACGCAAAGAAGCTGATCAACAAGTTGAAACACCCACTGGAGCCAGACATGCTGTGGTTTTTCTCCGATGAGAAAAACTTCTGCCAAGACCAGAAGATCAACTCCCAGAACAACAGGTGGCTCGCTGTCTCATCCAAAGACGTGCCCAGAGTCATGCAGACCAAGTTTCCAGCGACAACATTGGTCTTAGGTGTCGTCATGCCACCTCACTTCTTCCCTGAGGGCCTCAAGCTGAACACCGATGGCTACATCCGCATTCTGAGCGAGGTAGTAAAGCACTAGATAGATCAGGTAGCTGCAGGTAGGCATTGCGTGTGGCAGCAAAACTCAGCGCCCTGCCATACCAGCCGAAAGACCCAAGCCTGGCTGTCAGAGAACTTCGTCAACCACACTTCACCTGACATCTGGCCTCCCAGCTCGCCTAACTGTAACCCCCTCGACTTCTGTGTGGAGCGCAATGGAACGAGACACCAACAGATCTAGCTGCAATACGAAAGACGATCTGAAGGCCAGGATCACAAGTGTGTTTAGGGGCCTAAATCGGGGGACAGTGACAAAGGCCTGTAGCCGGTTCCAAGGCCGCCTTGAAACCGTAATCAAAGCCAATGGCGGGTTTATCGAGTGAGATCGAAAGAACAAGTCATGAAGACAAACTGACCCAAGTTTGATAAATATATCTTAAAAAATAAAACTACTGTGTTATTTTTTCCTAGACAGTAATCTTGCGAACAAATATCGTCCGCACCCTGTATATATATATATATATATATGTATATAACAACGTGAGGACCAAAAACGTGAGGTGTTCAGGATTGCTAGGCAATGTGTCAAGGAAATCCGTGATATTGTCGGGGAGAAGTGTATCCTTAATGATGATGGTATGCTTGCCATCACAGACGCTGATAGGAAGGTAGCTTGGAAGTGTCACTACAAGAGGCTACTAAATGATGAGAATAAATGGGACAAAGATAGTCTGCCCCACATCGATCCAATAAAGAGACCAGCAGTGCAAGTTGAAGGTAGTATAAGTAAGGCAATCAAAGATATGAAGACAGGTAAGGCAACTGTGCCTTCGGAGATAGTTGCTGAAATGCTGAAAGCATCTGGAACACGGTGGGACACACCATGGTTACACGGATAGTAAACCAAGTCATATAGAACGAGGCCATACCAAATGACTGTCGTAGCAGCATCATCATTCACTGCTAACTGCTACAAGGGTAAAGGAGATGCACTAGATAGGGGGAAACTATAGAGGCATTAAATTAATTGACCAGGTCATGAAGGTCACCTAATCAAAGAGCAAATTGATCTAGACGAACTGCAGTTTGGGTTTGTGTCAGGTAAAAGTACCACAGACGCCCTTTTCCTTGTACGACAACTATAGGAGAAGTACCTAGCTAAAAGTAAACCCCTCTACTTAGCTTTTGTTGACCTGGAGAAAGCCTTTGACAGGGTCCCCCGCCCCATTATCTGGTGGGCTCTTAGAAAACTAGGGGTTAATGAATGGCTTGTGAGAGCTATACAAGCCATGTATAAAGAAACAATCAGCAAGGTTAGAATTAACAACGAATATAGTGAAGAATTCAGCGTAAAAGTTGGTGTCCATCGGGGCTCTGTCCTTAGCCCCCTACTATTTATTATTGCCCTTCAGGCTATAACAGAGGAGTTCAAGACCGGCTGCCCGTGGGAACTTCTCTATGCAGACGATCTAACGCACATAGCTGAATCGATGGCTGAACTAGAGAAGAAATTCCAAACATGGAAGCATGGCCTAGAATCAAAAGGCATTAATGTTAACCTGTCTAAGACTAAAGTTCTAGTATGTAGGAAGGAAAATAGGGCACAGGTCCTCTCTGGAAAATGGCCATGCTCAGTGTGTAGGAAAGGAGTAAGTAGAAATTCCATTTTATGTCTCAAATGCAAAGTATGGGTGCATAAAAAATGTAGTGGGATCACAGGTAAGCTATCTAAGAAAGTACATTTTATATGTGGCCGGGGCTCAGGTGCAATAAGTAGCAAGTGCCCACAGGATACTAGCTCCTTCTATTGCCCAGATGGCTCTATAGAAATAGTGGACAGCTTCCGTTACCTGGGTGGCAAAATCAGCAATGGTGGAGGGTGCTCCGAAAGTACAGTAGCCAGAGTCAGAACAGGAAGGAAAAAGTTCAGAGAGCTTATACCACTATTGGCCGCTAAAGGTTTCTCTCTAAAAATGGAAGACAGACTGTATGATGCCTGCATATGAACAGCTATGTTACATGGCAGTGAGACATGGGCATTGTGTGCAGAGGATCTGCACAGACTGGAGAGGAACAAAGCATGCATGTGCTGCTGGATGTGTAATAGTAATATACGTGAACAGCAAAGCATAAAGGAACTAAGTGAGAAATTAGGTATAAGAGGGATCAGATGCTGTTTACTCGAGAGAAGACTACGTTGGTATGGTCACGTGATGCGCATGAAAGATGACAGCTGTATAAAAAAGTGCAGGGCGATCAAAATTGACAGGACTTATGGAGTAGGTAGGCCCAGAAAAACATGGGACAATCTGATAAATTCCGACCTTACACACTTGCACCTCTCTAAGACAATCTCACTCTTTGGCGCCACGCAGTAATACAGAAAACCCGCCTTGCCTTAGTACAAAGCGAAACCTACAGTCAGTAGGCACCTCTTAATCAAATATACACCCCCTCCCACTACCCCTTTATCTGTAAAGTTATGTTGGTACCACAACAGCCAGTCCTAAATAAATGAGGTTGTGTAGGTGTCACAACAAAAAAACACACAGTCCACACTGTAATGTGGCCGTGTAGGTAACATGGTAAAAACCTCCCAGTCCACACTGTAAACGTGGTTGGTGTTAGGAAGGGCATCCAGACGTAGAAAACCTGCCAGACAGTCCCATACGAGCTAGACAACCAATCTTGCCTCAAGTGGGACAATTCCCGCCTAAACCCATTCTAGCGTGGAAGATAGACGTTAAACGATGATGATGATGTGTATATATATATATATGTGTGTGTATATATATAGAGTGTATATATATGGAGTATATATATATATGTGTATATAAATGGAGGCACATGGCTTAGTGGTTAGAGCATTAGCCTTGCAATCGAAATGTTGTGAATTCAATTCTCAGACCGGGTGATGTGTTGTTTCCTGGAGCAAGACACTTTATTTCACATTGCTCCAGTTTACTCAGCTGTAGAAATGAGATGATAGGGACTGGGGTCCATATCATTCCACTGCAAAGTGGTCGTGGAGGTGCCACGGCAAAAAAACACCCAGCACTCACTGTAAATGAGGTTGGTGTTAGGAAGGGCATCCAGCTGTAGAAATCAAGCCAGAATCAGTTCCCGTCCCACACTTGCAAGCAGGGAAAAGTGGACGTAAAATGAAATGATGATGATATATGTGTATGTCCTCTGTAATACATACAACATCCCTCACTAGCTATGCTGATGACATAAAGGTAGCACAGGCAATCAAAAACCCGGCTGACGCTGCCCTTTTACAACAAGATCTGGATGCCATATACAAATGGGCAGAAGACAACAACATGCAGTTTAATGCTGGCAAATTCCAAGCCCTACAATACAAACCTGCAAACACAAATACAGTACAACAGTTACGCCGACCAGGAGGGACCGATATCCCCGTGTCAAAATCGATATGAGACCTGGGTATAGACATGAGCGATGATTCATATTTTTCCTCACACATCATGAAAGTGGCGATAATGTGCAGACGACTCGCTGGCTGGATCTGAAGGACTTTCCGGACAAGAGACCAAGACACCATGTTGACACTATGGAGGACATTTGTCCTAAGCCGCCTGGACTATTGCTCCCAGTTGTGGTCACCCCATAGTGTCAAACTAACCACGGAGCTTGAGGCAATCAAGCAAAGCTACACCAAGAGGATTGCGACGAAGGAGATAAGCTACTGGGAGAGGAACTGAACCACTACTCTATGCTTTGCCGTTCACGTATATTACTATTACACATCCAGCGGAGCATGCAAGCTTCGTTCCTCTCCAGTCTGCGTATATCCTCTGCACACAATGCCCAGGTCTCACTGCCATGCAACATTGCTGTTCGTATGCAGGCATCATACAGCCTGCCTTTCATTTTTAGGGAGAACCCTTTAGCGGCTAATAGTGGTATAAGCTCTCTGAACTTTTTCCATCCAGTTCTGACTCTAGCTACTGTACTTTCAGAGCACCCTCCCCCACTGCTGATTTTGTCACCCAGGTAACGGAAGCTGTCCACTATTTCTATAGAACCATCTGTGCAATGGAATGAGCTAGTATTCTGTGGCACTTGCTGCTATTTATTGCACCAGAGGACCGGCCACAGATAAAATCTATGTTCTTAGTTAGCTTACCTGTGATCCCACTACATCTTTTATGCACCCATACTTTGCATTTGGGACATAAAATGGAGTTTCTACCTACTCCTTGCCTACACACTGAGCATGGCCATTTCCCGGTTGGGACCGGCGCCCTATTTTCCTTCCTACAAACTAGAACTTTAGGCTTAGACAGGTTAATTTTAAGCCCTTTTGATTCTAGGCCATGCTTCCATGTTTGGAATTTCTTCTCTAGTTCGGCCATTGATTCAGCTATGAGCGTTAGATCATCTGCGTATAGGAGTTCCCATGGGCAGCCGGTCTTGAACTCTACTGTTATAGCCTGAAGGGCAATAATAAATAGTAGGGGGCTAAGAACGGAGCCCTGATGAACACCAACTTTTACGCTAAACTCTTCACTGTATTCGTTGTTAATTCTAACCTTGCTGACTGTTTCTTTATACATGGCTTGTATAGCTCTCACAAGCCATTCATCAACACCTAGTTTTCTAAGAGCCCACCAGATAATGGAACGGGGGACTCTGTCGAAGGCTTTCTCCAAGTCGACAAAAGCTAAGTATAGGGGTTTACTTTTAGCTAGGTACTTCTCCTGTAGTTGTCGTACAATGAAAAGAGCGTCTGTGGTACTTTTACCTGACACAAACCCGAACTGCATTTCATCTAGATCAATTCTCTCTCTGATTAGTTGCGCTATTACTTTTTCTGTGACCTTCATGACGTGGTCGATTAATTTAATGCCTCTATAGTTACTCCTATCTAGGGCATCTCCTTTACCCTTGTAGCAGTTAATGATGATGCTGCTACGCCAGTACTTCGGAACAACCCCATTCTGTATGACTTGGTTTACTATCCGGGTGACCATGGTGTGTCCCACCGTTCCAGAAGCTTTCAGCATTTCAGCAACTATTTCCGAAGGCCCAGCCGCCTTACCCGTCTTCATATCTTTGATCGCCTTACTTATTATACTACCTTCGACTAACACTGCTGGTCCCTCTATTGGGTCTATGTGGGGGAGACTGTCTTTCTCCCATTTATTCTCCTCATTTAGTAGCCTTTCGTAGTGACACTTCCAAGCTACCTTTTTTATCAGCGTCAGTGATGGCAAGTACACCATCATCATTAAGGACACACTTCTCCCCGACAATATCACGGTTTTCCTTGACATATTGCTTAGCAATCCTGAACACCTCACGTTTTTGGTCCTCACGTTCAACTTTCTTTCCTCTGCTTCCCTTCTTGCGAAGTACACTTGTCTCCTAACTTCCCTCCTGGCCACTTGATAGTCTTCTCTACTTCCCCCAACCCGCCATACTTTCCAAGCCTCCTTTTTGGCTTTAATTGACTCCTCCACCTTACTGATCCACCACCATGTTACTCACCTCCTGCCTATAGGCCTGCTCCAGCCACAGACTTCGTCTGCCGCCATCAGCAGGTTTGCTTTCAGGAATTCCCACTGTTCCTCTATATTGTACGATTCTAAATGCTCTTCCTTACTGTCGAAAGCATCAAGTAATATGCTTTTAAATTTATTTCTGGCTGTGGGGTCCTTTAGCTTCCATATTTTTCTCCTGAGGATAGTCCTCTTCTGCTGTCGAGTACGTCTCGTCCTGACTATGAGGTCGCTAATTATCAGTCTATATTGGGCGGTGCATTCTTCGTGGGGGAGGGATTTAGTGTTTACAACAGACACTCTGTCACGTCTTCTGGTAAGGATATAATCTACCTGGCTGGTATGTTCCCCTGATCTGTAGGTGATCAAGTGATTGTCTCGTTTTTTGAAGTTAGTGTTACAGATAGTTAGGTTATTTGCGTCACAGAATTCCAGGATTCTGGAGCCTTCCTCATTTCTAGTACCAAACCCATAGCCTCCGTGGATTCCGTCGTAGCCGTCACAATGTTGTCCAACGTGACCATTTAGGTTGCCAGCAATAATTATATAGTCACTGTCGGTTATTTGGGAGGTAGTGAGCATCAGTGTCTCATAGAATCTGTCTTTTATAGCGCCAGGCAGTCCGGATTGGGGCGCGTACGCAGATATTACTGTCACATTAGTTCTATTTAGAACAAGTCTTATTTTAATTATTCTGTCATTCACTCTATTTATGTCTATTATTTTATCCACCCATTTTTCTGCTAACACGATTCCTACCCCACCCAGCCCATTGTCATTTCCCACCCAGAAAAGCTTATAGCATCGTTTTTTACCCACAATGAATCTAGCAGACCCGCCCCTCCACCTGGTCTCTTGGATACAGCAAACATCAACCTCCTTACGTTCAAGCATTTCTACAACCTCGTTAGAGAGGCCTTTTAAGGTGCCTACATTCATGGTACCAACTCTGAAGTTTGGGATTGCGTTTGGTGGGTGGGGCGCAGGGAGGGGTGAGGGGGATGGGGTTGGGGTTATGTTGGCCATCCGCGGCCGCAACAAAGAGGAGGGGGTCTTGCCCTTTTATCCGGCAGCATGAGGTGAATTTGTCGTTATCTTTGGCATTGTCTTCGAGTGTCCAGATTCTTCAGACTCTCCAGAAATTCCTTAGTCCATCCATCATATCGAAAAGCAACCAGAAGTGATAGCATAGGCCGTTGACTTGTGTTGGTCCAAATAATAAAGGTGGAGAGTGTGGGGCGGGCGGGAGGGGTATGGGGTAGTTAGCGAAGAGAAGATTATTTAGAACAAGCGTGGAGAAGATTATTTAGAACAGTCAGACAGAATTATAGAATAGCAATTAAGAAGTAGGATTTGGATTCTGGGCGATTATAGATATATGGATGAATGAACCAAAGGGTGGGGAGACAAGAAGAAAATGTTATTTTTACATTACATTTCGTAGAAGTGGACTGACCATTAATAAGAGTTGACAAATTCTGAGATTCGTCCCTTGTAACAGGTTTATTTATATTTGGTGCGAGTAGGGAGTGAGAGAGAGAGAGAGAAAGAGAGATAGAAATAGAGAGGGACGTATATGATAGAGAGACAGGCACGTATATGATAGAGAGAGGGGGGGTGATAGCAATTTTGAGGGCCGAGAGAAGCCATTTTTATGAATCCTGGGAAAATTTTTGGCCAAAATGGTAGCGAGAAGATTATTTAGAACAAGCGTGGAGAAGATTATTTAGAACAGTCAGACAGAATTATAGAACAGCAATTAAGAAGTAGGATTTGGATTCTGGGCGATTATAGATATATGGATGAATGAACCGAAGGGTGGGAAGACAAGAAGAAAGTGTATATATATATATATATATATATATAAGTGTATATATATATATATATATAAGTGTATATATATAAATATATATAAGTGTATATATATATATAAATATATATATAAGTGTATATATATATATCATCATCAACATCGTTTAACGTCCATCTTCCACGCTTGGACGGGAGTTTTCCCACTTGAGGCAAGAGTGGTTGTCCTGCTCGTATAGGACTGTCTGGCGGGTTTTCTACGGCTGGATGCCCTTCCTAACACCAACCACATTAACAGTGTGGACTGGGAGGTTTTTACCGTGTTACCTACACGGCCACATTACAGCGTGGACTGTGTGTTTTTTTGTCGTGACACCTACACGACCTCATTTGTTTCGGACTGGATGTTGTGGTACCAACATAACTTTACATTGAAAGGGGCGGTGTGGATGGGGTGGGGGTGGTGGGACGCGGGTGTATTTTGTTAGAGGTGCCTATTGACTGTAGGTTTCGCTTTGCACTTAGGCAATGCGGGTCTTCTGTAGGCGACAGAAGGCGACAGATGAAACCTGTGGCTGGAGCAGACCTATAGGCAGGAGGAGAGTAACTTGGTGGTGGAACAGTCAATCAAGGCCAAAAAGCAGGCTTGGAAAGCATGGCGTGATGGGGAAAGTAGAGAAGACTATCAAGTGGCCAGGAGGGAAGCTAGGAGACAAGTGTACTTCGCAAGAAGGGAAGCAGAGGAAAGAAAGTTCAAGCATGTTCTACAACGCGAGGACCAAAAACGTGAGGTGTTCAGGATTGCTAGGCAATGTGTCATGGAAAACAGTGATATTGTCGGGGAGAAGTGTGTCCTTAATGATGATGGTGTACTTGCCATCACTGATGCTGATAAGAAGGTAGCTTGGAAGTGTCACTACGAAAGGCTACTAAATGAGGAGAATAATTGGGAGAAAGACAGTCTCCCCCACATCGACCCAATAGAGGGATCAGCAGTGCAAGTTGAAGGTAGTATAATAAGTAAGGCGATCAAAGACATGAAGACGGGTAAGGCGGCCGGGCCTTCCAAAATAGTTGCCGAAATGCTGAAAGCATCTGGAACAGTGGGACACACTATGGTCACTCGGATAGTAAACCAAGTCATACAGAATGGGGTCGTTCCGAAGGACTGGTGCAGCAACATCATCATTAACTGCTACAAGGGTAAAGGTGATGCCCTAGATAGGGGAAACTATAGAGGCATTAAATTAATTGACCAGGTCATGAAGGTCACAGAAAAAGTAATAGCGCAACTAATCAGAGAGCAAATTGATCTAGACGAAATGCAGTTTGGGTTTGTGTCAGGTAAAAGTACAACAGACGCTCTCTTCATTGTACGACAACTACAGGAGAAGTACCTAGCTAAAAGTAAACCCCTATACTTAGCCTTTGTTGACTTGGAGAAAGCCTTTGACAGAGTACCCCGCTCGATTATCTGGTGGGCCCTTAGAAAACTAGGTGTTGATGAATGGTTTATGAGAGCTATACAAGCCATGTATAAAGAAACAGTCAGCAAGTAAACAGTCACCAAGTAAACATTAACAACGAATATAGTGAAGAGTTTAGGGTAAAAGTTGGTGTTCATCAGGGCTGTCCTTAGCCCCCTACTATTTATTATTGCACTTCAGGCTATAACAGAAGAGTTCAAGACCGGCTTCCCATGGGAACTCCTATACGCAGATGATCTAACGCTCATAGCTGAATCACTTTTGTCTTCATAAAAACAGTCACTATATTTCCATTATTTATTTTCAGAATAATTCATTTTGAATAATTTTGAACCTCCAAATTTGTGGAAGAGACCCGGAGTTGTTCTTGGAATCCGCGCCGGGAGGACAAATAAGACCAGAAGATCAACTCCCAGAACAACAGGTGGCTCGCTGTCTCATCCAAAGACGTGCCCAGAGTCATGCAGACAAAGTTTCCAGCAACAACATTGGTCTTAGGTGTCGTCAGCAGTCAAGGTGACGTCATGCCACCTCACTTCTTCCCTGAGGGCCTCAAGCTGAACACCGATGGCTACATCCATGTTCTGAGCGAGGTAGTAAAGCCCTGGATCGAAAGACCCAAGCCTGGCTGTCAGAGAACTTCGTCGATCACACTTCATCTGACATCTGGCCTCCCAGCTCGCCTGACTGCAATCACCTCGACTTCTTTGTGTGGGGCGCAGTGGAACGAGACACCAACAGATCTAGCTGCAATACGAAAGGCGATCTGAAGGCCAGGATCACAAGTGCCTTTAGGGGGGGGCCTAAGTCGGGGGACATTGACGAAGGCCTGTAGCCGGTTCCGAGGCCGCCTTGAGGCCGTCATCAAAGCCAATAGCAGGTTTATCGAGTGAGATCGAAAGAACAAGTCATGAAGACAAACTGACCCAACTTTGATAAATAAATCTTAAAAAATAAAACTACTGTGTTATTTTTTCCTAGACAGTAATCTTATGAACAAATATCGTCCGCACCCTGTATATATATATATATATATATATATATATATATATATGTGTGCGTGTGTGTGTATATATACATATATATATATGAAGGCACATGGCTTAGGGGTTAGAGCATTGGCCTTGCAATCGAAAGGTTGTGAGTTCAATTCTCAGACCGGGTGATGTGTTGTTTCCTGGAGCAAGACACTTTATTTCACATTGCTCCAGTTTACTCAGCTGTAGAAATGAGATGATAGGGACTAGGGTCCCTATCATTCCACTGCAAAGTGCTCGTGGAGGTGCCACGGCAAAAAAGCACCCAGCACTCACTGTAAATGAGGTTGGTGTTAGGAAGGGCATCCAGCTGTAGAAATCAAGCCAGAATCAGTTCCCGTCCCACCCTTGCAAGCAGGGAAAAGCAGACGTAAAATGATGATGATGATATATATATGTGTGTGTATATATGTGTGTATATATGTGTATATATATATATATATATATAAATAAGTGTGTATATATATATATGTGTGTATATATATATATGTGTATCTAGGTGTAGATGAATGGCTTGTGAGGACTATACAAGCTATGTATAATGAAACAGTCAGTAAGGTTAGAATTAACAATGAATATTGTGAAGAATTTAGTGTAAAAGTTGGCGTTCATCAAGGCTCTGTCCTTAGCCCCCTCTTATTTATTATTGCCCTTCAGGCTATAACAGAGGAGTTCAAGACCGGCTGCCCATGGGAACTCCTATACGCAGATGATCTAACGCTCATAGCTGAATCAATGGCTGAACTAGAAAAGAAATTCCAAACATGGAAGCATGGTCTAGAATCAAAAGGCCTTAAAGTTAACTTGTCTAAGAATAAAGTCCTAGTTTGTAGAAAGGAAAATAAGGCACAGGTACCCTCAGGGAAATGGCCATGCTCTGTGTGTAGGAAAGGAATAGGCAGAAATTCAATTTTATCTCCCAAATGCAAAGTATGGGTACATAAAAGATGTAGTGGGATCACAGGTAAACTATCTAAGAACGTAGACTTTATATGTGGCCGATGCTCAGGTGCAATAGGTAGCAAGTGTCCACAGGATACTAGCCACTTCTGTTGCCCAGATGGTTCTATAGAAATAGTAGACACTTTCTGTTACCTGGGTGACGAAATCAGCAGTGGTGGAGGGTGTTCTGAAAGTACAGTAGCCAGAGTCAGAACGGGATGGAAAAAGTTCAGTGAGCTTATACCGCTGTTGGCCACAAAAGGTTTCTCTCTAAAAATGAAAGGCAGATTGTATGATGCTTGTATACGAACAGCAATGCTACATGGTAGTGAGACATGGGCATTGCGTGCAGAGGACCTGCGTAGACTGAAAAGGAACAAAGCATGCATGCTCCGTTGGATGTGTAATTGTAATATACTTGAATGGCAAAGCATAAATGAACTAAGTGAGAAATTAGGAATAACAGGGATTAGATGCTGTTTACTCAAGAGAAGACTACGTTGGTATGGCCACATGATGCGCATGAAAGACGACAGCTGTATAAATTGATGGTAGTTATGGAGTAGGTAGACCCAGAAAAACCTGGGTCGATCTGATAAATTCCAACCTTACACACTTGCACCTCTCTAAGACAATGTCACTGGACCGAGATCTTTGGCGCTACCCAGTAATACAGAAGACCGGCCTTCCTATGTACAAAGCGAAACCTACAGTCAGTAGGCACCTCTTAACCAAATATACACCCCAATCCACTACCACTACCCTCCCACTCCCACCAACACCACCCCCTCTCTATAAAGTTGGTACCACAACATCCAGTCCAAATAAATGAGATAATGAGATCGAGATCGAGATCGTGTAGGTGTCACGAGAAAAAAAAACACACAGTCCACGCTGTAATGTGGCCGTGTAGGTAACACGGTAAAAAGTTCCCAGTTCCACACTGTAAATGTGGTTGGTGTTAGGAAGGGCATCCAGCCGTAGAAAACCTGCCAAATAGTCCTATATGAGCGAGACACGGTCACCCGACCAACCTTGCCTCAAGTGGAACAACTCCCATCTAACCCATGCTAGCGTGGAAAATGGACGTTAAACGAGGATGATGATGATGATATGTGTATATATATATATATATATGTATATATATATATATATATGTGTGTATATATATATATCAATATATGTGTGTATATATATATATACATATCATCATCATCATCATCATCATCATTTTGTGTCTGCTTTTCCCTGCTTGCAAGGGTGGGACGGGAACTGATTCTGGTTTGATTTCTACAGCTGGATGCCCTTCCTAACACCAACCTCATTTACAGTGAGGTGAGTGCTGGATGCTTTTTTGCCGTGGCACCTACACGTCCACTTTACAGTGGAATGATAGGGACCCCAGTCCCTATCATCTCATTTTTACAGCTGAGTAAACTGGAGCAATGTGAAATAAAGTGTCTTGCTCAAGGAAACAACACATCACCCGGTCCGAGAATTGAACTCACAACCTTTTGATTGCAAGGCCAATGCTCTAACCACTAAGCCATGCGCCTTCATATATATATATGTGTGTGTGTATATATATACATGTGTATATATATATATGTGTATATATATATGTGTATATATATATGTGTATATATATATCATCATCATCATCATCATCATCGTTTAACGTCCATGTTCCACGCTTGCATGGTATATATATGGAATAGAATGAAACGAAATTTCATTTCTCACTCTTAGTACTGCACTTACTTTAAAAAAAAAAAAGGTGACGTGGTTGTCTAAACAATGTACGGCGTAATTCGGGCTGTTTGTTTGTTTACAAACAAACAAACAGAGCATTATAATAAATGTTCGGTAAACCGATACGTGCATATATATATGTGTGCATGTATGTATATATATATATGTGTGTATATATATATATATATATATGTGTGCATGTATGTATATATATATATGTGTATATATATATGTGTGTATATATATATGTGTGTATATATATATATATATATATATACATGTGTATATATATATGTGTGCATATATATATATATCCATGTGTACATATATATATATATACATGTGTACATATATATATACATGTGTATATATATATATATATATATACAAACAAGGCGGCGGTCCCTTCTGGGAAATGGTCGTGCTCGGTGTGTAGGAAAGGCGTAGGTAGAAACTCCATTTTATGTCCTAAATGCAAAGTATGGGTGCATAAAAGATGTAGTGGGATCACAGGTAAGCTAACTCAGAACATAGATTTTACATGTGGCCGGTGTTCTGGTGCAATAAGTAGCAGCAAGTGCCCACAAAATACTAGCTCTTTCAATTGCGCAGAGGGTTCTATAGAAATAGTGGACAGCTTCCGTTACCTGGGCGATAAAATCAGCAGTGGGGGAGGGTGCTCTGAAAGTACTGTAGCTAGAGTCAGAACTGGTTGGAAAAAGTTCAGAGAGCTTATACCACTATTAGCTGCTAAAGGGTTCTCCCTAAAAATGAAAGGCAGGTTGTACGATGCCTGCATACGAACAGCAATGTTGCATGGCAGTGAGACCTGGGCATTGTGTGCAGAGGATATACGCAGACTATAGAGGAACGAAGCTTGCATGCTCCGCTGGATGTGTAACAGTAATATACGTGAACGGCAAAGCATAAACGAACTAAGGAAAAAATTAGAGATAAGAGGGATCAGATGTTGTTTACTCGAGAGAAGGCTACGTTGGTATGGACACGTGATGCGCATGAAAGTCGATAGCTGTATAACAAAGTGCAGGGCAATAAAGATAGACGGTAGCCACGGAATAGGCAGACCTAGAAAAACCTGGGACGAGCTGATAAACTCCGACCTCACACACTTACACCTCTCCAAGACAATGTCACTGGACCGAGACCTTTGGCGGTACTCAGTAACAGAGAAGACCCGCCTTGCCAGTAGGCATCTCTAACAAAATACACCCCGTCCCGCCACCACCCCCACCCCATCCACACCACCCCGTTCTATGTAAAGTTATGTTGGTGCCGCGCCATCCAGGCCGAAACAAATGAGATCGTGTAGGTGTCACGACAAAAAAACACACAGTCCACGCTGTAATGTGGCCGTGTAGGCAACACGGTAAAAACCTCCCAGACCCACACTGTAAATGTGGTTGGTGTTAGGAAGGGCATCCAACTGTAGAAAACCTGCCAGACAGTCCTATGCGAGCAAGACAATCACTCTTGCCTCAAGTGGGACTACCCCCGTCCAAACCCATATAGTGGAGGCACATGGCTTAGTGGTTCGAGCATTGGCCTTGCAATCGGAAGGTGGTGAGTTCAATTCTCAGACCGGGTGATGTGTTGTTTCCTTGAGCAAAACACTTTATTTCACATTGCTCCAGTTTACTCAGCTGTAGAAATGAGATGATAGGGACCACAGTCCCTATCATCTCATTTCTACAGTCCCTATCATTTCATTGCAAAGTGGTCGTGGAGGTGCCACGGCAAAAAAGCACACACCACTCACTGTAAATGAGGTTGGTGTTAGGAAGGGCATCCAGTTGTAGAAATCAAGCCAGAATCAGTTCCCGTCCCACCCTTGCAAGCGGACATATGTGTGCAGTGTGTTCCTCCTCTTCGTGGAGCTGAGTGCTGGACGGACCACCGCCTGGTACGCAAAAAAGTGAAACTAATCACTAAACATAAAATCTGGGCTCCTGGTGTTGCCCTGCCCAAAAGATTGAATGCTGCTTGTCTTAAGGATAAAAATGTGAAGAAGACATTGGAAGAAGAGATGCAGGCTGCAGATCTTGGTGAGGATTGGCCGACCCTTAAAAAGTCGGGTTATGATGTGGGCAGGCGTGTTCTGGGATTGGTGCAGAAAAAACATCAAGACTGGTTTAATGAGAATGATGTACATATAGAAGACTTGTTGGCTGATAAGAAGCATGCTGTCACGTTACTTGACGGCAAAACCACAGGAGAGGAATACGTTGCATGAGGAACTCAAGGATGTAAAATCACGTGTCTTTCTCAGATGAAGGATCAGTGGTGGGGTGAGAAGGCTGGTGAGATACAAACTGTGTCAGATTCCAATAACACAAAGCTGTTGTACAGTCTCTTGCGTGAGGTTTATGGACCGTCTTCTTCTCTGGTGACACTGCTTCGCAGCAGGGATGGCAAAGAACTTCTTCGTGACTCACAAGGAATTCTACGAAGGTGGTGAGAGCACTTTGATGATCTTTTGAATCAGCCGTCTGTCGTCAGTGAAGATTTCCTCAATCTCATTCCAGAAAGTCCTGTGAAAGTAGCTCTCGCAGAACCTCCGACACTTGTGGAGGTTGCAGTGGCTATCTCGAAGCTGAACAGTGGAAGGTCTCCAGGTATGGATGGCGTACATGCTGAGCTCCTACAATATGATGGTGAGAGACGCCTGCAACATCTTCACTCTTTGTTTGGCAGGATATGGGCTAATGAATCCGTACCCGAGGACTGGAGAGATGCAGTAATGGTGGTCTTGTACAAGGGAAAGGGTAACAGGAATGATTGTGGGAACTACAGAGGTATATCATTGCTTTCTGTCGTAGGGAAAGTTTTATGTAGGGTGCTTCTGGACCGTCTGTTGACACACATTGCAGATTGTGTTCTTCATGAAAGTCAATCTGGTTTTCGTGCTGGACGCGGCACTACTGATACGATCTTCTCAGCTAGACAGCTCCAGGAGAAGTGCATGGAACAAGGTTTGGATCTGTATCAGATTTTTGTCGATCTGACAAAAGCTTTTGATACTGTTAACAGAGATGCATTATGGAAGGTTCTCCAGAAACTTGGTTGCCCTGATAACTTCCTTGCTTTAGTTAGGTCTTTCCATGACGACATGAAGGCTTGGGTTAATGTCGGAGGTAACATGTCGGAGCCTATCTCAGTAAAAAATGGAGTGAAACAGGGGGATATTCCAGCACCGACCCTGTTTGCCATATACTTTGCAATGGTTTTCTGTATTGCATTCAGGAATTGTGAGCATGGTGTTTACATCCGATATCGACCCTCAGGCAGCATATTTAACATCAGGCGCTTTGCTGCAAAGACAAAAGTATTTACATCAATCATAAGAGACCTCTTGTACGCAGATGATTGCGATCTTGTAGCGCACACAGAGAGTGATATGCAGCACAATCTGAATGCATTTTCTGACGCTTGCACTGCCCTAGGATTGACTGTCAGTTTCAAGAAAACTGTTGTCATGTACCAACCTGCCCCTGGTAAGCAGTACACTGAACCAAATATCTATGTGTATGGTAAACGACTTGGAGTGGTTGATCAGTTTGTCTACCTGGGAAGCACTGTCAATCGATACAGCAACCTTGACAGTGAAATCTCACTTAGGATTAGGAAAGCAAGTGATGCTTTCGGAAAGCTAGAAAGGCGACTCTGGGGTCAGCGAGACATATGGAGGAGGACAAAGGTAAAGGTCTACAAGGCATGTGTGCTCTCTTGTCTTCTTTATGCCTGTGAGACCTGGGTCACATATCGACACCACTTTAAGCAATTGGAGTTTCCATCAGATGTGTCTCAGACGGATCCATGGCGTTCACTGGAAGGACCACATCAGTGATATCGAGATTTTGGAAAGTTCTATGTGTGACAGTATAGAAGCTCCTGTGCTTAAGCAACGACTCCGTTGGAGTGGTCACCTTGCCAGGATGAAGGATTCTAGAGTACCAAAACAACTCTTTTATGGAGAGTTGGTTAAAGGAAAACGACCGCCACATAAACCAAAAAAAAGGTATAAGGATTCCTTGAAAGCCTCTTTGAAAGACGCTAACATCTCTGCTGATAAATGGGAAAATATTGCTGCTGATCGTAATAAATGGAGAAAGACTGTATATGAGGGAAAAGTTGCCTTTGAGGCATCTCGAATCGCATACGAGAAAGTAAAGCGGAATGTGAGGAAGGGTATTGCTGTTGCACTTCCAGACGGCGAGGGTCCTCCTATGGTGCTGACATGCAGCGTCTGTGCGAGACTCTGCCTAAGCAAAGCTGCACTCGAAAGTCATCTTCGCAGTCATAAAGTAAGACCAGTGGTTGACTACCAGGCTGCTGTTGGAGATGCTACTCATCATGCTTGCCAAACATGTGGTAGAGAATGTAAATCAGTAGGAGGGCTCAAGCGACATGCAAAAGTACATGAACTCCAACCACAGCCGGCTATTCCCAGCGAATGTTTTGGTTGCCGACTGTGCAAGACATTTTAGATCATTGGCTGGGCTAAGAAGCCACATTCGATCGCTGCGCTGCTAGTTGCTATCGTGCGTGTGTGTATAGATATGTTTATGTGTGTGCGTGTGTGTGTATATATATATATGTATATGTATATTATTCTTCAAATTTAATATTATTACTATATATATATATGTGTGTGTGTGTGTATATGTGTGTATATATATATGTGTGTGCATATATGTGTGTATATATATATATGTGTGTGTCATCATCATCATCATCATCGTTTAACGTCCATCTTCCACGCTTGCATGGGTTTGAATGGGAGTTTTCCCATTTGAGGCAAGATTGGTTGTCCTGCTCGTATAGGACTGTCTGGCGGGTTTTCTACGGCTGGATGCCCTTCCTAACACCAACCACATTAACAGTGTGGACTGGGAGGTTTTTACCGTGTTACCTACACGGCCACATTACTGCGTGGACTGTGTGTTTTTTGTCGTGACACCTACACAACCTCATTTGTTTCGGACTGGATGTTGTGGTACCAACATAACTTCACATTTAAAGGGGTGGTGTGGATGGGGTGGGGGTAGTGGGACGGTGGTGTATTTTGTTAGAGGTGCTTACAGACTGTAGGTTTCGCTTTGTACTTAGGCAAGGCGGGTCTTCTGTATAACTGTGTAGCGCCAAAGATCTCGGTCCAATGACATTGTCTTGGAGAGGTCTAAGTGTGTGAGGTCGGAATTTATCAAGTCATCCCAGGTTTTTCTGGGTCTGCCTACTCCGTGGCTACCGTCTATTTTTATCGCCCTGCACTTTTTTATGCAGCTGTCGTCTTTCATGCGCATTACGTGACCGTACGAACGTAGTCTTCTCTCGAGTAAACAACATCTGATCCCTCTTATTCCTAATTTCTCCCTTAATTCATTTATGCTTTGCCGTTCACGTATATTACTATTACACATCCAGCGGAGCATGCAAGCTTCGTTTCTCTCCAGTCTGCGTATATCCTCTGCACACAATGCTCAGGTCTCACTGCCATGTAACATCGCTGTTCGTATGCAGGCATCATACAGCTTGCCTTTCATTTTTAGAGAGAACCCTTTAGCGGCCAATAGTGGTATAAGCTCTCTGAACTTTTTCCATCCCGTTCTGACTCTAGCTACTGTACTTTCAGAGCACCCTCCCCCACTGTTATATATATATATATGTATGTGTGTATATATATATATCATCATCATCATCGTCATCATCAACGTTTAACGTCTGTGTTCCACGCTTGCATGGGTTTGGACGGGGGTAGTCCCACTTGAGGCAAGAGTGATTGTCTTGCTCGCATAGGACTGTCTAGCAGGTTTTCTACAGTTGGATGCCCTTCCTAACACCAACCACATTTACAGTGTGGGTCTGGGAGGTTTTTACCGTGTTGCCTACACGGCCACATTACAGTGTGGACTGTGTGTTTTTTTGTCGTGACACCTACACGATCTCATTTGTTTCGGCCTATGGCGCGGCACCAACATAACTTTACATAGAACGGGGTGGTGTGGATGGGGTGGGGGTGGTGGTGGTGGGACGGGGTGTATTTTGTTAGAGATGCCTACTGGTTGGAGTAGGTTTTACTATATATTTAGGTAAGGCGGGTCTTCTCTGTTACTGAGTACCGCCAAAGGTCTCGGTCCAGTGACATTGTCTTGGAGAGGTGTAAGTGTGTGATGTCGGAGTTTATCAGCTCGTCCCAGGTTTTTCTAGGTCTGCCTATTCCGTGACTACCGTCTATCTTTATTGCCCTGCACTTTGTTATACAGCTATCGACTTTCATGCGCATCACGTGTCCATACCAACGTAGCCTTCTCTCGAGTAAACAACATCTGATCCCTCTTATCTCTAATTTTTTCCTTAGTTCGTTTATGCTTTGCCGTTCACGTATATTACTGTTACACATCCAGCGGAGCATGCAAGCTTTGTTCCTCTCTAGTCTGCGTATATCCTCTGCACACAATGCCCAGGTCTCACTGCCATGCAGCATTGCTGTTCGTATGCAGGCATCGTACAACCTGCCTTTCATTTTTAGGGAGAACCCTTTAGCAGCTAATAGTGGTATAAGCTCTCTGAACTTTTTCCAACCAGTTCTTACTCTAGCTACAGTACTTTCAGAGCACCCTCCCCCACTGCTGATTTTATCGCCCAGGTAACGGAAGTTGTCCACTATTTCTATAGAACCCTCTGCGCAATTGAAAGAGCTAGTATTTTGTGGGCACTTGCTGCTACTTATTGCACCAGAACACCGGCCACATGTAAAATCTATGTTCTTAGTTAGCTTACCTGTGATCCCACTACATCTTTTATGCACCCATACTTTGCATTTAGGACATAAAATGGAGTTTCTACCTACGCCTTTCCTACACACCGAGCACGACCATTTCCCAGAAGGGACCGCCGCCTTGTTTTCTTTCCTACAAACTAGAACTTTGGTCTTAGCCAGGTTAATTTTAAGTCCTTTTGACTCTAGGCCGTGCTTCCATGTTTGGAATTTCTTCTCTAGCTCGGCCATTGATTCCGCTATGAGTGTCAGGTCGTCTGCGTATAGGAGTTCCCATGGGCAGCCTGTCTTGAACTCCTCTGTTATGGCCTGAAGGGCAATAATAAATAGTAGGGGGCTGAGAACAGAGCCCTGATGGACGCCAACTTTTACGCTAAACTCTTCACTATATTCGTTGTTAATTCTAACCTTGCTGACTGTTTCTTTATACATGGCTTGTATAGCCCTCACAAGCCATTCATCAACGCCTAGTTTTCTAAGAGCCCACCAGATAATGGAGCGGGGGACTCTGTCGAAGGCTTTCTCCAAGTCGACAAAAGCTAAGTAGAGGGGTTTACCTTTAGCTAGGTACTTCTCCTGTAGTTGTCGTACTATGAAAAGAGCGTCTGTGGTACTTTTGCCTGACACAAACCCGAACTGCATTTCATCTAGGTCGATTCTCTCTCTGATTAGTTGCGCTATTACTTTTTCCGTGACCTTCATGACCTGGTCGATTAATTTAATGCCTCTATAGTTACTCCTATCTAGGGCGTCTCCTTTACCCTTATAACAGTTAACGATGATGCTGCTATGCCAGTCCTTCAGAACAACCCCATTCTGTACGACTTGGTTAACTATGCGGGTGACCATGGTGTGTCCCACCGAACCAGATGCCTTCAGCATCTCAGCAACTATTTCCGAAGGCCCAGCCGCCTTACCCGTCTTCATATCCTTGATTGCCTTACTTATTATACTCCCCTCGACTAACACTGCTGGTCCCTCTATTGGGTCGATATGGGGGAGACTGTCTTTCTCCCATTTATTCTCCTCATTTAGTAGCCTTTCGTAGTGACACTTCCAAGCTACCTTCTTATCAGCGTCGGTGATGGCAAGTGTGTGTGTATATCATCATCATCGTTTAACGTCTATCTTCCACGCTTGCATGGGTTTGGACGGGACACACATATATGTGTGTGTGTATATATATATATATATGTGTTTGTGTATATCATCACCATCGTTTAAGGTCTATCTTCCATGCTTGCATGGATTTGGACGGGATATATATATATATATATAGTGTCTGTGTGTATGTATATATATATATATATATATATATATATATATATGTGTGTTTGTATATATATCATCATCACCGTTTTACGTCCGTTCTTCCACGCTAGCATGGGTTAGACGGGTTGTCCTGTTGTGTGCAGTGTCTGGTCGGCTGACCATGCCTTGCTCATACAGGAACTGATCTGGCTTGATTTCGACAGCTGGATGCCCTTCCTAACACCAACCTCATTTACAGTGAGTGCTGGGTGCTTTTTCGTGGCGCCTACACGTCCACTTTACAGTGTGGGCTGGGTGCTTTTTTGCCGTGGCACCTCCACGACCACCTTGCGGTGGGGGGGGGGGGGGGGGGGGGGGCATATTGTTTATATGCTTCAGCATGTACCCATGGGAGGTCGGGTACCCTGTATTACTGCGTGACGCCAGAAGTCACGGTCGTGTGTCATTGACTTTGAGAGGTGTAGTTGGGTAAGGTCGGCTTTTATCACCTCATCCCAAGTCATCTTGGGTCTCCCCACTCCGCGGTATCCATCAACTTCTAGTGCTCTGCACCTTTTTATGCAGCTGTCATCCTTCATACGCATCACATGTCCATACCAGCGTAACCGCCTCTCCTGCACGCAGCATTTGATTCCTCTTATGCTCAGTCTCTCTCTCAATTCCTTTATGCTTTGTCGTTCACGTATATTACTGTTACACATCCATCGGAGCATGCAGGCTTCGTTTCTCTCTAATCTACGTAAGTCTTCCACCTTCAGCGCCCAGGTCTCACTACCATGCAACATCGCTGTTCGGATACACGCATCATACAGTCTGCCTTTCATTCTGAGGGAGAAGCCTTTTGCAGCTAGCAGTGGTAGTAGTTCCCTAAACTTCTTCCATCCCGTTCTTACCCTAGTTATTGTACTTTCTGAGCACCCACCTCCGTTGCTAATTCGGTCACCTAGGTAGCAGAAGCTGTCTACTGTTTCTACAGGGCCCTCCCAGAGATTGGTGGTACTTGTTTCCTGTGGCTGTTTGCTTGCTGTTTCAGCACAGCTGCTGCATGTGAATCCTACATTCTTAATTAAGCTTCCTGAGATCCCGCTACATCTCTTGTGTACCCATTGTTTGCATTTGGGGCAGAGAATGGAGTTCCTACCTACACCTTTCCTACATACTGAGCAAGGCCATTTCCCTGAGGGGATCTGGGTTCTGTTTTCTCGTCTACTTATAAGGACCTTAGTCTTTGTCATGTTGACTTTGAGGCCCTTTCTCTCTAGTCCCTGCTTCCAGGTTTGGAATTTCTTCTCTAGTTCTACCATAGATTCAGCTATGAGTGCGAGGTCATCAGCATACAGGAGTTCCCATGGGCATCCGGTCTTAAACTCCTCCGTTATTGCCTGCAGGACTATGATGAACAGGAGAGGGCTAAGAACAGAGCCCTGGTGGACCCCAACCTGTACGCTAAATTCCTCGCTATACTCATTGCCAATCCTAACTTTGCTGACTGCTCCCCTATACATGGCTTGTACCGCTTTCACAAGCCATTCATCTACTCCTAGTTTTCTAAGAGCCCACCAGATTACTGCACGTGGAACTCTGTCAAAGGCTTTCTCAAGGTCGACAAATGCCAAGTAGAGTGGCTTACTTTTAGCTAGGTACTTTTCCTGTAATTCCCTCACAAGGAAGAGGGCATCAGTGGTGCCTTTCCCTGGTACAAACCCAAATTGCATCTCGTCTATATTCACCCGGTCCCTAATCAGCTGTGCTATAACTCTTTCTGTTACTTTCATGACCTGGTCCATCAACTTTATACCTCTATAGTTTCCTCTATCTAGTGCATCGCCTTTACCTTTGTAGCAGTTGACAATGATGCTACTGCACCAATCTTTTGGTATGGCCCCTTCTAGTATTACCTGGTTAACGATACGTGTGGTTATAGTGTGACCTACAGACCCAGATGCCTTCAGCATCTCGGCAGCTATACCCGATGGACCGGTTGCCTTCTCTATCTTCATATCTCTGATTGCCTTACTTACTACGCTGCCGCTGACTTGTACTGCTGGTCCCTCTATAGGGTCTACGTGGGGTAGGGTCTCTTCTTCCCATGCATTCTCCTCATTTAGTAATCTACCATAATGACTCTTCCATGCATCTTTCTTCTCAGCACTTGTGAGGGCAAGCTCACCTTTATCATTCCGGATACACTTCTCTCCAATGACATCACAACTATCTCTGACACACTGCCTCGCAATCTTGAATACCTCCCGTTTCTGGTCCTCACGTTGTAAAACATGCTTGAATTTTCTATCCTCTGCTTCCCTCCTAGCTAAGTATACTTGTCGCCTAGCTTCCCTCTTGGTCTCTATGTAATGTACTCTGCTCCCCCCGTTCTTCCATTCTTTCCATGCCTGTCTCTTGGCCTTGACTGCTTCATCTACCTTATTGTTCCACCACCAAGTCACTCTCCTCCTGCTTGAGGTCTTACTCCAGCCACAAACCTCATCCGTCGCCTCTAGTAAGTTATTTTTTAGGAACTCCCAGTTCTCTTCTACGTTAAATGTCTATCTGTTCTTCTTTACTGTCGTAGGCGTTGAGTAAAATATCTTTAAATCTGTTACTGGTTGAGGGGACTTTCAGCTTCCAGATCTTTCTTCTCCAGGTTGGCCTCTGTTTCAGGGCTCGTCTAGTTCTGACCGTGAGGTCGCTGACAACTAAGCTATGTTGGGATGTACATTCCTCACTAGGGAAGGCTTTTGTGTTTACGACCGTCCATCTGTCACGTCCTCTGATGAGGATAAAATCTAACTGACTAGAGTGCTCCCCTGATCTATAGGTGATCAGGTGGTTGTCGGGTTTTTTAAACTTTGTGTTACATATCGACATGTCATTGGCGTCGCAGAATTCTAGAAGTCTGAATCCTTCCTCATTCCTTGTGCCAACTCCATGGCCTCCATGTACTCTATTGAAGCCGTCGCAGTGTTTACCTACGTGTCCGTTAAAATCTCCTGCAATGATTAGGAAGTCCTTGTCGTCTGTTAGAGCAGTAGTGTGTATTAGGGACTATATATATATATATATGTGCGTGTGTGTGTATATATATATATATATCACCTTGAGCAACTAGTCTGTCGGGCGCCAATCGGCGCCGCTGGTCACAGCACGTCGTGCTGTTTTATCCATAAGATAACACCATCCCACTGGCTGGGCAGGCAGGCCATATATCATCATTCATCATCATCATCGTTTAACGTCCATCTTCCACGCTTGCATGGGTTTGGACGGGAGTTTTCCCACTTGAGGCAAGATTGGTTGTCCTGCTCGTATAGGACTGTCTGGCGGGTTTTCTACGGCTGGATGCCCTTCCTAACACCAACCATATATATGTATATGTGTGTATATATATATTTGCTCAATCGAACCTAGGTTGTATGGCAACAACCCCACATGATCATCAAGCAACCTTTTTCCCTGCTAGCAAGACACTACTGCAGAAACTAGACTAGATGAGAGAAATTTAAAGTAATATTCTAGCAATTATATCTTTGGTATTTTATTAACCCTTTTAATATTAAACTGCCTGAAACTAACTCTGGTTCTATAATGCTAACCATTTTAAATTGTTAATCTAAAAACCTTCCATCATAATTTTATATAAGAATCTTTGTTAAGTTATGTTCCCAACTGCATCTTCAAAGTGAGAAGTAATATAACTATATCCCTCCAAATTCTTAGCATCTTGGGCAAGTCATTTACCATAACCTAGGGTTTTCCAATGAATGAAATTGGGTAGACAGAAACTGGAAGTTAGTCATATAGACTGTACATTAACCGTTTAGCATTTACATTACTCTACATTTACTATTATATTTTCATGCTAAAGACTTTATCTCACATAATATAGAATCTATGAGACTTTGATATTTATTTTGAAAACAATACAATATCAGTATGAGCAGCCGGTTATGAGCAATACAATATCAGTATGAGCAGCCGGTTATGAGCAATACAATATCAGTATGAGCAGCCAGTTATGAGCAAACTGGCTGGTTTGAACAGAAAGAGGCGAGAAAATTCTGGCCGGATACGGCCGGTTTAAATGCTAAAAGATCAATTCAAAGGGTTAACTTTGTCACACACTGAATCTCACTGAGAATTACATTAAGAGCATGTGTCTCTGAAATGATCAACCACTTGCATGTTAATTTCACCATCAGATTGTTCTGTTGATTGAACAACTAGAGAGTGCATCATCAAAACTAACGGGGTCCATCATTCGTTTGTTCATTTACACACAAGACACTAATGTTGACTATATCAAAGAGAAAGCAATTATGAAATATCATACAGTATGGGTTTTCAATTCAATGCCAACAAAATACAAAATTTACCGATGACAGCTTGAAGAGATGAGATTAAATTTTAGACTGACTCAGATATTTAATTAATGTCTAAAAAGTAAACTGATATCTCTAGAACAGTTGTTTTCTTGTATCACAGCTAGCAGATAATCAAGTCCAGTGGCCTAGTAGTATCATAAATTAATTGTAACATAGTGTTTTAAACTCTTAATGTCTTGTATTACATGAAATCACATTAGTCAGGCATTCTTGAAAAGTACAACAGCACTACAACTGTATTACCTTAAAGTCTTTAATACTACAAATTTTCACAATGATCTGTCCACTAACAAAGATACTATAAACATTTTAATAACAAGCCTATTTTTAAACATTTTCTGCTAAATCATTAGATATTAAGAGCTAAAATGTTATTGAATTCATAAATCATTAAAATTAACCATCAGCCAAAGATTTTGAAAACAAAAATAACTTTTAATAAAAAGATTTCTGAAAATTATTTTTCCTTAACATAATTTATGTCTGTTTTTGCATGCTCATATGTGTTGGACAGGTTGTTACAGATGAAGTTAGTACTTAATCGGATCTGTTTTGGCAAGGCTTCTACAGTTGGATGACCTTCTTATTATAACAATTGGTATAAGACAAGTGAAATGTATTCATAAAACACTACTAAAGCCACTAGTTGAGTTAATGGATGACTACGTAGGGGGTGAACATTTTAAAGATATATGAAAGGTCAGAGAAAAATATTGAGATTAATCAGTATATCATTGAATTGTAAAAAAAAAAAAACAACAACAGGCTTAAAATCTTCTAAAAAGACAGCATCAGTGGCTAGCAAGACTTTAGCATAGTGGTTAACACACTTGTCAAACATGTGAGAGATGCAGGGTACAATTCCTTGCAGCCACCTCTTTCTAATTATTTGTCTCCGATTTTCTCAACTATTATTTAATGTGCCAAATTATTATGGTCCTTTGCATTAGGAAAACTACATTTCAAAAATATAAAAAATTTTTTTTTTGAAATTATAACAAAAATACATAAATGACAAACAAAAACACTACCACAAAAAACAAAAGTTTTTTGAAAGAAGCTAAAATCAAAACTATATTGCCTTATACACACAAAGCAGATGCTGACAATGTCTGTATGTTTAACCCTTTAGCATTTAAACCAGCTGTATCTAGCCAGAAGTTTGCTTCACAACCACATGTTCTGTCATCCTGCAAGGTACCTTGAGCAAATGTCTTCTACTATAGTCTCTGGCTGACTACTGCCTTAAGTTGGAAACTAACATCATCATCACCGTTTTACGTCCATTCTTCCACGCTAGCATGGGTTAGATGGGTTGTCCTGTTGTTGGCAATGCCAGGTCAGGTGATCATGTCTTGTTCATACGGGAACTGATTTTGGTTTGATCTCTATAGCTGGATGTCCTAACACCAACCTCATTTACAGTGAGTACTGGGTGCTTTTTTACCATGGCGCCTACATGACCACTTTACAGTGTGGGCAGTCCTGTGTCATCGCCTTTGAGAGGTGCAATTGGGCAAAGTCCGCTTTTATCACCTCATTCCAGGTCTTCTTGTGTCTCCCCATTCCAAGGCTTTCATCGACTTTTAGTGTTCTGCACCTTTTTATGCAGCTGTCATCCTTCATACGCATCACATGTCCATACCAACACAACCTCCTCTCCTGCACACAGCATTTGATTCCTTTTATGCTCAGTCTCTCTCTCAATTTGTTTATGCTTTGCCATCGGAGCATGCAAGCTTCGTTTCTTTCTAATCTATGCAAGTCTTCTACACACAGCACCCAGGTCTCACTACCATGTAACATTGCTGTTCGTATGCATCATACAGTCTGCCTTTCATTTTGAGGGAAAAGCCTTTTGCAGCTAACAGTTGTAGTAGCTCCCTGAACTTCTTCCATCCCGTTCTTACCCTGGTTACTATACTTTCAGAACATCCACCTCCGCTGTTTATTCGGTCACCTAGGTAGAAAAAGCTATCTACTGTTTCTACAGAGCCCTCCCAGAGTTTGATAGTGCTTGTTTCCTGTGGCCGTTTGCTTCTCACTATCATCACCATCGTTTAACATCCATCTTGCATGCTAGCATGGGTTAGACTGTTTTGTTCCATTCGATGCAGGAATGGTCGGGAGACCGTGTCTCGCTCATACAGAAGTGTCTCTGGCAGGTTTTCTATGGCTGGATGCCCTTCCTAACACGACCACCTTACAGTGTGGACTGGCTGCTTTTTGTTGTGTCAGTCCAACCCATGCAAGAATGGAAAAACATGTAAAATGATGATGATGTTATAAACTAAAAAGAAACCTAAAACAACAATATAACACCAAATAAACAAAACAAGAAAATGGAAAATAATATGAAGCATGAAGATCTCCAAAAGTGGTCAAACTACATTATAAGCCTTAATAACATTAACCATACACCTCAATCATGTTGTTGAACCTCCATCAGTTCCGACAATGAGTATTTCAGTTGATCGAACAATGGAACACTCTTATCTTCTTTGCCCACATATTCATCAGTGTCTCATAGAGAAGTGTCTACAGACACACCTTCTAGAGGGTCCTATCAGAAGGAACCATCCCCAAATGATGGATCCCCAAGCAAGACCAACAGACCTTCTGAATGTCATCCAACCAACTTCTTCTTGGACTATCTTTAGGTCTCCTGCCAGTTGGCATTGCCCATAAAATCTGTTCAACATTTCTTTCCTTAAACATTCTAACCACATGTCCATAATACAGGAGTTATGATCCCTTGATGAGAAGTAGAAGCTCTACCTAGAGTGACTCCCTGATCTCTGAACTACACATCCTATTGACTAGCATTACTCCAAAGACCCTTTGGAAGGACCCCATATTGGCTGCTTGTATTTGCAATTTTATTATTTTGGTCGTTACCCAAGATTCATGACTATAGGTATGTGCAGGTACGAACACCAAATTGAAGACACTATCTTCAATGGAACACCCTGCTCATGAAATTAACATGCAAATGGCGGAGCATTCCACAAACATGTACCGTTAATGTAGTCCTCAGGGAGATTCGGCAAGACACACTGTGCGACATGGCTGGCCCATTTGAATTACAGATATAAGTCATTTTGCCAGCTAAGAAGACTGGAACAACATGAAATAAAGTGTCTCGTTTGAGGACAACACACTACCAAGAACCAAACTCACAACCATCAATCATGAACCAAACAGAAAGCCAGTTGCTTTCATGCCCATCAATACACATACAAACAATAAGCAGACATTCCTATCCAACATTTATCTAAAATTAGTTACCTCATAGAGAAAATAGAATCTCAATGCCATTTGTATCTAGATCATGACCTAACACATTTCCTTCAAGACACAAAGAGAAAGAAAGAAAAACTACAATCACATACTACATCCAAGATTAGAAATTAAACCACACACATATCTAGGCATGAACATATATTTAACTAGTCCTATCACCACACGCACATATGGAAACCAGGTAGGATTAAAATATACTAAAGCTTGGGGAAATGCCACAGATACAGCATACTTCTGACTCATTAAACATGTCTGCAATTTTTCAAGTACATTAGAAAGAAACATTCTTAACCCTTTTGATACCAAACTGCCCCTGGTTGTATGAGACAACAGTTTATTCTAAAGTATTTATATTTATCTAAAAACCTTTTTATCAATTCATGTTCCAAGCTTAACAATGAGAAAGGTAGTTATATTATTAAATCTCTCCAAATTCTTAATTATTTTCAAAATTATTCAAAATTTAAAGGCAGTGTCTTTCATTAGAAATATGATAACAAAAGGATTAACAAGATCAGCCTTCACATTATCTCTTAGTCCTCAACACATTTCTCAATATGCAATAAGAAATGTTAAACAAATATTACTCATTATCCTAACAATAATTGACATCAGTATTGATTTTCACTATTTCTGACTAATTATCTCATCTGCTCCCCTCATGAACCTGTAGTCCACTGGGCCTGTGCTTATTTTCAATGTATGTGTCATTAACTTTTAATACCCTGCAATGATTTAGCAGAAAATATCTAAAACCAAGTTAATTAAAATATTTATAGTATCTTTAAGAAGAAGATGGAGGGATGTTTGGAATTGTTGTCATCAAAGAAAGGTATCTACACAAATATTCTTCATCATCCATCTATATAAGAGTGGTGGATTGGCGGTAGAATCAGTAGAGCATCGGACATGTTTTGCAGACTGGAAAGGAACGAAATATGCATGTTCCGTTGGATGTGTAATAGTAATATACGTGAACAGCAAAGCATAAATAAACTAAGTGAGAAATTAGGAATAAGAGGGATTAGATGCTGTTTACTCGAGAAAAGACTACGTTGGTATGGCCACGTGATGCGCATGAAAGACGACAGCTGCATAAAAAAGTGCAGGGCGATCAAAATTAATGGTGGTTACGGAGTAGGTAGACCCAGAAAAACCTGGGATGATCTGATAAATCCCGACCTTACACACTTGCACCTCTCTAAGACAATGTCTCTGGACCAAGATATTTGGCGCTACGCAGTAATACAGAAGACCCGCCTTGCCTATGTACAAAGCGAAACCTACAGTCAGTAGGGACCTCTTAACCAAATATACACCCCAATCCACTACCCCTACCCTATCCTCCCACTCTTACCAACACTACCCTCACTCTGTAAAGTTGGTACCACAACATCCAGTCCAAATAAATGAGATAATAAGATCAAGATCAAGTTTAGAGAGCTACATGGTAGTGAAACATGGGCTGTGACAGCAGAGGACATGTGTAGGCTGGAGAGAGCATAATAGCTAGAATAAGGACAGGATTGAAGAAGTTTATAGAGCTACATGGTAGTGAAACATGGGCTGTGACTGCAGAAGACATGTGTAGGCTGGGGAGAGTATTGTAGCTAGACTTACAATAGGATGGAAGAAGTTTAGAGAGCTACATGGTAGTGAAACATGGGCTGTGACTGCAAAGGACATATGTAGTCTGGAGAGAATATTGAGATCGAGATTGTGTAGGTGTCACGACAAAAAACAAAAAAACAGTCCATGCTGTAATGTGGCCGTGTAGGTAACACGGTAAAAAGTTCCCAGTTGCACACTGTCAATGTGGTTGGTGTTAGGAAGGGCATCCAGCCGTAGAAAACCTGCCAGATAGTCCATATACGAGCGAGACACGGTCACCCGACCAATCTTGCCTCAAGTGAGAAACTCCCGTCTAACCCATGCTAGCGTGGAAGATAGACGTTAAACGTTGATGATGATGATTACTAGTAGACAGTTGTGAACATTTTCAGTATTAAAACAAAGACAAATTTTGATGTGATATAGTCAAAGTACTGTTTTGTATTTTTCAAGAATGTTTTGCTAATATAGTTTCATGTGGTACACAGCATTAATAGTTAGATATGTGATAGATAAAATCGTCCCTAAGAAAAGACACACCTAACTAGAGCAAGAGATAACTGAACTATGTTATACAAGCCAATGAACCATTCAGCAATTTTAATGCTGTTTACAGTTTTCAGTGATGGAATGGCCTCAGGTAAAAGAACGACTTACCGTAAGCAAACTGAGGGGAAAACTTGGCATAAGAGAAGACTGTGTTGGTATGGACATGTGACGTTCATGGATGCATAAAGAAATGAAGAGAAATCCAAGTGGCTGGGTCCCATGGAAGAGGTAGTGTTAGGTAGACATAGGATGAGGTTGTGAAGATCAACAATTAAAAAAACTAAACCTCACAACTGAAATGACAAGGTACCATGAGAGCTGGTGCTATGCTGTGTGCCCTGACTTATCTTAGTGCCCTCCACCTATTCCACTAGCACTCCCTAACAGTTATTCTCATTATCACCACACATACCCCCAGCACTCACTCCTTAGCTACCGCTTCCTCAAAAGCCTCTAGACTCCTTCACTATCGCACTCTGGTAGCCATTCTCCTCACTTTTATGCACCCCACTAGCACTCCCTAGCAGTTTCCCTCACCATCACTACACACCCCATCCCCACCGATGCCCCTCTTGTATCCATCCCTTAGCTTCTGTTTTACCCCCACCTCATAAATCCCTTCAATACGATCACTAAACCCCTCGTTTCCAGCCAGCACAGTGTTCTCATCTCTCTAAAAATAGGAGAACCCTTTAGTTGTGCCACAGTATGGCAACCTCTCTAGTGTTGGTGGTCTACACAAGATATGAACCCAGTACATGCTGTAAAGTGGTTGGTGACAGAAGGGACTTTCAGCCGGAGAAAGCTTGCCAAGCAAAGGATTGGGAGGACTCTTCAGCAATGTCAAGGATATGACAGCCTCACTTGTGTTGGTAATCAACACAAAAAACGTACTTTGTAAAGTGGTTAGTGATAAGAATGGCATCCAGCCATAGAAGGCTTGCTAAACAAGGGTTGGGAAGATTCTTCAGTTGTGTCAAAAACATAACCCCTCCTGTGCATTCAGTAGAACGTGAAACTATACATAAGCAAGATGCAGATCCCTGGCCTGTAGGTCAGTAGCCCTGCTTTAGTACTGTAGATCCATCCAACTCTTGATAGTAGGAAAGAAGACATTAAAACGATGATGTATATATACATATGTGTGTGTGTATGTATACACACACACACACACACACATCATTGAAAATATGAGATGGCCAGATTCCAATAACTTCCTTTATTGTTGCATAATTACATTATACGTATTTCTATGGCTGATTTACATCACCAGACCATGGTGCAAAACATTTAGTGTATCATATGGGGGTGATACTGTGGTGGTGATACAATGGCTGGCCAGGCTGCCTCTGTATCGATAATTGTTTGTATGTATTTTGCTGTGACCCAGTAAGGATTACTTAAGTAAATCTTTTATGTTCCTGCCATCTGATGATGTTGCCAATTGTTTTGCATCACAGTTCGATGATGTAAACTGGCTACAGATATATGTATTAGGTAATTATGCAACAATAGAGAAAGTTGTTGGAATCCGGCCTTCTCGTATTTTCATTGACTTATTTAACTCTGTTCCTGTACCAACCACATCTGTACATCTATGATGGAAGATACACATAACATCAAGTGCTTTTGCTTATTACAGCACGGTCTGCTGATAGAAATGATTGGATCACAAACCCAGCCACTTATTAAACCATACAATGTCAATGAAATATGTGCGCGTACACAGAGAGTAGGAGAGTAAATTTAACCAAAACTAAAGTGCTAGTGAGTAGGAAAGACGATGAGACCCTGATCCCTTCAGGGAAGTGGCCCTGTTCCATATGAGGAAAAGGAATAGGCCTAAACTCCATACAGTGTACACAATGTAAATCTTGGGTATACAAGTGATGTAGTGGGATAACAGGTAAATAGGAAAGGAAGACTTTGTATGTAGAAGATGCATAGGGGTAACCAAGAGGAAGAGTGTCAGTAATATAAACCCCTTCAAGTCAATGGTAGGGTCCATAGAAGTGGTCAAAAACAAAGGAGACACAAAATAACAAAAGTAGTCACTGAGGAGGTCACAGAATGTGTGATGAAAGAGCTTCGATGACAATCAACAATTAAACAACCAAATGGTTATTAAACTAACTAACTGGGAAATTATAATAATAAATTGAAGTGAAATCCAACAGCTTCATATGCAACTGAGGCTAATCAGCCCACCTACACAGATGAAAAAAACTATATATTTTCGCCTGTTTCAAGTTCCAGCAGAGAGTAGGAACTGGAGTCACACATCCAACAAAACATTGTTGCTTCATTTCTCTCCTGTCTACACATGTCCTCTAGGTCATAACCTATGTTTTACTACCAAGCAGTATCGCGCACTGCACACAAGTATCATACAGCCTTCTTTTTGTATGCAGGGAGAAACCTTTTGTTGTCAGCAGTGGGAGCAATTCTCTAAACTTCTTCCATCCTATCCTTATTCTAACTATTATACTCTCGGCACACCCTCCTCTGCTGCTAATTAGGTCAACTAGACAGCAGAAGCTATCAACCACGTCTGTGGATCTTCTGTGACTGGAAAAGGTTATATCATTAGCAGTCGTCCTCTCAATTTCTCCTGTGCATCTTCTACAAGCAAAGTTCTTCCTTCCTGTTAGTCTACTTGTTATTCCACTACATTTTCGCGTACCCAAGATTTACATTGTACACACTGTATGGAGTGTATGACTACTCATTTTCTGCATATTGAGCAGGGCCACTTCCCTGATGGAATCTGGGTCCTCTCTTCTCTCCTACTCACAAGCACTTTAGTTTTGGCTAAGTTTACTCTCAGGCCTTTTGATTCCAAATTCAATTTCCATAAACCAAATTTATTTTCTGGCTCTTTTTTGGTTTCAGCTATAAGGACCAAATCATCTGCATAGAGAAGCTCCCATGGGCAGCCCATTTTAAACTCTTCTGTTATAGCCTGAAGAACTATGATGAACAGCAGTGGTTTAAGAACTGAACCTTGATGAACTCCTACCTGTACCTTGAATTCCTTGCTAAACTCATTTCCTACTCTCACTTTATGTAACATAGTGGCCTTGTAATTAGGGTGTTGATAATTCAAAAAGGTCACTTGCTGTGCTCTTGAGCAAAGCACCTTATTTCATATTGTTGCAGTCCACGCAACTGAAAATGAATACCAGCAAGTAGCTGGGTGTTTCAAGAAAGCTAAAGGGCTCATAATGGAATGCTTCAGCTAAGGCATTTTGTGATGTAGATGAAATATCTCCCTTAGATAGGCTGCTATAAATACACAATAATGGAATTCAAGACCAATGTGTGGGCAATCTAAGAAATTCTTTTGTTTCTTACACAATTTGATAGTACCACAATACAAACACATTGACAGTGTCATTTCTTCGCTTTCTTTAATTGGCTCTTTCACGAACAATATAAACACAGTTGGTTCTTTCAAATATACAGTTAATTTGGTGAAAAGTAACAGCCTAAAACACCATTCCACGTTCATAACAAAGCACAATCATATGATACCTAATTAGTTCAATCATGAGTATAAACAGTTTTCAGACTTCACTAAAAATAATAAGACCATTGCCTCTCAACATATTTTCTCATTCATTACATTACTGAGTGAACTTAGTACGGTTGAATGGTTAAGACGTTTGTTTTGCAATCATTAGGCCCTGAGTTCAATCCCACCTTGGGCATATGTCATTCACCATAACCTGGGGTCAATCTATGACTTGTAAGTGAAATTGGGAGGACAGAAACTGTTTAGAATGCTTGTTCGACTGTCTGTTCTTGCAATTCAAAGACCATCCAGAGATTTGTGTTATGGGTACACTACACATTAATTTCATGAACAGACTGTTCTATTAATCAAAGAACTTAAACTCTCATTATCCATTACAGAAAGGATGAGCATACTGGATAATTTGATTTAGCTGGTTAGTCTCCACAGGTTTTTTGAGTGGCGTTACTTGATAGAGGGCATAGCTTGAGGATCAGGGAGTTGTTCCAGGTAGAGCTACTACTTCTCCGAATTGAAAAATCAGTTCTGATACTACAGGCATGTGCTTAAAATGTCTAAGGAAAGAATCAGTAGACTCCGAGTAAGATGTTTGAATAACATTCATGAACTCAGCTAGTGTAGCTTGGGGATCCAGCCAAATCAATTGGAGACAGTTGTTTCTGACAGACCTGCTGGAATGCATGCTTGAGCAATCTGCTCCATGACCCTCCCAAAAATAAGTGGGCATCATCACTGTTTAATGTCCATTTTCCATGCTTGCATGGGTTAGACGGATCATCCATGTATGAGACAAGATTGGCCCCGTTGTACCTTGCTCAGATGGAATTGTAAATTTGGCCAGGATTTTTACAGCTGGATACCCTTCCTAACACTAACCACATTTACAGTATGGAACTAGATGGCACCATTACGAGGAGGGACAGGCCAGTTGGCTACTCCATACCCTGCTCACAGCAGAACCAGTTGTGAACTGCAACCACATTTATATATATATATATACATACATATAATGTAGAGTGATCGTAAAGGAGACACAGCAAAAAGCACCCAGCACACACTGTAAATGTGGTTGGCGTTAGGAAGGGCATCCAGCTGTAGAAAACCAGCCAGAAAATGTCCTATGAGTGAGACACGGTCACCCGACCCAACTTGCCTCTAAATGGGACAAACCCGTCTAACCCGTGCTAGCATGGAAGATGGACGTTAAACGATAATGATGATGATGATTAGATTACTCTATATTTACAATTATATTTTCATGGTAAAGGCTTTACCCCACATAATATCGAATCTATGAGATTTTGATATTTATTTTGAGAACAATACCTTATCATCAGTATGAGTGGCCAGTTACAGTCGGTTTGAACAGAAAGAGGTTAGAGAATATTGGCCGGTTTAAATTAACAGGTACACACGGGTGTGAATGTGACCAGAAAGTCTACAATCACTCCTTCCCTCTCAACCAACACAACCACTAACCTGTCGAGCCTTATAACATGGCTCCGGCTAACTCATGCAAGCATGGAAAATAAGCAAACGATGATGATAACTGGGTGTATTTATTGTGTAGATCACCAATACTTGAAAGGCTGTCATGCTGTTGACATAACTGAACAGTCCTCTCCATCCTTTTGGGGGATGGTTTCTACAACAGGATGCCCTTCCCAGGACGTAGTGAGTGCATTTTTCTTTGCACCGGCACTACAGAGGTGATTGATTATTGACGAGGATGAAGGGGGAAGAAAAGGATGATAAGTATGATGGGATTTGAGAGGCAGGATGATGGGTAAGAGGAGAGGAGTGAATACCGATAGCGGGGGGTGGGGCTGTACTGTGATATAATAACACCTACAACTTAACAATGAGAAAGTTAATTATATTACTAAATCTCTCAGAATTCTTGGTTATTTTCAAAATTATTTGAAAATCCTAGTTAGTGTCTTTCATTAGGGCAATGAAAAGGTTCATTCGCCTAGATTGTGGAAGGGTAAAAATAAAGCGCAAACTATGTTATAACCTTAAGTCAGCAATGCTGCGAATGTGTTGACTGAAAAAATGATTTAGAGGGAAACTTCAGTGCTCCTTGTTGTGCGTTGTGATTGAGTGTGCGTGTCTTCTTTTTTTTAATATATATATAGTGTTTATTTATATACATCCATACATATTACATCGAGGACTACATTATATAATATAATGGATGGCTTTTCACTAAATTATGATCTGAATAAGATCTGACTTTGAGTCAGAAGTAAAGGTATTCAGCAATCTGATGTTTAATATCATTCTACACGGAGAGAGGAGTGGGAGAGAGAGATGTACAAGATTTTAAGACTTATGGGAACATATTTCGAATTCCTAAATGTTGTTTAGCTAACTTAGTGGTGGGTGGATGTTGATGCCTAAAGCAAAGGTAGCTAGTTGTTTGACCTACACGCTTTTCCACACAAATTCATACCACACATATTTTTTTTATTGCTCAATCACAATATTTTCACAATGTAGTCTGATTAGCATATCTGAGATTAGTGTTTAATAATCTTTCGATTTCTGATGTGACGTAAGCATCGACTGTTTCTTCTTCCGAAGACAGCTGTTGTTGCAATGAGATCCCAATCAAAAAACTAACCGGAAGTATGAGCTGGCAACCACTTCCGACAACTTAACTGTCCAGTAGCATAAAGGGGGAGTTTCTATCTATGATTTTACAGATAATTCTCTATCAGTGATAGTTTAATGGTTTACTTATTAATTTGGCGTCGTATACACAATGAAAAACTAGATGTGAATTCAACTAAAGTACATATAAATCGAATCATGATGCACATGTCGATATACATATGTATATTATATATATATATGTGTGTGTGTGTGTGTGTGTGTGTGTGCGAGCTAGCCAATTTCTATTTGGCGTCAAGAGTAAATTGTAACCGGCAGAAAAGAAAAAAACTTGATGCTTGTTTACCAAAAAGAATACAGTATACTTCTCATTAAACCATTTATTTAACCCGTGTAGTTATGTAAATCGTTATATTATGTAAATCGTTTCTTTTTCTTTTCTTTACAAGCAATACATTTCCGCTAGACACAATTTATACAAAATATTTGTCAGTCTATTGAACGAACAAATTCTGAAATGACCATGATGTTAAAACATCCATGCAGAAATATTTCAACAGTTATTACTTATATTATAGGGCTAAATCTAAGATAACTGTTTTGAGAAGAAAAATGAATCGTGATAAAGTGAATTTAAAGAGGTGTGGCGAATACAAATAGAATAATTATAATGTTAGTTGCTTTTAACTCGAGTACATGGGGTACGTGGTGATTACGATAGTACGAGATAACAATTTAGTTGACGTTTGGGACACTTAGAGTAATACATTATGTGACAAACAAGCTTATTGATACAGATAAACAGTAATTAAGTTTTAGCTAGAAAATTTTGGCTTCTGTTTACTACTACGTTTTATAATTTAGATTTCCGAAATGAAGAAATAAGAAATGTTGATATGATAAATAATAATAATAATAAAATGTACGTTCTAGATGACATAATGAGTCAATAACCATAACTAAGTCAATGATTCTGTTTTGTATTTCCTGAAAAGAAGAATCTATATATGTAGACAGCATATGAAGAACTATTTTGAATGGGAAATGAAAATAGAAAGCTGTAGTAATGTATGGTGTACATACATATTTGTGTATGTGTGTGTACATATATATATATATTTCTACTTACAGAATACCACTACATGACGTGCAAACATAAGAGCCAATAGTCATATTCACATAGGTTGGTCCACGTTGGTGACAGTCAAAGCACTGTTTATTTTGAGACAGTGCTACCATATCACGTAACATTTTAAGGTGTTTTTCATCTTGACGTCTCTTGTTAGTCGCCATCTTGCTAAGCGAGAAACTAAAACAGCGTTCCGTATGTCTACAAGTGTATCCAAGGGAGGTAAAACTAACATGAAAGGCACAGCCAGCAGGGGGCGATAGTGGCAGTTTTCATTCTTAAATCGTGTTTGTTGTAAAAAGTTTCGAAACAACTTCAACAATTGTGTCATGTCAAGATAAATCTTATCACACCCATTGATTCCGTACAAGCTATAGAAAATATATTAACTATTTGTTAGTTCATTCTTAATTATTGATTGTCAGTGATGTACTCTAAATTTGTGGGGGTTTTTAATTAATAAGCAAATTTTGTAGTCGGCTTTTTTTTTCAGTAAGAATGACTTTTCTGATGGTTGTTTATATATATATATATATACATAATATATACATATGTATAATAAAATAAATATGGTTTTATAAATATAGTTTCCATTTATTTATATATTGGGTATTTACTCCACTAAAATGTTGAGTGCTTTATACCAGTTATAAAAATTGTTAAGCTTGTTGAATCCCAACAAATTAAATATAACCTCTGCGTATATATATATATATATATATATATATATATGCTATGCAGAGGTTATATTTAATTATATATATATATATATATATATATACATGTAAAGTTATATTTAAAATTGTTGGGTTACAACTAGTAAATATTTATAACTGATATAAAAGCACTCGACAAATACTTGGAGTATATTTACAATATTAAATAAATGGAAAACTATATTTATAAAACCATATTTATTTCATTATATGGTTTTATAAATATAGTTTTCCATTTATTTAATATTGTATATATATATATATATATATATACTCGCAGGAACCGTTTTATAATTGTTTCCTATTTTCATTTTAATATTTAAATTCACCATTCTTCATAACTTTATTTTAATTATGTTAACGATTTCGATTGTGGTTAGATTTCGTTCCATAGGTTGTTAAAAGTGTAATATTCAAACTTGTTTCATTTTATTAAATATTTAGATTATGTCTTCGATTTCGTTCCATAGTTAAAGTTGTTTGAAAACGCAATACTTGAACACATGGCGAGCAGAATAATATAATATTAATAATGAAAATATTGTGTACAGTGCTCAGGTGCACTACAACTCATCAAAAGTGTATGTATAGTATATAGGGTAATGTACAATCGTCAGGAAAATGAACAGTGCATGAGTCATGATATACACGTGTGCATGTGTACATCAGGTGTAGTTTTGGCGAATTTCGGGAAGCATGAGGGTTTTAAAGGATGCAGTGTCTCAGCAGCTAACAATTGACGCAGGCAGTTTGTTCCATGCTTCAGCAACTCTAAGTGTGAAAAAATGTTTCCGAAAGTCATGGGAGCTGTGCTGTTTTCTGACTTTGTAGGCATGTCCACGTGTGTTAGACACATGGAGATCAAAAAGGTGCTCAGGGTTGTTGTTGGCGAGATGGTTAATAACTTTGTGGGTGTTTACCAAGTCCATTGCCAGACGTCGGAGCTTCAATGAATCCCTGCCCAGGGAAGCAAGGCGTTCAGAATATGGTAGGTGTCTGATGGAGAGTATGAGCTTGGTTGCACATCTCTGAACAGTTTCCAGGAGGTCAATGTTCTGAGTAAGATAGGGGTTCCAGACTGATGATGCGAATTCCAAGTGTGGTCGTACCATAGCTGTATACAGCTTTAAATAGATGGCTGGAGAGCGGCTAATAAAGGTCTTGCTGAGTGATGCCAAGACACCCTCGGCCTTCTTGACAATTTTAGAGATGTGCTTTGTCCAACGCAAATCGCTGCTGACAGTAATGCCCAGGTCACGTTCACAAGAGGGCTTCTTGATATCAGTGTTGTGGAGGGAGTATGTGGATGCTGGATTTTTCCTCCCAAAATGCATGGTGGTATACTTGTCCACAGCCAGCTTCAGTTGCCAGTCTGTGATCCATTGCTGCATTGTGTCCAGGTTGATTGTAGGAAAGAGTTATAGATTTCAGGATCTGTCTTTTTGATTTCAAGGTACAGCTTGATGTCATCTGCATATTTCAGTACTGTGGCATTCTTTAAGTTGGCATCTATGTCATTAATGTATGCAACAAACAAAAGGGGACCAAGAACAGATCCTTGTGGTACACCAGATGACATCTCATATGCTGTCCTAGAACCGTTATTACCTCTTTTCGGCTGAGAATGAAGGATTTCAACCAGTTAAAAAGATCATCCTTCACACCCATTGCAGAGAGTTTTGCTATAAGTCTTTTGTGTGGCACAGAATTAGAAGCCTTAGCGAAGTCAAGGTAAACAACATCCACCCATGAGCCGCGTGATCCAGGTAATGTCTTCAAGGAACTCGATAAGCTGATCACAGCAGCTGGAGTTAGGGATAAATCCAAATTGCAAGAGCCAGATGAGGCTGTGAGAGCTCCAGAAGTTCCAAAGTGTTTCTCTGACACAGGATTCCATCAGTTTGGCAATACAGCTAGTAAGACTGACTGGACGATAATATTATAATTTTGTAAATATATTTTATTTCAACAGAATGCATAGCATTAAAAGATTTATGTAAAAGAAATGAGAAAGAGGGCAGGAGAAGACATGCATACTCAATCACACCACAACAAAAGGCACAGGAGCTTCCTTCTAATAATTGTTATAGCAAGCTAACACACAGCAGCGAGATATAGATCCCAGGCCCATCTGAGTGGCTAACAGACTGAGGTAACCCTGCACACTTACGAACATCACTTGATACGTGGGTGATAAATATATGGTTTTGTGTTTTGCAAGATTCTTGATGTGAAATCGTTATAACAATATATATGTAATGTTTATATCATATATAAATATGAATGTATATAATGGAATGTGTGCACGCCAGCGCAAATGACCATAACTAATAGTCGATCATTATAATAGTTGAGAAAATTGGGTCAAGTTCCCTTGGAGATGAGGAAAATGTTGACAGAGATGCCTGTGAAGAATCGAATTCCACATTTTTCAGATGCCAGGCGAATACCTTAACCACTGTGATAGATAGCTGTTGGCCTCTAATTCTGTTTATATGGTTTTAAGCTTGTAGCTAGAAGTGTGTACATACAGTTAACCTAAGAAACATTGAGAGATCAGCGGTTCTGATAAAGCACTGACTTAGTTGGTGATGACCAGTACAGTACATATTTTTTCAAGTCTGGTACTAATTTTATTGATCTATTGAATTACAATATATAAACATAAACAAAGACACAGACATATATATATATAAATAATGTATCGAAAACATAACACCCTCCCTAGCGTTGGTGATATCATCATCCCCTTTTAATGCCCATTTTTCCACACTAGCATGGGTTAGACGAGTTACCCCGTTATGGACAAGTCAGATGAGGTGACTGTGTCTTGTAAACGCAGAACTGTTTCTGGGCTGGTTTTTATGGCTGAATGCCCTTCCTAACGCCAACCACATGTAGACTGGGTACTTTTTATCATGACACCAAAATGACCACTTTACAAGATAGTCAGGGTGCTTTTTGTTGTGTCACCAACATGACCACTTTACAGGATGGACTGGGTTCTTATTTTTTATGTCACCAACCACAACCACTTTACAGAATGAATTTGTGCTCTTTTGTCATGTCACCAACATGACCACCTTACAGAGTGGGCTGGGAGTTTCTAACCATTTCAGTGGCATTGTGGGGGAGTGTCCACCTTTTCATGCTTGTATGCATGGGTTTGGATAAGAGAGGAGTATCAGATGTGGGAAGTGGGAGAGGAGGGTGTGGTGCGTGTATGTAGGATGGTGATTGGAGAGGTAGAACTAACGTGAGGTACTTAGCTAGTGAGGGTGGAGTGTTAAGATGGAGGTCTATGAAAGGGGAGGGGAGAAGTGCTACATACTAGTGGCCACTAGATGTATGCTTCATCCTATGCATAATGCCAGAAAACTCAATCCAATGTCATCGCCTTTGAGAGGTGTAATTGTGTGAGGTCAAGCTTTCCTAGGTCTTCCTATTCCATAGCTTCCTTCAACATTGAGCACTCTACACATTTGTATACAGCTGTCATCCTTTGTAAGCATCACATGTCCATATTACAGCAACCTCCTCTCTATTGTATGCTGCATCTGATCCTTATTAGCCCAGTTTCTCTCTCAGTTCATTTACACTTTGCGTACATCCATCGGAACATGCAAGCTTCACTTCTTTCCAATTTTTAAAAGCCCTCTGCACACAACACTCAGGTCTCACTACCATGTACCATTGCTGTTCATATGCACGCATCATACAATCAGCTCTTCATTTTGAGGAAAAAACTTTTGTAGCTAGCAGTAGTAGTAGCTCTGTGAACTTTTTCCATCCCATTCAGACTCTGGATACTGTACGTTTGAAACACCCACCTCTACTGTTAATTTAGTCACCCTCTAAAATTTGATAGTGCTTGTTTCCTGTGAGCACTTGCTGCATCAACCTCATGTAAAACCAACATTCTTTGCTAGTCTGCCTGAGATCCCACTCTATCTCTTATGTACCCATAGATTGCATTTGGGACAAAGGATGGAATTCCTAACCACCCATTTTCTATACGCTGAGTAGGGCCATTTCCCTGAAGTGATCAGGGCCTTGTTTTTCTATTTACTTACTAGGAAGGAAAAGCAGATCTAAAATGATGATGATAACTTTGGTCTTTGCCAAGTTGACTTTAAGACCTTTCGATTCCAAGTTAGACATTTTTTCTGTAATTCTGCCATAGATTCAGCTATGAGAGTTAGATCATCAGCATACAGGAGTTCCCCAAGTACATCCAAACTCTTCTGTTACAGCCAGGAGGATGATAATAAACAAACAAGGGCTAAAAATAGAGCCCTAGTGAATCTCCACTTGCACACTAAGCTCCTCACTATTCATTTTAACCTTGCTGACAGCACTTCTATACATACCGCCCTCACAAGCCACTTATCTTCCCCTAGTTTCCTAAGTGCCCAACAAATTACAGAGCGGGGGACCCTGCAAGTCAACAAATGCCAAGTAAAGGAGTTTACTTTTAGCTAGTTACTTCTGTAGCTGGTTCACAAGGAAGAGAGTGCATCACCTTGGCCCTTGTAGCAATTAATAATGCTGCTGCTATGGGACATACAAGATAAATATACCCAAGACATTCTGCAAAGTGGTTGATGAAAGGGAGAGCATCTAACTGTAGAAAACCTGCTGAACAAAGGGTCAGGAAGACTCTTCAGCTGTGTCAAAGACATGACAACTTCCCTAGTGCTGGTTCCACAGCAAAATGCAGGAACATATGTAGACAAGATGTAGGCACCTGGCCTATCTGTAGCTTCACTTGGGTACTGATTTGTTCTATGAAGACCTGTTCAACTCTTGCTAGGAGGAAAGATGGACATTAAATGTTGGTGATGATGATGTATATATATAGAGAGAGAGAACTAGTTTAGAATTAGCTGTTGAAACAGCAAGAGCTCAGCCATGAGGTCCTGACTCATTATGATATAGCCATACTCTACTACCCAAAGTATAGTATCGAGTACTTTATTAAGTAATGTTCTAACTAGTTTTAAACTGGTTCTATCCTGATATATATATGTATATATAGAGAGAGAGAGGGGTTGGTCTTCAAAGCCAACTGGTGAAAACAATAGACTTATCTACTAAGTTGATAAGAATAAGAGTGATCGATAAATATATATATTTATCATTGTCATTTAATGTTTGTTAAATAATGGAGGTATAAATATATCTATCATCATTTTTATGTCTATTTTTCCATGCTGGGATGGGTTGGACAGGATGGTTTGAAACAATGTTTTACAGCTGGATGCCTCTTACAGAATGCAGGTATACATTGTGTCTATACAACAAACTTCTACAGTTTCTGTCAATGAAACTTCACTCGCAAGGCATTGGGCAACCTGAGGCTGATTTGTTCTATGATTTGTTCTAGGAACTCCTTAACCACACAGCTATACCTGAGCCAATATATATATATATGTCCCACCATTGCAAGCAAGGAAAAGCGGATGTAAAATGATGATAAATATATATACATATATATAAGACCTGCCTTCCCTACGTACAAAGTTAAACCTACACTCAGTAGGCACCTCTTAACTAAATATACACCCAACCCACTACTCCTACTCCATCCTCCCACTCTCACTCCCACCAACACCACCCTTTCTCTGTAAAGTTATGTTGGTACCACAACATCCAGTCCAAACTAAAGAGATTGTGTAGGTGTCACAACAAAAAGCACCCAGTCCACGCTGTAAAGTGGTCGTGTAGGAGACATGGTAAAAAGGCTCCCAGTCCACAATGTAAATGTGGTTGGTGTTAGGAAGGGCATCCAGCCATAGAAAACCTTCCAGACACAGTCCTATACAAGCGAGACATGGTCATCCAATCAATCTTGCCTCAAGTGGGACAATTCCCGTCTAACCCATGCTAGTGTGGGCGATAGACGTTAAACGATGATGATGATGATGATCATATATATATATATATATACGTTATTCCGGGTTGAATCGGAGGTAACCACAGTAAGTAAGGTACTCAATACATAGCAGAGTATAAAAGTTTTAATATAGATGATTTAATATAGATGATTTAATATAGATATATAATCATGATGATTTCTAAAGAATGAAACAGTTCTAGTCCTGTAGAATCTCATCTATATTAAAACTATATATATATATATATATATATATATATATACACATATCATCATTATCATTTTAGATATATTTTCCATGCTTACATAGTTTAGGTAGGTTATGATCCAAGACCAGACATATCAGATGACTGTATCTCACTCATACAATCCATTCTGACATGGTTTCTAATGCCCTTTGTAACACCAACCACTTCACAGAGTGTACTGTGCGCATTTTACTATAATTGCTGCCACTAACATCTAATATGGTGGACTGGGTGATTTTTTATCTTGGCACCAGCAGTACCACTTTGCAGAAGAGGATAAGTGCATTTTATTGTGGCATCAGCACTATCATTTTGACATTATATATATAGTATAGTTTGTTTATGCCCCTTTATAGTGTGAGTTCAAATCCCACCGAGGTTCACTTTGCCTTTCATCCTTACGGGGTCGATAAAATAAAGTACCAGTAATACACTGGTATAATTGCTGGCCTTGTGCCAATAGTAGAAACTATTATATATATATAGTTTGTTCTTATGCACACACACACATACATACAAACTAATGTTTCCAGAATAATTCTATGCTTGAATGCACACAAAAGGCCTTCACACACACAGCAAATACATACACATACTCAAACTCTTTAAAAAAATGAATATGCACCAAATACCTCCATACAATTGATCGACGGTCACACAGAAGTATACACACACCCATGCGCACACACAAGTATACACACACCCATGCGCTCACACAAGTATACACACATGCATGCATTGGATATTCATCGGTTCTGACAAGTGTTTCAGTTGTTCAAACAATAGAACTGCCTACCCACGAAATTAATGTGTTTGTGGCTCAGCATTCCACAGAAATGTGCACTTTTAACATAGTTCTCAGGGAGATTCAGCATGACACACTGTATGACAAGGCCTTTTGAATTACAGGTGTAACTCATTTTTTGCAACTGAGTGAACTGGAGCAACATCAAATAAAGCTGAAGGGAACAACACACTGCTAGGAATCAAACTTACAACCTAACAATCATGTGCAAAACACCTTAACCACTAAGCCACGAGCCTTTCACAGCATACATGCACACACACACATATAGGTTTTCACTCACACACATATTTTCTCTTTTCTCATCTTCCCTTTCCAACCTCTCTGTAGCTCAAGTCTTTTTTTCAGTTTTTTCTGACTTCCTATACCTCACATGCAGACATTCGCCCACATGATTTTTTTTCCTTCTTTCTTTTTTGGTTTTCCTTTCTAATAATGGACTAACATCCAAAATGTCAAGATTCTTCTATCATTTCTTTAATATACTGTTATCATTATGCATTGTTCTCTGCTGGTGTGTGTTTTTTTCTTTTTTTTTCACTTGCATTATATATATATCTATATATAGAGAGAGAGAAAGAGAAAGCCTGTGGTACTGAGATGGAGACCACTAATACATGGAGAGATGCAGAGTGGGTATAGAGATATGTAAAATCTCGACCGCGATGCCAAGCGGTTTCAGCTTGTATTCAGCAAGCCTTTTCATGGGTAATAACCCACTTTTTGCTGTTAATTCTTCACTTAAAAATACTCCTTCAGCCTATAAGACCCATCTGTAAATAGCCTTACCCCTCCACCCTCTATTCCTATGACCTTAATGCCCCTTCTCCTCCTACCCACTAACCACCCCTACCCCCATCCACACTACTTCCTTCCCCTGACCCCCTTGCCTGTCCAGATACACTTACCACTGCCTGCCCTCCCCCCTTTTTCCATTAGACCAGTTTACTACTATGATAAACTCAACCAAAGCACCACCAAGACCAGTGTCCCTTTGTGAGAGAATTCAGGTCAGATGACCTTTTCTTGCTTACACAGAACTGTTTCTGGCTTGGTTTCTCTAGCTAGATGCTCTTCCTAATTCCAACCATATTTACAGTGTGGACTTGGTGTTTTTTATTGTGGCACCAAAACAACCACTTTACAGTGTGGACTGGTCACTTTTTGTCATGACACCAACACAACCTCTTTACAATGTGGGCTGAGTGCTTTTTGTCATGTCATCAACGTGACCACTTTACCATGTGGACTAGGAGTGTTTTGTTGTGGCTATAAAATGACCACTTTACAGTATGGACTGGGTGCTTTTGTCATAGCTCCAAAACTACCACTTTACAGTATGAACAAGGCAACCAATAAACCGGTATTTTGAAACAAAGTTCCTTGTAATAATTCTTTAGTTTGAGTTCACAGACAGTCTCTTGTCACCATAAATGCAGTGAAGCAATGATTAGTTCACTGGAAACCTACAGCCAAGGACATTATTGTTCACAAAATGTGATACAAAATGAATAAATAAATAACATCCAACTCTACTGCTGATTAGGTCACCTAGATAATAAAAGCTGTCAATTATGTCTTGTAAGCCACTAGAGCAGTTGAAAGAATTCATTCCATACAGGCTCTCAACTGCTAATTACTATTTGTTCATATGTTACTTCTCTATCAGCCTGTCTGACACCCCTCTGCACCTTTTCTGCTCCTTGAAATTATATTGTCTACAAAATATTGAATTCTTAACATGTATTTTATATATTGAGTATAGAGTATATATTTGGGTGTACAAATAGGAGAAAATTTAGTCAGTGTGTGATATAAAAATAGGTTGGTATGGCCTTCCATCCGTGTCAATGATGAGTATTCCGGTTGTTCAGTCAATGGAACAGCTTGTTCATGAAATTTATGTGTAAATGGCTGAGCATTCCACAGACATAGAGATTCAGCATGACACAGTATACGATATGACTGGCTATTTTAATTACCGATAATCCATTCAACAGGCTTCTAAACAGTTTCCATCTATGTAGTTTCACTCACAAGGCATTGTCAACCTTAAGCTATGGTGAATGATACTTGTCCAAGATGCTATGCAGTAGGATCGAACATAGGACTTAAGGATTGTAAAGTGAAATTCTTAACCATTTGGTCATACTGTGTCTATGCTTCCATTGATACAGGAATTTCTTGCATGTTTCTAAGATGCTATTAGTAAGGTCGCGTCTTAGGCAAATGTTTTTTACCATAGCATTGGGCAAACCAATATCTTATAAGTGAAATATTTTGGAATCCCATTGAATGGATTGTAACTATAATTCAAAGAACCAGCTTTGTCATGCTGAGAATTATGATAAAGATACACATGTCTGGGGAATATTCAGCCACTTACATATGAACTTATATATTTTTATTTGGTTAAACATACAGAAAAAGAGAACAGTATTGGAAAGGAGTATAAATGCCACAAATGAGAGGAAAAGGAGAAGAAGAGCAAGGACTACTAGACAAAGTAAGGAAGAAAGAAGGGGGAAAGGGGAGAGGGTGACAGACTCTACACCTAGGTCAGAGCGGTGTTTCAGCTGTGCCCTGCGGACGAAATGGCAAAGACATTTCCATGGACAGTGGCCAGAGACACACACTGCAACAGCCACCCCACCTCATGGGGCTCCTTCCTCAGACAGGTTGCTATCAATCCGATTTTACGGAGGAGCTCAGCTGTCCATGGTCCGAGGATGCCTGAGGTCTCAACGGTGACTCATGCAAACATATTAATCTCAGGAGCAGGATGTTCTGTGGATTGAACAACTGGACACTTATCATTAAAACTACTTCTTTCTTCAGCCAAGCTTCTACTCACATCAAATAATTCATCGTATCCATCATTGCAGTTCTCAATTCATTTACATTGGCAAAGCCACTGTCTTACAGTAGGGTATCAATGTTATTGCTTATGACTGAATGCTTCTTTGTCTGAATGATGTTTTTTTAACTTCTTTCCCTAACCTTCTCACACTACTCTTATGTCTATCTCTCCTTATCCGAACTTTCCTGAAGGACTTCTGCCAAAATGGTGAAACCTCCTCCACTTCCTCCAAGTGTGAACCTAATATAACTGTAAAATTGCCTTCTGTGTTTTGTTTGTTTTATATATATATATCACCATCATCACCATCATCGTTTAACATCCATCTTCCATATTGGCATGGTTTATATATATATGTGTGTGTGTGCGTGTTTGATATAGTAGGAAAGAGTCTTTCATCAGACGATAGAATGAGAAAAGATGAAATAGAAAGCTAGAATATGAGAAGAACAAGGAACAGAAAAAAAGTTTTTTTTTTAGAAAAAGCACATTCAGTCAGCCATATATACAAACACACATTGGTGCATTGTAATAGTTCATTCCCTCAAGTCTGATTAAAATAGCCAAGTTACAGTAGAAAACACTTGCAGAATGGTAAGACCTGCAACCTCAATATTGTGAAGCAAACTTCTTGACAATATATATGTATATGGAAGGATTAACTAACTTTTCTTCTTGAAACATCACATTAGAAAGCCATGTTCCTCTTTTTTTTTTGGGGGGGGGGGGGGGGGGGGGCTAAAATTTTGAATTGGAAAGATTCACTAGAAAGATTTTGTCATTTGTCAATCACTTGAACTATAAGTAAACTGCTAAATGTCACATATGATTCCAGAACTACACAGACTACTGCATAGATAACTTCCCTAAAAATAGATAAATACTACATGTCATTAGACAACAATGAAAGATTTAACCTTTAAGCCTCTATATTTGTTGTCTGATATATATGTTTTGTGTTTATTCACTGATATAAAAATAAAGGTTAAATATACATTTATTTCCTGGCTCAGTTTTCCAGGTATCTACCACCAATGCTACAGAAATTGTTGATTATTGATAAACTATCTAATTTAATCAGGTGTCACATGTTGAAAACGACAAGCACTTAGATTAAGAAGGTTGAATAAATATATTTGTTTATAATAAGAAATATATTTTCTATCAAAAACAAAAGTATATATACTTAGTTTTATTTAATTTCTTTAATTAGAAAGTGATTTGGTATTAGTAAACATGACTTCAATGATTGCATTTAGATTTTGAATTGCTCTCAAACACAAGCAGTGGCAGCACTGTTAAATTAATGAATGTTTTTTGGTGGAGTTTGATTCCATTGGTCTTAGCTAATAGCTAGTAGGGTTGATCCCTGCCATCTGTTGTTAATGTGTCTTACTATGAAAGATCAAGTTGACTTGGTTATTTAGTCCTTTTGACACCAAACCACCTGAAAGTGACCCTGGTTCTATGGCATAAAAATATATTTTAAAGTGTATATATTTATTTAAAAGCTTTCCATCATAATTTTATGTAATAACCTTTGTTAAGTTATGTTTCAAACACCAGCTTAATATTTAAAATTTCTGAACCATCCACAACCTTTTAACCGTCTCATGATACTTTATGACCACTGCTAAACCAATATGTTGATGAAGCTGCGAAGGCTTCAAAACATAATACACACATGGCTTTAGGAATACCACTGTTCCAAACTAAGCACAAATAACTAATACCCCCCCCCCGTTATATATATATGAGAAAGGGGAGTTATATATATTACATATAACCATCTCTCTCTCTATATATATAGTATATAGCCATCTCTCATCAGACACCTACCATACTCTGAACACCTTGCTTCCCTGGGCATGGATTCATTGAAGCTCCAACGTCTGGCAATAGACTTGGTAAACACCCACAAAGTTATTAACCATCTTGCCAACAACAACCCTGAGCACCTTTTTGATCTCCATGTGTCTAACACACATGGACATGCCTACAAAGTCAGAAAACAGCACAGCTCCCATGACTTTCGGAAACATTTTTTCACACTTAGAGTTGCTGAAGCATGGAACAAACTGCCTGCGTCAGTTGTTAGCTGCTGAGACACTGCATCCTTTAAAACCCTCATGCTTCCCGAAATTCGCCAAAACTACACCTGATGTCCCCCTTCCATACACATGCACACATGTGTATATCATGACTCATGCACTGTTCATTTTCCTGACGATTGTACATTACCCTATGTACTATGCATACACTTTTGATGAGTTGTAGTGCACCTGAGCACTGTACACAATATTTTCATTATATATATTATATATAATTATAGTATATAGCCATCTCTCTCTATATATATAGTATATTTTAAATTCACTTATAATTTTTTTAATCATCTCTTAGATTTGCATGAAACATTATTTTGAAAAAAAATGAAATGCAAAGAACTATTTCATTAAGACTAAATAACATTTATTTGGAAGGGGTGGGGCAGGAGAGATTTTTTAAAACCTACTTCAAAATTTGATATCTGTTCTTAGAGGAATATTTAAAAGTGAAGGCATTTGAATCATGTTAAGATATGATCTGTTATCTTGAGGAAATAGAAAATTTGTTTTCACATGAAATAGTGTAAGTGAAATGGTATTAACTCTTTTGATACTAAACTGCCCCTGGTTTTATCATACTTAACTATGTATTTTAAAGGGAATATATTTATCTCAACATTTTCCATCATAATTTTACTTAGTTTTTTTTTATGTCCCAAACACCAAATTAATAAAGAGAAAGTTAGTTCTATTACTAAATCCCTCCAAATTCTTGATTATTTTCAAAATTAATTGAAAATCATAGGCAGTGTTTTTCATTAGAAATATGGTAAAGAAAGGATTAATGTATCTTTGCATCCCTCACAGTCAAGTGAATAAATAACTGATACGTTTGGCCAGTATTGGTACAGGCCATGCCTAACTTCAAAGCTCTACCTGTAGTAAGATTCCAGAATAAACTGGAGTTTGGTATAGTTACACACCCATTAAGTACTGGGGTTGATTTGATTAACTGTACCATTCACACCCTAAACATTTTCTTTATTTTGTGGTTTTGAGTTCTTAAGGGAGCTTCTATTCAGATTCAGAACTGGTTTTGGTTCATTTCAATTATTATTACGCATACATCACTACAAATCAAGACAGATGTACATTCCTATATATATATATATATATATATTTATTTATTAAAATAACAGATTAAAGTTTAAGCAAAGAATCGGTGCTTTCACCCTTAACGGGAATTTCTGAAACTAAATATTTGCTCTACGGTTCTTATATATTTGATATATATTTATCCTCTTTGGATTTTAGTCTTCAAATTTATTATTATTACTATATATATATATATATATATATATATATATATATATATATATATATATATATACAAAGAGAGAGAGGGAGAGATAGCTGTAGGTACAAAGAAAAGAAAAAAGCAATCAACACATCATGTGGAAGTTGAGTATATATTTTCAAAATGAAAACATGTATAAATTATCAGGTGCTTTTGAGAAAGTTAAAGCAAGATGGAGAACAAAGTTTCGGTCATGTTGCTATGGGCCTCTATTAGTTGGTTCAAGTCACATGGTGGTGTTTATAAGTCAATGACAACATGACTAACTGTGTGTCTTGATGGCATCATTAATCTCAGTTGAATCCAACAACATTGGATATATGATCTTGTTGGCATCCTGGTAGCCTTAATGAGTCTGTAGTTCTTCTGCTCTGTGTATTCAGTGCCACCAGAGGCTGAATGTTCAGTTGATGTCTGTGGTGGTCTTCAGAAGGTCTGATGTTAATATTTTCATGGTGTGTATGTTGGTTTGAGTTCTCTGTCCTACACCTACACATGAGCCAGGTGAATTAAGGTGGTCTTTTTAGGATGGTGTGTATGTGTGTGTGGTGGTGGTGGTGGGAGTGCTTTTTTTCTGTTATAATGTACAATGTTTGAAGCAATGCTATCTAAATAGGAGTAAGTAACCTTAACATTATATGAATTGATAAGCTTGTGGTATCTATGGCTATATGGGAAATGTTTCTTGATTAAAGATAAGAAGTTCTTAGCTATATTCATCAATACCTCTAAATTGAAAGGAGGATCAAACCATCTTATTTTTCTCTTTCTAACTCCCTTAGGGATGGATGGCATGTCCATCATACATAGCATTTTTTCTGTAAAGCCACTTCTCACTAATACCGCATCATAGTGGGGTACTGTCATGTTGAATATCTATTTGCCAAGTGATAAGCTAGAGATTTTCCTACTAATCCTGCTTACCAGGTTCCTAACTATATATATGGAGATGTCATAGATCATGTTGTTGTGTTGCTAGGGTCCCATAAAGAAAGTTTATCTAATGAAGAGCTGATGCTGTTAGAACAAGAGAACTGAAGTGCAAGATGATATAGAAGATCTACTCACTCCATTTAAGTTAACTGCAAAGAATATTGCCAGAGGAAGTTCAATCTTAATCTTGAATGAAACAAAAATTACAAGTTGATAATAAACTAATTTCCTACACAGCTTTGGATAAGTTTTTCACCTGTCAAGTAGTACTTCCAATGCATCACCTTCTCTTACACAATAGTAAACCTCTTTCATGGTGAAGACCTGCCCTATTACAAGGTTACAATTATTATTTATTCCCTAATATATTTCACTTAAAATGTTTTTATGTTTATATACTGTTTTGTTTGTGTTCAAAAACTGTGGTTGGTTTACTTGTTTCTTTCTTTTTTTTTTCTTAAACAATTTCCATTGGAATGCATTTCAATTTATAAGATGAAAGTCAATACGAAAATAAGTTTCGTGTTTTGGCAAAGTTTTCAAGAACACAAACTTCAGAAACACAGGAATGCCTGTCTATAAAGTAAACATACATACAAAAAAAATTACATGACCCATTACAGGTTATATAAACTAATTCATTCTATATAAATGTATATATATATAATATTGCTCTAAATAACCCCCAAATTATTTTAGATCAAGAGTAACATTTTTCTCTTACACACATACACCACGACAAAGTGTGACACATTCCATTGGGTCATATTATCTTATGAAATATTCTTATGAAAAATAAAATCAACTACCAAGATTTTTAACCTTGAGTCAGTATAATGTTTGTAACATGACACATTAAAAACAAGGATGTTTTAAAATAAATAAAAATATTTAGTACTAGTTAGGTTAATGTTAACACCCTGTAATTATATAGCAGAAAAATAAGTTTGCTCATTCAAATGTTTATATTAACTTCACTTCACTAGTGGACAGATCAGTGTGAAAATTTCCAGTAAATTAAAGTAAAGCCTAATTTTTAATGTGATCCCATCATAGTGCTGTTTTGTCCTTTTCAAGAATATCTTGCTAACGTGGTTTCATACGGTACAGGATGTTAACAGTTAATGTGGAAGGCATTAAACACTAACTAGAAATAATTATATGGCAATGACTAATATTATTATTATCATTATAGGGCGGTGGATTGGTAGTATCGGTAGAGGGTCGGACGCCATGCTTTGCAGCATAGAGTTACGCCCCTTTATGGTCTGAGGTCAATCCCGCCAAGGTTAACTTTGTCTTTCATGCTTGTGGGGCCGATAAAATAAAGTACCAGTCACGCACTGGGGTCGATTTAATCGACTTTTCTCTCCCCCAAAATTGCTGGCCTTGTGCCTATATAAGAAACCATTATTTTAGTAAGTATAATAATAATAATAATAATGAAATTATTGTGTAAAGTGCTCAGATGCACTACAACTCGTCAATATAGTACATAGAATAATACACAAATGTCAGGGAAGTACATGTTTGTATGTGTTAGCTGTAGTGTTGGCGGATCTCGGGAAGCATGGAGGCCTTAAAGGATGCAGTGTCTCGACAGCTAATAACTGATGCAGGTAGTTTGTTCCATGCTTCAGCAACTCTGAGCGTGAAAAAATGTTTCCGAAAGTCATGGGAACTGTGCTGTTTTCTTACTTTGTGGGCATGTCCACGTGTGTTAGACACATGGAAATTGAAAAGGCACTCAGGGTTGTTGTTGGCAACATGGTTAACAATTTTGTGGGTGTTTACCAAGGTATGAGAGACAACTATATGTTTCAGTCTTATTATAATGTCATAAACAAAACAGACTTCACTGTACTTCACAAAGTAGTAATAAGAGAATTGCTAAGAAAATGTATAAGAATGTACGCTGGGTTTGGTATAAACAGAGATTACATTCATATTTGTTTTGCAAGATTCTTAATGTGAAATCATGTGTTGAAACAGATATTGGCAAGACTTTGAGAAATAATGGCAGTACTGGCAAAAGGTGTATTCTTGCTTTATATAGACCTCAAAAAAGCAAATTGATGGTCAGCTTCTTGTTGCCTTGATGTTTCTATTCAAATGCCCGAGTTCTTGTGTTGGGATAAATGGTGCTAAATCAAAACCATTCAATGTGGAAGTCAGACTCCACCAAGAGTGTACACTGTCACCTTTCTAGTTCATTAATTTCATGAACAGGATTATCATGCACAGTCAGGTTGAAATTGGTATCATAACATGAAGGCGTAGAATCAGTCAGCTGGAATTTGCAGATGACATGGTATTACTTAACTTGTCAAGACTTGCACTTGATAGGTTTGATGTCGTGCTGCATGGCTGGAATGAAAATCGGTGCTGTGAAAACTGAGACACTAATCCTCTGAAGGAAGCCTATGCAGAGCACTCTACATGTTAATGGAGTTCCACTGAAGCAGGTGGAGAAGTTCAAGTATCTTGGGGCCGTGTTCATGAGTGATGGAAGGCAGGAAGCTGAATTAAGTGCAAGTATTGCAGGAGTTGGTGCAGTAATGTGCTAGCTTCAGCATTTGGTAATCAGAAGAAGGGAGGTAGGTGTAAAAGCCAAACTTGCTATCTTCAATTTGGTATTCATGCCAGCCCTTACCTATGGTCATGAATCTTGGGTAATGACCGAAAGAATATGATCATGAAACAGGGGTCCCTGGAATAAAGTTACTTGATCGAGTACGTAGCTCAGAGATCGTTCCAGGTAGAGTCACTACTTCTCTGTTTGGATAACTCCTTGGAAATGATTGCTTCTGATAAGACCTGCTGGAAGAAGTGTTTGAGGACCCTGCCACCACTGTCCTCTCAAGAAGAAGAGTTGGAGCAATGGATTTTGCTTGTTACTTTCCATATTTGGCATGGTTTTTATGGTTGGATGCCCTTCCTAATGCCAACCAACTTACAAAGTGTGCTGGGTGCATTTTTTTGTGACACCAACACTCCCACTTTATAGGGTACAAACACCAACACTTTAGGGGTGTACTGGATGCATTTTATTGCGGCACCAGCACTAGGGGTGTTGTCATGTGCTAGGCCAGACTGAAGAGTCCTTTCAAACCCTCCGTTCAATTTCTAAACACTGTAGCCTCTGATCTCTCACCACATTTACTTTTAGTGTCACAGTGATTGTACTGATATTTGCAATATTTGGATATTTGAATAGTGTTGGTGCAGAACTGACTACCTGGATAAAATATCGAACTTCTTATTATTCCTTATGATACTGTAGATATTACATTCTGTCTGAACAAAGCATTTAACCCTTTAGCATTTACATTACTCTATATATACTATTGTATTTTCACAGTAAAGGCTTTACCTCACATAATATTGAATCTATGAGATTTTGATATTATTTATTTTGAGAACAATACCTTAACATAAGTATGATTGGCTAGTTACAGCCTGTTTGAACAGAAAGAGGTGAGAGAATTCTGGCCAGATAGGGCCGGTTTAAATAACAATCTACATACCAACTGTGGGGAATAAATATGCCAAATTTTCTGAGAATGTTACCAAGGTAATATCATCATTAAACGTCTGTTTTTCTTGCTAGCAAGGCTGGCAAGGGCTGAACATCATCATCAACGTTTAACGTCCGTGTTCCACGCTTGCATGGGTTTGGACGGGGGTTTTCCCACTTGAGGCAAGAGTGATTGTCTTGCTCGCATAGGACTGTCTGGCGGGTTTTCTACAGCTGGATGCCCTTCCTAACACCAACCACATTTACAGTGTGGGGCTGGGAGGTTTTTACCGTGTTGCCTATATGGCCACATTACAGCGTGGACTGTCTGGCAGGTTTTCTACAGCTGGATGCCCTTCCTAACACCAACCACAGGTTGTCATAAACCAATTAGTACATAATCGGAACCACTGATCTCTGATGGGCTGGGGCTACAGCTCGCTTACATGTGTCACCACACTCTCCAGAGTGCACTGGGTGTATTTTATCATAACACTAGTATTGGAGAGGTTGCCATATCTTTGACACTACTGGAGAGTCCTCTCAACATCTTATTTGGTAAGATGCTCTTCCTATTACCAACCACTTTACAGAGTGCATTTGATCATATCACTAACTCTTGAGAGGTTGTGGAACCCTTGATACAACTGAAGAAACCTCTCATCCTTTTTTGGAATGGTTTTTACAGCTGGATGCCCTTTCTATAACCATCCACCTTACAGGGTGAAGTTTTCATGGTACCAGCACAAGAGAAGTTGTTGTGTTGTCACTGAAGTGTCCTCTCAGCCTTTTTGACATGATTTCTATGACCTGAAGCCCTTCCTATCAACAGCCATTTTTGCTCAATATTACAGAATTTGAAATAATAAATTGGGCATTGGAGATGTAATACATCAACATGGAATTCTTGAAATAAATAACATTATTTGCTTAAGAAAACAAAAAAAAATTGTTGTTTTAAGCAATAGAAAAATAAATTTCATTTAAACAACTTATACAGGCTTTGAATCTTCTAGAAAAACAAAATTGACAGCTAGCAACTTTTTAGCATAGTTAACAGACTTGCCTAGTATTCAAGAGATGCAGGGTTCAATTCCTCACAGGAGCCATTGTCCACTTTTCTCATCTCTAAGCATTCATTACCTGATTTTCTCAACTATTATTATAGTTAATATAAAGATTGATGTGCTCATGCCATAAAATGGCTTATAAAATACAGTGAAGACCCTTAAAAATGGAAAAAGAAGTTGCTGTCTTTTACATTTTGTTGGCTACATTTGAAATTTCCCCAATGCTTTTTAAGTCAACTGGTTGTTTATACTTCTAGCTTAACTCTTCTAAAAAGACAGAATGTGGTTCTTTAGCAGAGTACTCAACACACTTACCCTGCATTCAAGAGATGTGGGCTTTGATTCCTTGCAGGCATCTCTGCCTCACTTTTTTCCATCATCAGGTGTACTTTACTGACTTTCTCAACTGTTATTTAGTGATCGACTATTATTATAGCCATTTATACTGGGGTAACATGTTTTTGCTTTTACTGCTTTCAGTAATTTTTACTTTTTTAATGATTTTATTTGGAGAAAGAGGTTGCATTCATGACCTTCCAAGACTGGACCTCAGCCATGTTAGGGTGCTGCCTTCATGGAATTTTAGTTGATTATATAGACCCAAGTAGTTTGTCTAGTGCTTATTAAATCGATAGCTTAAGGTATGAAAGTCCCATCCACCAGTACAAGTGCAGCAACATGATTGAAAAATTAAGTGATGGTAGCAGTAATGGAAACTAAGATTTGGGCACAATCCTGTCTTTTATGACTGTACTATGATACCCATTATGTCATGCTGAGTAACAGGAGAAAGGAGGGCATCTAATTGGTCCTTAGCCAACCCTCCCACCCCACCCCATTACTTACCATCATCACTATTATCTTTATTACCCTTTATATTGACATTGGATATGATGCATAATCACATTACCAGGACATCCCTATTAAAATCCTATCACTTTGTTCATGCTGCTTCCATATTCAACCACTTCCTTACAGGGTCGATAAAATAAAGTACCAGTAATGCACTGGGTAATTGCTGGCCTTTTGTCAAACGTAGAAACTATTATTTGAGTGTGAAATGGGAAACAGAGTAATAGCTTGGTAGGAATGAAAGTTTCTACTTTTGGCACAAGGCCAGCAATTACCCAGTATATTACTGGTACTTTATTTTATCGACCCCGTAAAGATGAAAGGTAAAGTTAACTTCAGCGGGATTTGAACTCATAATGGCAAGGGCCGTAACTCTATACGTCAAAGCATGGCGTCCGACCCTCTACCGATACTGCCAATCTACCACCCTCACACTCAAATAATACTCTCCTCTTTCAACTGTTGGACATCACACCCTTAGTTTGATTTACCTTGAGAGAATAGTGACTGTACGGTACCCTTAGTCTTGCTGAAGACATGGCAACTTCTCTAGTGATAATGCTGTGATAAAATACACCCATCACATTCAATAAAGTGTGTGTTTGGAAGTAAATCCAGTTGTAGAAACCATGTCAAAATAACATATAAGTGTGAAATGGTTCTCTCACCTGTCTTAGAGGACAGTAATTTTGAATAAGAACCAATTCAGACTAATAACCTGTCCAATTTATGCCAGCATGGAAAGCAGACATAAAATGATGACGACGACGACGAAAGGCAAAAAACATCACTACAGCAGAACAGAAAACTACAAGGTTTTGTCATTTCATTCACCATGTTTTCCATCCTATAACTGTCCAACTCATGCCAGCATAAAAAATGGATATAAAATAATTGTTTCTACTTTAGGCACAAGGCCAGCAATTACCCAGTGCATTACTGGTACTTTATTTTATCGACCCCGTAAGGATGAAAGGCAAAGTCAACCTCGACGGGATTTGAACTCAGATCGTAAAGGGACGTAACTATGCTGGAAAGCATGGCGTCCGACCCTCTAATGGATATAAAATAATGATGATAAAGAGAGAAGACTGCACTAGTATGCACATGTAATATGTCAGTCGTGTAAGGAAATGCTGGGTCCTTGAAATAGTTGAAAGTGGAAAACCTAGAAGACATGGGATAATGTGGTGGAGACTGATCACAAGAAGCTGAATGACAAAGGACTGTGATGATCAGTTCCCTTCTTTGTGTACAGCTCTATCTCCTACATCTTACCTCATCCTGCAGTGGCACCTAACCTGACCAACTTGTTCCTTCCACCTTTTATTACGAAGCCTTTCCCATCATCAACTATCCCTCTCTCTATTCATCTCCAGCCTCAACTAGTAACCACCACTGCTAACAGTAGTACTCTGCATTTCTCCTGCAGTTATCAATTCAAACTCCTGCCAGCAACCAACATGTAACCTTACCATTATCTTTTCCACCATACATCTAAACCTTGACCACCACATCTCTTTTATTTTCACTCTTGAACATGCCTAGGCTAGAGAGGACTCTTTAGCTACTTCAAGAACAAGGCACAATCTTTCAACTACTGGTGCAAATGAGAAAATTATTCCAGTAGTCCAAAAGGCTACAGAGGATTCTTCCACCATATTAAGGACATTACAACCTTTCTAGTCCTGGGATAATAAAATGCACCCAGTAAACTCAAAGTATTGACTGTCTGTAACAACCTGTCCAATCCACACCAGCATGGAAAATTTGATAGACAAGAACTGTGGAGGTTCATGCACATATACCATCATATATATATATGATGGTATATGTGCATGAACCTCCACAGTTCCTGTCTATCAAATTTCCAATGAGCTGTGCAGTGGGATTGAACATGAAACTACATGGTTGTAAAGCAATCTTTGAAGTGCAGTCATGCCTGCACCTAGGTGGAGATAAATTATTATTACCACCTAATGTGTATTTTCCATACTTGGATGAGTTAGACAGGTTGTCATGCTCTGAGGCTAGACTGGTCAGGTAACCACATCATATTCCATTTTGTGGCCTAGTTTATATGACTGGATGCCCTTCCTAATGCCAACCACTTTACAGTATGTACTGGGAGTATTTTATCATTACACCAGTACTACCACCTTATAGGGTGGACTGGGTGTGTTTTATTGTGGCAACAACAGTATCACTTTAGAGAGTGGGCTGGATGTGTTTTATCATGGCACTTTACAGAGTGGTTTTAGTATGTTTTATCATGACACTAGACTACCACTTTATAGAGTGGTTTGGGTGCTTTTTATCAATGCACTAATACTACCACTTTGCACAGTGGTTTGGGTATTTTTTTTTATTGTGGAACCAGCATTAACTCTTTACAGAGTGGACTGTATTTTTTTTATCATGGCGCCATCACTAGCCCATTACAACACTATATATGAAATAAAATAAAAAAACACCTTGTAAACTTAAGTGATCTACCAATCTGAAAAGCTACTGACCATGCTGGAAATGCTGGAAAACAAGGAAAGAACAGCTTGCCACTCTAATTAGTAGCAACCATGTTGATCTATTCCAAATTTAATTTATCCTGTGAGCAGGGGTAAGATATGTGTGAGAAACCAGTGTCCTATCCAGGAGAGAAAGATGCTGTAAGAATTAGGCTACAGAGATTAGGTGAAAAGGGTCGAGCCTGTGGCTTTTGCAGGCATTATGAGACCAATAAGATCAATTTGGTTTTGCTTCTTGAATAACTGCATAACTGCAGGAAAAAACATGAACAGGAAGAGAATTCCAGAAGGTTACCATTTTTAAGAGGAAGGATTGGATATAGTGGTGAGGTGATTGGGATACTGAACACAATGAAAGTAAAAGCAAGTGAGTTCGGTGGCTATGTATGGAGGTAGTAGCATGAAGCCAACCAGCGCACCTGTGGGAATGTGTTGGTGAGTGACTTCATACCAATCAGTTGGGTGCACTCTTTTGGGGATGCAATCTAAGATGTTCATATTTGCAACTCCATTGTGGATCTCATTTTAGCTTTGTAGAGGGTTAGCATAAAGACTTCTCTAGTACTGGTGTCATGAAAGATGCAGCCAGTACACCCTGTTCGTGATAGGAAAGGCTCTTCGGTAGTATCAAGAGCACAACCACCTCTCTAGTGTTGATCTACACGATAAATGCACCCAGTACATTCTATAAAGTGGTTAATGATAAAAAGGGCATCCAACCATAGAAAACCTGCCAAACAAAGGGCCAAGAGATTTTTTAGCTTTGTCAAAGACATGACAATTTTCCTAGAGCTGATATTACAAATGCACCGAGTGCACTCTGTAGGGTGCAGGAACATATGTACGCTGTCTGTGAGATAAATAGCGCCAGTTAAGTACTGACTTTGTGACGACCCATTCAACTATTGTTAGCAGGGAAAACAGGCATTAAATGATGAATATTTGATTATTTTCTTACTATAAAAAGGAAAAACCTTTGAGATGCAGTTTTTAATATGCTAATATTGATTAAAATGAAACTATATAGACGAGGACCTACTATCAGCTATTTTTTTGTTTTTGCAATTAAACAGTTTTAATAATCGACTATTATTGATTTTGAAGAAGACTATAGGTGACAGAAAAATTCAGAAAACATTGGAGTCAACATAAAGAAATACCTAAGAAACATTATTTCCTAGAACACACAATTTAATATAACTGTTCCTAGTGCTCAAACATGCTGATTGGAAATTACTTGGAACTGCCCAGGGGACATAACTCCACGAAGCTAAAGGGTGTCAAAGTAGAGAATATATGTTTAATAGATCTTTCTAAAAAGGAATTCATTAAAAAATTATAAGCATTCCAATTTTATGTATAATCAACCCTTTAGCATTTACATTACTCTATATTTTCATGAGGCTTTACCTCACATAATATCAAATCTACGAGATTATGAAATAACTTATTCTGAGAACAATACCTTGATGCAGTACAATAACAATACGTATGAGCAGTTGGTTTGAACAGAAAGAAGTGAGAGAATTCTGGCCGTGTTCTAAAATAGTAACTCCATAATTGTGATTAATTATGAAATATAATATATTACTTACAATTAATTATAATATGAGACAATGAAAAGTTTCTTCCTCTGAATGTAAGGTCGGCTGCATGTCACCTGTGTGCAAAATGCTATGCTGCATTGCTCTGAAACATGGGCAGTGATTGCAGAGAAATGAAGTATGCTTCAATGGATGTGCAATGTTAATGTAAGAGAGTGACAGAGATGAATTGAGAGAAAAACTGAGTACAAGAGGAATCAGATCTAGTGTGTAAAAGAGAATATTGCATTGGTATGGACATGTGATGTGTATGAATGGCGATTGCTAGGTGAAGAAATGCCAAGAAGTCCCAGTAGAAGGAAGCCACAGTAGAGGAAGACCATGGAAGACCTGGACAGAGGTAGTGAGAGCTGATCTCAAATCACTGAAACTCATGGTGGAGATGACAAAGTGCAACATGTGAAGAAAGGCTGTGCTGAAAACAGATGTAATTATGATGAATACACAATTTTCATTATCATCGTTTAACGATCATTTTCCATGCTAGCATGAGTAGGACAAGCTGTCTCTTTGTGAGGACTCGTGAAGGGCTGGTTTTAGCTTGGTTTCTATGGCTGAGTGCTCTTCCTAACGCCAACCTCATTTACAGTGTAGGCTGGAGTCTTTGCTGGCTGTTTTACATTATAGATAATCAGTAGTCTATAAGGCAAGGCTCATTACTTGGTAATTGACTAACCTATTTATCGGTGCATCCCTATTATGTACACCTGCAACACTTTTCAGAGTAAAGCTTAATATACATGTTTAAAGAAAAAACAATATTAATAATTGGAGAAAAAGCATTAAAATATTAAAATTTGTAGAAATATTTATTATTATAACAGAATAAGACAGCTGGAAAAAAATTAAATAAAAACACACTTTCTCATACTGGGACAATGAATACTTCAGAACAGGAAAAGTGGGGTGGAGGGAAAGGACATGGCAGATTAATTTATAATATTAATTAAAAGATGAAAAATATGTTGTTCATTGTTTAATTAGTGACATAAGAATGTTTATCAAAAAGTATCAGGGAGAGTTGCAGAGAATATATTTATATGTTATTTAGATTGTTTTTCTTCTTTCTCCTAGTTCCTCTTTCTTTTATGCTACCCCACATTAATGAAATGATTTTAATTTATTGAGAAAGTATAACTGTCAGAAGAAGTAATAAAACACTGTTTATCACTTGGGTAGAAATATAATAAAACATTTTTAATTTGAATTTCATGGTTTTGTCTTTCATGAGACTTATCAAGACAAAATGTTAGTTTGACTATCCTTCTAAATACTACAATGTTTTATTATATTTTTTTTATCCAAGTGATAAACAGTGTTCTATTACTACTTCTGACAATTATATTATATTAATATGATATTCTGTACTTTACTGAAGGTATATATATATATATATATCATTAAGAATGACAGTCATACATTTTGGCAATTTAGAGGTTTGATATACTATATGACATATTTCTTACAGGGTATGAAATTGGATAATATTTTACCAACATATAATACATGGTTTCTAATTTAGGCCACAAAGCCAGCAAATTGGGTGAGAGAGAAAGTTAATTAAATTAATCCCCGGCATTTGGCTGGTACTTTATTTTATCAACCACAAGCAGATAAAAGGCAAAGTTGGCCTCAGTGAGATTTGGACTCAAAATGTAAAAAAGCCATGACTAAATACCATTAAGCATTTTGCCTGATGCTTTAACAATTCTGCCCATAATACACTGCTCTTTCCAATGTATAATATATACCTATACACAACTACTACATTACTCTCTCTCTCTCTCTTTCTCTCTCTCATATATATATTCTGGTTGTTATAAGGTGGATGCTATCTTTATTTTATTTTGCTGATTTAATTATGTTTTTAAAAAAAAAATTTTTTTTTTCAAAATGAAGTTGATAATTAGGGAACTGCTGCTAGAACAGGTGCATGCCAGTGGAGGTTGGCAGTTAATGGTTTGCTGATTATTCCCTTAGCAAATCTTATAGAAATCTGGAGCAAGCATGAGGAGAACCATGAAAAACAATGTAAAAGCAGCAGAAAAGGCATCTAGATGGCTATGGCTGAAGAAAAGTGACCAGTGGAGTCACACACTGAGTCATGATCAACCTCAGTTAGGTGACCTAGATGAGTGTGTATGTTGTAGGACATGAAACACCCAGTGACTCCAAGATACAACACTGATGATGTGTCCAAGATTTTGCATCTGTGGATGTGTCAAGAACTATATACTTAAATACAAGCCTTATTTGGAGAGAAAGAAAGAAACAAAATAAATAACTGAAGTTAAAGAAAGATCATTAAAATATTAAGCCCAATTTCATTAATATATTTCAAAACAAAACATAAAATAATTGGGGGTGTGAGGGCAAGAAAAACAAACAAACAATTTACCCTAAAATATTTGATAATTGTTTTGAAACTGAGAGCGAATAGTGAAAATGAGCAGCTTCCTTCCTCATAAACAGCATAAAAAATAAAATGAGAAACAAACCATTTTCATATCAAACTGCCTGATACCTGGTTTGATAATACTAAGCTGTTAATTTTAAATGGTTAATATTTATCTAAAAACCTTCCATCATAATTTTATGTAAGAAACGGCTTAATAATGAAGATAGTTATTTTACTAAGCCCCATTCAGATTCTTGATTATTTTCAAAATACTGTAAAAATCATAGGCAGTGTCTTTCATTAGAAATATGGTAACGAAAGTGTTAATAGTGGGAACAAAAGAGAAAGGGGGGTTTGATTTGAAAAGTTGTCCTGTATGAAAAAAAATTATTTCAACTGTTTGAATAAGTGTCTGTCATATAATAGTGCAGGCAGAACACCTTATAACAACACTTTGCACACTCATTTAGAAATATATACATATACATACATGTATACACATACATATATACACACACACACATATGTATGTATGTATATATATATACACACACACGCATATATGTATACATATATATGAGAGAGAGAGAGTAAAATTTCAAAATCAGGATCTTGCTAACATATAAGCAAATTAAAAGCTTAAGGAAAATAAAACATTCTTTTGCAAGAATAACAGCCCATAATAACTTGAAGAAAACAAAAATGTTTTAAATAAAAAAATTTTTCCAGAGAAAAATATATATCTATTCAATGAATGAAATAAAGAAAGAATAACAATTTCAATTTAGAACTTAAAAAAGTGAAGAAAAAGGCCCAAACCAAACAGCCTAAAGCAAGTTTTGCATAAAACCATTAAAAACAATACTTGTAAAAATTAAGTTTATAATTCAAAACTTTAATATATGGAATGTATTTTAAAATATGGATTTGGGAAATATATATACATGTGTATATATATATATATATATATATATATATACACACACACACACACGTGTATATGTATATATATCTATATACATACATATATGAGTGTATATATATATATATATATATATATATATGTGTGTGTGTGTGAATATATTTAAAGGCCTCTCCACTAAATTATAAAAATGAAGTAAAATGAAAAACTAGTTAAAATTACTCAGACACATACATTCCCCATTATATGTGTGTGTGTGTGTGTATATATATATATATATATGTATAGTGTGTTATTCATCATGATAAATCAAATTCATTTCTCATACCTAAAGGTGAGGACAGCTGATGTTAGCCAACTGTACTCCCCTTTGAATATGAAATGGCCTTTAGGTATGAGGAAATAATCCAGTTTACCAACACACAATTATAGCAGGCTCTACACCCATACACACTTCTAACACATTTTGTGTATTGAGCACTTCACATTTTTGCATAAAAACATATACAGATATCCAAAACAAAAGTTACACACACACACAGTGAGATTTATTACACTAACAATAGTGTCATCAGTATAATTGTCTAGCTGTTTCAGATCTTTCACTGAGCCAGACTCCAGTTCTTCAGCCTATATAAAGTGGTTAGAGAAACAATTGTACCTCAACGACATCATGTTTAGTGTAATAAATATCTATATACCACAAACTCTTCCCACAGATTGAGCGCTCTTCCAACTTTAGATATTCTTTATCAAACTTTATATATATATGTGTGTGTGTGTGTTTGCATGTGTTAGGTTAACTACTTTTTTGCCCATTTGTAAACACAAACATTCACCACAATATATATACACACACAGACATGCACTAATCTTTTCTTTGTAGCAGGTGAATCTTATGTTAATTTTCTCAATATTTAAAAATAGACATATATAGCATTAGAGATACATGGAGTGAAATTAGCTAGTGTGCTGTCTGAAGTGACACCATTGCCTCTCCTCCCAAACATTTTATCACTCATACTTAGTTTGCCTCTACAATAACTGTTGAAATCAATAAACTGCTTTCACAGCTTTCATGATCAAATTTGTTTGGTCCACAAGATAAGCAGCACTCAAAAAAACATCACGTTTCCTGAAAAAGAAAAAAGATATTAGGATAAATTTAAGAATCTCTGAAATTGATGTAACATTCCAAAAGTAAATATTCTGTAATTTTATTTTTATCTTACATACATTGCTGAACAATAGCCTAAAAGTAAACATGGTGAGAGACTGGAGGCTATAGTGTTTGGAAATCAAATGGAGACTATGTAGGGTTCAAGAGAACTCTTCAATCTGGCCTAACATGTAACAACTTTTCTAATGCTGATGTCATGATAAAATGTACAAATCCCATTCTGTACAGTGGTAGTGGTGGTGCCATGATAAAATGCATCCAACTCACTCTGTAACGTTATAGTGCTAGTTCCACGGTAAATCACAGCCAAACCACGCTGTAAAGTGGTAGAGGTGCTGCCATGGTAAGAAGCTCTCAACTTATACTGCAATGTAGTTAGTGCTGGTGCCACAATAAAATGTATCCAACCCACTTTGTAAAGTGGTGGTGCTGGTGCTATGATAAAATGTGCACAACCAACTCTGTAAAGTGGTAGTGCTGGTGCCAGAATAATATGTATCCAGTCCATCCTGTAAGTTGGTAGTGCTGGCACCATGATACATACTGCAAAGTGGTTGGCATTAGGAAGGGTATCCAGCTGTTGAAACTAGGCCCCAAATGGAACATATGTGCTAGAAGTAGAGTCACTTGACTGGTCTAGCTTCAGTATGTGACAACCTATCTAGCCTATGCAATCATGGCAAATAAATGTTTAACAGTGATGATGTGGATGACACTATCTTCAAGAAGGTCTGAAGTGTCTTTTGAAAATCAGAAGTATCAGCTGATAGTTATAATCTTTAAATTGCTTCTTTGAGACAGCTAGCCATAGTCATGTTTTGATGTAAAGTTTGTCTTTGATTCAGATGATTATATCATCTTCATATAATATTTGTTTTTTTTCTGAAAGGAATGATAGGACAGAGTGGACTGGGTGCTTTTTGTCATATCACCAACATTGTCTTATCACCTTCAAAGATTTTAGCAGCATAAAGTACCCAGTCCACACTGTAAAGTCGTTGGTGATAGGAAGGGCATCCAGCCGTAGAAACCAAGCCAAAATAAAAATATATATGAGCATGATGGTCTCTGGACCAAATTGTCTTATAACGTGACGACCTGTCTAACCCATGCAAATGTAGAAAAATGGTCGTTAAATGGTGATAATAATAATGAAATTATTGTGTGCAGTCCTCAGGTGCACTACAACTCATCAAAGGTGCATGTATAGTACACAGAATAATGTACAAATGCCAGGAAAGCGAACAGTGTATGAGTCATGATATACATGTGTGCATGTGTATGGAGTGGGGATTTTAGGAAGCATGGAGGTTTTAAAGGACGCAGTGTCTTGGCAACTAACAAGTGATGCAGGTAGTTTCTCCATGTTTCAGCAACACTGAGCATAAAAAAGTGTTTCCAAAAGTCATGGGAGCTGTGCTGTTTTCTGACTTAGTAGGGATGTCCACATGTGTCAGACACATGGAATTCAAAAAGGTGCTCAAGGTTGTTGGCAAGATGGTTAATAACTTTGTGGGTGTTTACCAAGTCAGTTGCCAGACATCGAAGCTTCAATATATCCATGTCCAGGGAAGTAAGGCGTTCAGAGTATGGTAGATGCTTGATAGAGGGTATTCACTTGGTTGCATGTCTCAGAGCAGTTTCCCGGAGGTCAATATTCTGAGTAAGTTAGGGGTTCCAGACTGGTGATGCAAATTCCAAGTGTGGCCGCACAATAGTTATATACAGCTTTAAATAGATAGCTGGAGAACGGCTGACAAAGGTCTTGCTGAGTGATGCCAAGACACCCTTCGCCTTCTTGACAATTTTAGAGATGTGCTTTGTCCAACGCAAATCACTGCTGACAGTAATGCCTAGATCACGTTCACAAGAAGACTTCTTGATATTAGTGTTGTGGAGGGAGTATGTAGACACTGGGTTTTTCCTTCTAAGATGTGTGGTGGTACACTTGTCCACAGCCAGCTTGAGTTGCGAGTCCGTGATCCATTGCTGTATTGTCTCCAGGTCTGATTGCAGGAAAGATCTATAGTGTTCAGAATCTGTCCTTTTTATCTAAAGGTACAGCTTGATGTCATCTGCATATTTCAGCATTGTGGCATACTTTAAGTTGGCATCTATGTCATTAATATATGCAACAAACAAAAGGGGACCAAGAACAGATCTTTGTGGAACACCAGATGACATCTCATACAGTGAAGAATGCTGTCCTAGAACCGTGACTACCTCTTTTCAACTGAGAATTAAGTACTTCAACTAGTTTAAAAGATCCCTCACACCCATTGCAGAGAGTTTTGCCATACGTCTTTTGTGTGGCACAGAATTAAAAGATTTAGCAAAGTCAAGGTAAATAACATCCACCCATGAGCCACCATCAGTGATCCGGGTGATGTCTTCAAGAAACTCGATAAGTTGATCACAGCAGCTGGACTTAGGGATAAACCCAAATTGCGAGGGCCGAATGGATAAGGCATGAGAATTCCAGAAGTTCCAAAATGTTTCTCTGACACAGGATTCCATCAGTTTGACAATGCAGCTAATAAGACTGACTGGACGATAGTTGACAGGCGACATGCGGTCACCCTTTTTGAACAGAGGAATGTCACTGGCAGTTTTCCACTACTCTGGAGTAGCACCGTCAAGACAGAATTGAAAGAAGAGTGAAAATTGGTGTAGAAGAAAGTACCCACCACGTTTGAGAAGCAGGTACATAACACCATCAAAACTAGGAGAGGCATAGTTGCACTTATTCTTAAGGTGGCATTGCAGCATTGCAGGTGTAAATTCCATAGTTGTCATAGAATTTGATGCCAAAGGTGGTGGAGATGGTACATTTTGGTTTTCAACAGTGAAAATGCCTGCACTGCATTCAGCAATGAGTTCTGTGCATTCTTTGGGATCGTCAGTAATCTGGCTTGTGAGGAGATTGCAAAGAGGACCAACTGGAGAGTGAGGTCTCTGCTTTGAATGTACATATTTCCAGAACACCTTACTGTCAGGGTTGATTGCTATGCGCTGTTCAGATTCAAGCACTGCCCTTTTTGTCACCTGCTTGAGATGGTTGGATGATTTATTGCGGGGGTTTTTTTTTGTTTTTTTTTACTGATATCTGATTTATGCAGTTTGTATTCCTGTTCAGTAATACAACGTTCTTTGCTGGCAAGTCTGACTGCTGCAGTCTCCCAAATTGCACTTTAGGGATGTTTTTTTCTGCTTATGTGGCACTGATGCTGCACAAGCTGTCCATATTGAGTTCAAGATGTTCTGAAGTATAGTTGTCACATCTCCAGAGTTGCAAAATTCAAGCCAGTTTGGGCATTATAGCTCAGTGCAGTAAGTGTTCCAGACTGCCTTATTCCAGTTAAAGCGAGCCGTTTGGAGATGGCTGTGGTTTTGTTACTGCCCATAAGAGACAGATTGGCAATCATCATAGTCACCTAAAGGTTACTCAGTAGTAACACTAATAACCATTTCAGGAGTAGTAGTAAAGAGTAGATCCAAAGTGTTGTTACCTCTCGTTGGAGAGGTGACTACTTGGGACCAGTTCGAGTCAAACACTAGCTCATGGAAATCATTTGCACTTTGCGGCCAACGAAAGATTTCCCAATCAATTGAAGTCGCTTGTAATAAAAACGTAAGTGGCTGTTTTCCTGGCAGCAGCTCTGAAGATATCACAAAGCTGTGTATCCTGATGATAATTTGTGGGGTGGTAAACAACTCCAAGTAGAAGTGTTGACATGGTGATACGTATATTGCAGAAAATACTACTTATTGTGATTGGTTCAAATCAATGCAAGGAATTGCTGAAAAGTTTGAACGAACGTAGACAGTCACACCACCACCACCAAGATTAATGTGGTCTTTGCGAAACAAGTTGTAGCCAGCTATGCTGGAAACCCCACCAGAGTAAGGAATGTGCCCATGTTTCTGTGACTGTAATGAATTCAGGTTCAATACTTTCGACGTAAGAATCAAAAGGATGTAATTTGTTGCACAAACTACGAGCAATTAGCAGACAATAATTTGTACATTGACGTCAGTTTATGATGATGTGTAGGGGATGGCCGGTTGTTCTAATTTAGTTTCCCACAGTTTTTTCATTGCCAGCTATTGTGGGTACAGTATACCCAGACTAGTTGGTATCTCTTTTCCATGTTTCACCAGCCTTAATAAACTTCCATATTTGCCCATCGTAATGATGATGATGAAGATATGTTTTTAGGTTCTACACAAGGTTTCACAGAACAAAACTGATAATGAACAACAGTTTTATTTCATTTACATGTCAGACATGATTATGTAATTAAGCATATAGCTCAGCAGCCACATAGCCCTGGGTCTGATCTCATTGAGCAGATGGTTGTCTTATATGTGTGAATGTATATATATATATATATATATATATATATATATATATATATATATATATATATATATATATATATATATATAAAAACACACAATCCACGCTGTAATGTGGCCGTGTAGGTAACACGGTAAAAACCTCCTAGTCCACACTGTAAACGTGGTTGGTGTTAGGAAGGGCATCCAGCTGTAGAAAATCCGCCAGATAGTCCTATACGAGCAAGACAACCAATCTTGCCTCAAGTGGGAAAATTCCCCTCCAAACCCATGCAAGCGTGGAAGATGGACGTTAAACGATGATGATGATGATGATATATATATATGCATATGTCTCTGTTAATTTTGTCTAAATAAATGCAGTGAACTAGTGACTGGCTCACTGATTAAAATTGAAATTATCTCTTAATATCCAGTAATGAAATGGGTTTGTATCTTTAGTAGTGAACAGATTGCTGAGAAAGTTTGCAGTATTAGAAAAAAAACTTCAATTTCTCATGAGATGCAATCATAGTGTTGTTTTGTAATTTTTATGATTGACATGGTAATGTGGTTTCATGTGGTAGAGGATTCTAAGAGTTGAAGGAAATAACTGTTTCTGCTTTAGGCACAAGGCCAGCAATTACCCAGTACATTACTGGTACTTTATTTTATTGACCCCGTAAGGATGAAAGGCAAAGTGAACCTCGGCAGGATTTGAACTCAGATCGTAAAGGGATGTAACTATGCTGGAAAGCATGGCGTCCGACCCTCTACCGATACTGTCAATCCACCGAAAGGAAATAATGACCTATGCAAATTATTTAAAAAGTAACTTACTCATTTTCTCTAAAGTAATCTTTTAGAGTTGTGCTGAAGCGTTTAGAATATTTGATAAATTCTTTCTTCCGGTGTGCAAGAGTCTGCAAAGATGTATGAGCATATATTATCGCATTTTACAAAATATAATTAAATTTAGTTGAAGTGAAACATAATTATAATACAGAATGAAAGAGAAATAAAGAGTAAGAAGAAGACAAGAGAAAGTGAGAAACAATGTGGATGTGTGATAAAGAAGATAGTGTTTTATTTATATATATATATATATATTAAAATAACAAATTAAAGTTTAAGCAAAGAATCGCTGCTTTCACCCGTAACGGGATCTTCTGAAGATCCCGTTAAGGGTGAAAGCAGCGATTCTTTGCTTAAACTTTAATCTGTTATTTTAATAAATATTTGCTCTATTTTAATAAATATTTGCTCTATAGGATATATATTTATCCTTATCGAGCCCTCTTTGTATTTTAGTCTTCACATTTATTATTATTACTATATATATATATATTATATATATATCATTATTTAATGTCTATATATTGTGTGTGAACTTCGTAAAGATAAGTGTTCATTTTTTTATATCTCCAAAATTGTGTTGAATTTGATTGTGTAACGGTTTGTACGATTGTGAAAGCTTCGTAGGGGGAGTGTATATATATATATATGTTTTCGTTGTTTCTGCACATTATTTCTTCATAAAGATGGGTGTTCATGTTTGTATCTCCAAGTTTGTATTGAAATTGTAGAGACTTGTATATATCATCATCATCATCATCATTTCATTTTACATCCACTTTTCCCTGCTTGCAAGGGTGGGACGGGAACTGATTCTGGCTTGATTTCTACAGCTGGATGCCCTTCCTAACACCAACCTCATTACAGTGAGTGCTGGGTGCTTTTTTCCCGTGGCACCTCCACGTCCACTTTACAGTGTGGGCTGGGTGCTTTTTTGCCGTGGCACCTACACGACCACTTTGCAGTGGAATTGTAAAGACCCCAGTCCCTATCATCTCATTTCTACAGCTGAGTAAACTGGAGCAATGTGAAATAAAGTGTCTTGCTCAAGGAAACAACACATCACCCGGTCTGAGAATTGAACTCACAACCTTTCGATTGCAAGGCCAATGCTCTAACCACTAAGCCATGTGCCTTCTATATATATATATAATGAAGGAATTGTGGTAAGGAACCAGATGGACCATAACGCACCAGAGTACTCAATACTTAGGGTAGTAGAGGGGAAATTAGGAAAAAGTATGACCCCGACGGCAGAGCTCAAGCCATTTCGACGGCTATTTCTGGACTAAATTAGAATTTTTAGCCTGGTGAATAAATGGCTATTTATTTACCAGGCTAAAAATTCTAATTTAGTCCAGAAATAGCCGTTGAAATGGCTTGAGCTCTGCCGTCGGGGTCATACTTTTTCCTATATATATATATATATGTAAGTATGTGACTTATAAACTGTGTTAAAAATTGTATGTATAAGCCATTACGGTTCTCACTTCCCGCCCACCTCCACCACATTCGGTATACATGCCTGATGCTGTATGCTAACCACCCCCTCGTGAATATATCATAGAACAGACAAGGGGCGGACGGAGGCTCCATAAGCCGTAAGGTAGGCAACCCATCTAGGAGAGCTACCACTCCGAATAAATTGGTGCTGGGTAGAGAAGTCCCCTAAGTCCAGTAAGACAACTTCCCTAGTGCTGGTGGCACAAATAAAAGCACCCAGTCTATGCTGTAAAAATGGAGGGGTGGTTAGGGCCACTGAGTCCCGTAAGACGACCTCTCTAGTGCTGGTAGCACGAATAAAAGCACCCAGTCCATGCTGTAAAGTGGTGCTGGTGTTAGGAAGGACATCCAACCAGTATATATACTACTGCCAAAAACTATGAGCACAACAAATGAAAATTGCAACAACTGCGTCAACAGCGGAGATGCTGGAGAGAAGGCATGTGGATGTGTGCTGTGTGCAAGAGGTGAGATGGAGAGGTGCCTCTGCGAGACTAATCGCAGGTAAACATCTTAGTTATAGCTTTTCTGGGTGGAGTAGGCATTTTCCTGGATCGATAAGACAATAGAGGTAGTTCGAGTTAGTAATCGAATAATTAAGCTTAGATTAGTTGTAGGCAAGAGACTACTGACAATCATCTCTGCCTATTTTCCCCAGGCAGGCCTAGGTAAAGAAGAGAAAGACTGCTTTTACGAGCAACTTTTACAAACAGCCGCAATGACAGAGGACGGAGACATCGTTATACTAGCAGGAGACTTCAATGGTCATGTTGGACAGCTCCAGGATGGTTACACTGGGGTACATGGTGGGCACGGTTACGGCTCAAGAAATGAAGAAGGAGTGAGACTTCTTGAATTTTGTGATGCAAGTGCACTAACCATTTGCAACACTAACTTCCAGAAACCTGCTAACTACCTAATAACCTACAAATCAGGCGAGCACTGACTTCTTACTAGTTAGGCAGCGGGACAGACAGATGGTGTCAAATACCAAGGCATACCCAGGGGAAGAATGTACCCCACAGCATAGGTTAGTCGTTAGTGATATCTCAGTAAGCAAGAGACAGAATGAGACATACAGGAAGGTGTGGGGAAGAAAGGTCTGGAAGTTAAAAGACCTTTCACTAAAATACAAATTTAGGAAAGCCCTTCAAGATGTGTATGACGAAAAAGAAGACGATTTAGAGTCGTATGACATAGATGATAACTGGAATTTCTTACGTGACAACTTACTGCAGGCTACTGATGAAACTTGTGGCTGGAGCAGAGTTCCAACCAGACAGAGGGTGACCTGGTGGTGGAACAGCATGGTAGATAGGGCCATTAGAGACAAAAAACTAGCTAGAGAAGGATATACAGCCGCTAAGAGAGAAGCTAGACGTCAGTTGTACTTAGCACGCAGGGAGGCTGAGAGTAGGAGGTTTGCCAATGTTCTGCGACGGGAAGATCAGAGGCGTGCGGTGTTTCACATTGCAAGGCAGTATGTCAGTGCAAATCAGGATGTTGTTGGAGATGTGTCCGGAATGATGCCGGTGTACTTAGTGTCACGAATGATCAGAAAAAGGAGGTCTGGAAATGTCATTATGAGAGACTGATGAATGTGGAGAACGAATGGGAGAGAGAGAAATTACTTCCAGTAGATCCGACAGAGGGACCAGCTATTGAGATTGACGAATATAGGGTCCAAGAGGTGATTAAGGAAATGAAAAATAGTAAGGCCGCTGGACCTTCAGAGATAGTTGCTGAAATGCTGAAGGCATCAGGGGACGTAGGCACTAAACTGATTGCACACATCATCAATCAGGCTATATATGGTGGTGTCATACCCAAAGACTGGTGCAGCAGTATTCTCATAAATTGCTACAACGATAAAGGGGATGCTCTGGAGAGGAGCAATTATAGGGGCATAAAACTGATGGATTAGGTCATGAAAGTGGCAGAAAGGATATTAGCGCAACTAATTAGAGGAAGGGTCAAACTAGATGAGATGCAGTTTGGTTTTGTGCCTGGGAAAAGTACAACGGATGCCCTCTTCTTTGTGAGACAATTACAAGAGAGGTTCTTAGAGAAGAATAAGCCACTATACTTAGCTTTTGTTGACCTAGAGAAGGCCCTTGATAGGGTACCCTGATCTGTCATCTGGTGGTCCCTAAGGAAACTAGGTGTTGAGGAATGGCTTGTGAGGACAGTGCAAGCTTTGTACAGAGGTGCTGTCAGTAAAGTGAGGGTAAGAATGGAGTTTAGTGAGGAATTCCAGATACAAGTAGGAGTACATCAGGTACATCAGCTTCTGTTACCTAGGTGATCATGGGAGGGGGGGGGGGGTTCCGAGGCCATAGTATCTAGAACAAGGACGGGTTGAAAGAAGTTTAGGGAGCTGCTTCCTCTGCTGACGAAGAAGGGTTTCTTCCTGCATATGAAAGGCCGGTTATATGATGCTCGTGTGAGGTGCGCGATGCTGCATGGTAGTGAGACATGGGCAGCAACTGCAGAGGATATGCGACGGCTGAAGAGAAATAAGGCAAGCATGCTCTGTTATATGTGCAATGTCAATGTGCGTGAACGGCCAAGCATGGATGTGATGATAGAGAAACTGTGTCTGAGAGGGATAAATTGTTGTGTGCAGGAGAGGAGACTGCGATGGTATGGACATGTGATGCGCATGGAGGATGACCAATGGGTGAAGAAGTGCCAAGAAATGCCAGTTGAAGGAAGACGTAGTAGAGGAAGACCACGAAAAACATGGGCGGAGGTGGTAAAAGCAGACCTCAGATCGCTGAAGCTCACGGTGGAGAGATGCTGTGCTGAATAGGACCCATCCCACCCTTGCAAGCAGGGAAAAGCAGACGTAAAATGATGATATATATATATATATATATATCATTATTTAATGTCCATTTTTTCTTGTCAGTAAAGGTTGGATGGTTCGTTACAGATTCAGTTAGTATTCAGACAAAGCTACAGACATCTCAGAGGTGCTTAGGGGCCAGCATAATGCTTGTGACCAAATGTACTTTACCATGGCACCAGTATTAGGTAGTCTGTCATGTCTTTGTCATAGCTGAGCAGTCTTCTTGACCCTTTGGCAAGATTCCTATAGTTGGATGCCCTTTGTATCACTAACCAATTTGCAGAGTGTACTAGGTCCGTTTTATCATGTAACCAACACTAGAGAGGTTGTTGTGCCTTTGACACAACTGAAGAGTCTTTACAATCTTTTTAGCCTAGTTTCTGCAGTAGGCTGCCATTCTGATCTATGATAAAATCACCCAGTGCACTCTGTAGAGTATGGGATCAGTGGCTCCAATTGAGTACTATTTTGGTCTGTGATAACCCATCCAATCTTTGCTAAGAGGAAAATGGACATTTAACGATAAAGATGATGATGACAGACGATTACAAGTTTTGATATCAGCTGGAAAAAGCTGGAAAGGAATGGCATTGAAGGTCATAACCCACTATTTTATAATTGTGAAGAAGACATTTGTTATTACATTGTAGATGTTATATGCAGTGAAACAAAGTGTTATTTATATCAAGTTTACTTACTTGTCTTCCATCTGGTCTCAGTACTTCATTGGCAGTAACTTGATTTACTGAATCCAACAACAGACGAATAGCATTAGCAATATCTCTGAAAAGAGAGGGTGGAATATAAATATATTTATTTAAAAAAACTAAGATATCTTGTTTGTTTCATTTCACGGATAATAAAATATGTAAAAAAAAAAATTGAAATTTTCCCAATGTTAAGTCAAGATGTTCACCATACGTCTAGCTACAGGTTTTAAATCTTTTAAAAGATAACCAGTGGTCAGGGACCCTTTAGTTTAATGGTTAATGCACTTGCTCGGCACATGAGAGGTGTAGGGGTAGTTTCCTCTCAGGCACCTCTGTCAACTTTTCTCCCTATCTTCAGGAGTACTTTACCTGATTTTCTCAACTATTATAGTGATTGACTACTTGAAGTTATTTCACACTCAGAGTTGCTGAAGCATGGAACAAACTACCTGCATCAGTTGTTAGCTGTCGAGACACTGCATCCTTTAAAACCTCCATGCTTCCTGAAATCCTCCCTCCATACACACGCACACATGTATATCATGACTCATACACTGTTCACTTTCCTGACATTTGTACATTATTCTATGTACTATACATGCACCTTTGATGAGTTGTAGTGCACCTGAGCATTATATTTTTTATTATATTATAGTCATCAATGTTGGGACAACTACATTTATACTTTTTAATAATGTCTTGCTAATGCGTTTTCATGTGGCACAGAACATTAAGAGTTAATTTCTAACAATTTTATTAAAAATTTGATAAAAATTGAAGCTTTGAGAAGTGTTTACTTGAGAAAGTATTAAAAATTTGTTTCAGGTACAAAAGAATAAACAGCATATTGTCATTTGGAATTATTAGATGTGCAAAGGGAAATAAGTCATACAGCCTAAATGCTTAAGTCTAATTGTGATAATATAAGTTTATCATCTTAATACTTGTTTTCCATGCTAGCATAGGCCGGATATGACAGTGTTTTACAGATGAATGCCCTTTCTAATGCCAACCGTTTTAGTCACCTCTTATGACACCCAAGGATTCAATGTGCATACATGGTAATATATAATAGCTAATCATCATCATTCCTGTTTCTCCATGCTTGCATGGGTTGGACAGATTTTTTTCAAGCACAGATTCCATCTACTCATTATGTGTCTTTGTCATCTTCTTTGTGAGGTTTAGTGTATTGAGATCTGCTCTAATCACTTCTGGCCAGGTTTTCCTTGGCGATCCTCTATTGCACTTTCCTTCCTCCAGGAATTCCTGGCATTCTTTCACCTAGCAATCATCACCCATATGTCAATACCAGTCAATACCAGTGCAATCTTCTCTCTTGCATACATCTGATTCCTCTTATACCTAGTTCTTTTCTTAGCTCATCTATACTTCGCCAGTCATGCACATTAATATTACACATTCATCAAAGCAGGCTCGCTTCATTTCTCTCCAGCCTTTGCCTTTCTTCTGGATTTACTGCTCCTGTTTCATTTACATGCAACATTGGATGCAGGAACTATACAGACAGCCTTGATGGACAGTGGCATAAAAAGTAGAAGTAAAATTAATGACTTAAGAATTTTTTTTTTACATATAAGGTAACTTACTTTATAGCTTCCAGAAATAATTTCCTGTCATATATTTGATCAGGAATTTTACTTAGGATCTTTTTCAAGTCAATTGCTCTCTGATTAAATTCCTGGAATCTTGGTTCTGGACGGGTTATTTTGAACTCTGAGAAAAAAAAACACACCAGAAACTAAAATAAGACAAACAGTATAAATGATAGGAAGAAAAGAAAGTTTTTTTTGTTGGTGAGTTTAGGTTGGTGTGGCACATAACCAACAGAGAAGCAGACACTGATGAAAATCAAACTGGTGATTTTAATTTTTCTTGCTTAAATCTTGTGTTAGTATCTTTTATATTTATATTAATCCTTTGATACAAAACCACCAGAAATTGGCCCCGATTCTTTGTTAAAATATTGTTTGTTTTGAAGTGTTTATATTCATCTAAAAACCTTTTTAAAATTATGATCCGTTTTATCATGGCACCATCATTATCACTTTACAGACTGAACTGGGTGCATGTTATTATGGTATCAGTACTACCACATCACATAGAGTATTAGGTGTATTTTATCAGGTCATCAACATTAATATTTAACATTATATGACAAAACTCAACTAATATAAATGACACTACTGGTGTTAGGGAATGGCAAACAACATTGCATTCATATTTCTATAGTATATGTGTTTCATTACATAACAAATTTCTAATCCTTCATACAAAATCTAGAAGACTTCAAAAGGAAGTGCACCATATACCACCCTTTTAATACCAAACTGCCCAAAACCGTCTCTCGGTTTGTAAAATAAAATAATCATTTTAATGTGTTTCAATTTAAATTATTATCTTCCAGCATAATTTGATATCAGAAACTTGTGTTAAATTATCTTACAAATATCATTTTAATAATGGAATAAATAATGATTTTAGTAAATCCCTCTAAATTTTTCAGTAATTAATTCGTGTATAGTGTATATTCATTAGAAATATGGCAATGAAAAGCTTAAACAAAGTATATAAGAACTTACCCTCAGAGTCATTCAGTCCTTCCAGCTTAAGTAAGGTTTCACACATTTCTATTTTATTATAAATTTCAGATTTTATTAATAAGGCTTTAACAAAATCAAAAGCAAACCCTTTATATACAGCGTCCACCTGAAAGAAAGCAGATTTTGTTATTAGTCATTAGAATGCCCACACACACATCAAAATGATTTAAAAATATTTTAAAAGACTTATTCTAAATTGAAGAAATCCAGGATTTATGTAATCTGGGTCTACATGGTGTATATATCATTTAACACCTGTTTTTCTTTGCTAGCAAGGATTGGACAGGTGATCATAGATCAAGTCAGTACTCAATCAGAGCCCTTGACATCTTAGACTAGCTGGGGTGTGCATCTTGTTTACATTGTACAGAGTGCATTTTTATTGTGGCACCAGAACCATGTATTTCAAAAAATAAAAACAGTCAGTAAACAAAATTGTAGGAACTAAGATGTTAAATAAGTTACTGTGCAGATTGAAGAGAAGGTAGAAAATAATGCAGGCTATGTGCCAAGAGAGATAAACAAAACAAAGAAATATTGGAGGAGGAGGAAGATTGAGAGTGACAACTTTTTGTGCTAGTTGCTGTCAAAACCTCCAGTGTTCTCCTCGGTCTCCAGACTGCTGTTTTCATCTGCATAATCAGAAGTGCATCATACCCGAGGAAGGAGCCCATTGAGGTGGAATGATTGATGCAGTGGGTGTAGAGAAGCTTACTTTTAGCTAGGTACTTTTCCTGTAACTCTTTCAGAAGGAAAGAAGGGCATCAGTGGTGCTTTTGCCTGGTACAAATGCAAACTGCATCTCATCTAGATTTACCCTGTCCCTAATAACTGTGCTATGACTCTTTTTGTTACTTTCATTACCTGGTCCATCAGTTTTATACCTCTATCTAGCGCATCCGCTTTACCTTTATAGCAATTGACAATGATGCTGCTGCACCACTCATATGGTATGACGCCATCTAGTATTACATGGTTTACAATACGCGTGATTATGGTGTATCCTACTGACCCAGATGCTTTCAGCATCTCAGCAACTATTCCTGATGGACCGGCTGGTTTCCCAGTTTTCATATCCTTAATCGCCTTATTAACTACACTGCTACTGACCTGTACTGCTGGGCATTCAATGGGGTCTGCTTGGGGTAGGGTCTCTTTCTCCCATGCATTCTCGTCATTCAGTAATCTTTCATAATGGCTCTTCGACGCTTCTTTCTTCTCAGCATCTGTGAGGACAAGTGCACCTTTATCATCCCGAACACACTTCTCACCGATGACATCGCAATTTTCACTAACACAATGTCTCGCAATCCTGTCCTCATGCTGCAAAACATGCTTGAATTTTTTTTATCCTCCATTTTCCTTCTAGCAAAGTATACCTGTCGCCTAGCTTCCCTCCTGGTCTCTATGTAATATATCTGCTTCTCCCATTCTTCCATTGTTTCCATGCCTGTCTCTTGGCCTTAATTGCTTCGTCTACCTTATTGTCCCACCACCAAGTCACTTTTGTTCTCCCTGTAGTGTAGCCCCAACCACAGATCTCATCTGCTGCTTTTAGTAGTTTTTTTTTTAGTATTTTTAAGTATAAATATAAATTAAAATTAATGGAAATTAATGCTGGATTTGAAATACTTTGTAAAGAAAAAAAAAAAGTATCGAATGAGAAACTATTCAAAAATCACTTTTAGTAGAATATTTACAATCTGTTATAATACTGTAAGTAATGAAAATAAGAGTGAGGTAATATATCTTGCAAAAGACTGCACTGCTTCTATTATGATATTATAGGTAAGGCAAAGAGTAATGGAGATAAGATACCTTGCAAAAGGCTGCTCTCAGAGTCTGGGCTGCTGCCATGTCTTCCTGCTCAAGCTAAAGTTAAAAGATGACAAAGTTGTTATTTATATTTCTCATCAGTTTTTTGTTTCAGATTTTAATGAGAGCAAACAAACTAAGTTGAGTTAATATTCTGAGTTTGGAATGTTATAAATGATAGCTGAAGATGTAAACAACAGAATAATTTAGTACAAAAATATTTTTAATCAGATCTTAGAAACTTAAATTTTCAGGACAAAATATCAAATACTGGAAAGAGATGCCATTTTACAGATACTGACAACAGTATGAAGACATGATGTACTGATAATGATTTTAATTATATATATGTGTGTGTATATATAAGAAATTTATAGCTCACATCTATGCAGGTTTAGCTGGCCTTTTACAAAATTCATACCATAAGCAGTTTCTCAAGTCTTTTAAAGATAAGGACCCCAGTGCTATCATGTTGTTGTTAAAGCTTACACCAATGTAAGTTTAGCTTCTATGAGATTGCATCCCGTAGAATAGACCACTGTCAGTTTTGATAAATGTTCCAGTTGTTTGATTAACAAAACCTGCTCATGAAATTAACATGTAAGTGGCTGTACATTGCAGACATGTAACAACGTAATTCTCAGGGGAATTCAGAATAACACATTGTATGACATGGCTGGCCCTTTGAATTACAGAACAGTCCATCTGACAGGCTTCAAAACAGTTTCAGTCTACCCAATTTCACACACAAGGCATGAGAATCCTTAACCATTTCACCATGTTGAATCCAATAGGTTTCTTGAATGTTTTTTAAATGATAGGACCCCCAATAATATAAAAAGAAACATGTAACACTGGAATAAAAGCCACGATTTTATGATTATGTGTCCAACACTCTAACCACTAGGTCATATGCTTTCAATAAAGTACTATGTACCTCAATTGTATGTGTCCTTTCATGACCATATTTTAATGAAATACACTGTATTTTAATTAATCAATGAAGAATTTCAAGGACTTTACTAAACTTATTGTTTCATTTTGATATTTGTAACACAAATATAACATGGTACTTATATAATGTTATGTTGGAAGATTTTAATTTAAATATGAAACCTTTAAAATGGATGGCTTTGTTTCATAGAACGAGAGGCAGTTTTGGGTGGGTTGGTATCAAAAAGGTTACTCTCTTCACAGAACAATCTTTCTGATATGAAACAATGAGCCAGCTAATATAACTTTTATTTTTTTTTAAATGTAAGTTGATAAGAATAATTTTTAAAGTTGAGTAAACCTAATCAAGAAAGATTTAATAATTTCAGGTAAAGGATTGAATGTTTTATCCAACCACAAATATTGGAGTGAAGAAGGTTTGGATCAACATTTACATAAAGCACAGATATGAAATGCTTATAAACTTTAGTGAGATAGAAATGTAGGATTGTAAACTTCTAAGTTAATCTTTTCATTACCATATTTTTAAAGAAAGACTGTCTATGGTTTTCAAATAATTTTGCAAATAATAAAAAATCTGAAGGGATTTAGTAATATTATCAACTTTATTATCATTAAGCTAGTGTTTAACATAATTTATTAAAGGTTCTTACATAAAACTATGATGGAAGGTTTTTATAATAAACAGCTTTCTATCATAGACAGTTTGGTATAAAAAGGGTTATTAAAATTACCCATGAGCAAGATGAGGTTGATTCGATTTGTTTGATTTCAACCCATTCAACTCATGCCAGCATAAGTTGAAATGAAATTCTAGAAAATTATCCAACTGAATATAGTCGTACACCACACTTATTGCTTCAGTTTTCAAAATTATATCTTTGTAAATTACTACGATACCAACAGGGAAGTCCTACCCACCCTTCTCTCCCACTTAATAGTTTTACATATAAGCACTATACAAATCAACTCTAGTTTATAGTACAATAGAAACTCATAAGTCCTAAGTTTTTAATCCCTTTAATGCCAACAAATCTGAGACTGCCTCTGGTTTATATCATACAAAACTGAACATGTTAAAATTTTCACATTTAAATTAAAACCCACACTCATCAATGCAATGCAGTCAATGTATTGTTTTGCACTTTTTAAGAATGTTTTGTTATTTAGAAAATGTATTTAATCACATAAGCAGTGTATTTCATTAGAACTATGGTAACAAAAGGGTTAATTCCATGTAAACATGTCTTAAGGAAAATAGCTTCATAAAAAACATATTTAATTACAACAGCTAATAGTCAACAAATGTTAAATAGTAACAACATGTAAGGTAGTTGATTTGGCAGAGTTCCTAGAGCACTGAGTATTTGTTCCAGGTACCTGCATTTCAAGATTAAAACTCACTAAGGCCCCCTTTGCTTTCCATCCTTTCAGGGGTTGTATACAGGCTGGGGCAGCCCTTGCTCCCTTTCGTTCCAGCTATCACATATTGGAGGGTCAAGAGGGTGTCTGTGTCTGTTTGTCACAGCATGGGCACCTAAAACTCTTAGTGAAAACATGGCACATGCTACGATGTTATACTCAATTTCAAGTGACAGCTTTTTGTTTTCTATAACAAATGTACAACAGTGTGCAGCAAATAACGAGATAATTTTGTATTTTATAAAATGAGAACATACCCTTTCCAATATGGGTCCAATAATAACGGGAATGGTCATTGCAGCATACAGGGACTCATCACCCATGGTCATATTTAAGTCTTTTCTATAATCCGTTCAGTGGAAGTAGAGTGAGATTTGTTAGGTTTAGATAATAAAAAAAAAAAAAAAATGATTGCTTGTACGTTTTTTTTTTTTTCTTTTTTGCAGATCACACTGCTAAAATACTGAACTCAAACCAGCAACATGGGTGATTCTTGAACTGTTGGTTGTGGCACTTTTGATTAAAAACCTGAAAGAAATATAACATGATATATATATATACTTGTATTTTATATATATATATATATATATACATGTATTATATATACATGTAATATATATATTTATATATACATGTATTATATATATATATACATGTATATATATATATATATACACATGTATTATATATATATATATATACATGTATTATATATATATATATATATACATGTATTATATATATTGAAGAGTTTAGCGTAAAAGTTGGCGTCCATCAGGGCTCTGTTCTCAGCCCCCTACTATTTATTATTGCCCTTCAGGCTATAACAGAGGAGTTCAAGACAGGCTGCCCATGGGAACTCCTATACGCAGACGACCTGACACTCATAGCGGAATCAATGGCCGAGCTAGAGAAGAAATTCCAAACATGGAAGCACGGCCTAGAGTCAAAAGGACTTAAAATTAACCTGGCTAAGACCAAAGTTCTAGTTTGTAGGAAAGAAAACAAGGCGGCAGTCCCTTCTGGGAAATGGTCGTGCTCGGTGTGTAGGAAAAGCGTAGGTAGAAACTCCATTTTATGTCCTAAATGCAAAGTATGGGTGCATAAAAGATGTAGTGGGATCACAGGTAAGCTAACTAAGAACATAGATTTTACATGTGGCCGGTGTTCTGGTGCAATAAGTAGCAGCAAGTGCCCACAAAATACTAGCTCTTTCAATTGCGCAGAGGGTTCTATAGAAATAGTGGACAGCTTCCGTTACCTGGGCGATAAAATCAGCAGTGGGGGAGGGTGCTCTGAAAGTACTGTAGCTAGAGTCAGAACTGGTTGGAAAAAGTTCAGAGAGCTTATACCACTATTAGCTGCTAAAGGGTTCTCCCTAAAAATGAAAGGCAGGTTGTACGATGCCTGCATACGAACAGCAATGTTGCATGGCAGTGAGACCTGGGCATTGTGTGCAGAGGATATACGCAGACTAGAGAGGAACGAAGCTTGCATGCTCCGCTGGATGTGTAACAGTAATATACGTGAACGGCAAAGCAGAAACGAACTAAGGAAAAAATTAGAGATAAGAGGGATCAGATGTTGTTTACTCGAGAGAAGGCTACGTTGGTATGGACACGTGATGCGCATGAAAGTCGATAGCTGTATAACAAAGTGCAGGGCAATAAAGATAGACGGTAGTCACGGAATAGGCAGACCTAGAAAAACCTGGGACGAGCTGATAAACTCCGACATCACACATTTACACCTCTCCAAGACAATGTCACTGGACCGAGACCTTTGGCGGTACTCAGTAACAGAGAAGACCCGCCTTACCTAAATATATATAGTAAAACCTACTCCAGCCAGTAGGCATCTCTAACAAAATACACCCCGTCCCACCACCACCACCCCATCCACACCACCCCGTTCTATGTAAAGTTATGTTGGTGCCGCACCATCCAGGCCGAAACAAATGAGATCGTGTAGGTGTCACGACAAAAAAAACACACAGTCCACGCTGTAATGTGGCCGTGTAGGCAACACGGTAAAAACCTCCCAGACCCACACTGTAAATGTGGTTGGTGTTAGGAAGGGCATCCAACTGTAGAAGACCTGCCAGACAGTCCTATGCGAGCAAGACAATCACTCTTGCCTCAAGTGGGACTACCCCCGTCCAAACCCATGCAAGCGTGGAACACGGGACGTTAAACGTTGATGATGATGATGATGATGATGATGATATACATATATTATATATATATATATATATACATATATTATATATATATATACATGTATTATATATATATATACATGTATTATATATATATATACATTCATTCATCATCAACATCATTTCATTTTACGTCCACTTTTCCCTGCTTGCAAGGGTGGGACGGGAACTGATTCTGGCTTGATTTCTACAGCTGGATGCCCTTCCTAACACCAACCTCATTTACAGTGAGTGCTGGGTGCTTTTTTGCCGTGGCACCTCCACGACCACTTTGCAGTGGAATGATAGGGACCCCAGTCCCCAGTCCCTATCATCTCATTTCTACAGCTGAGTAAACTGGAGCAATGTGAAACAAAGTGCCTTGCTCAAGGAAACAACACATCACCCGGTCTGAGAATTGAACTCACAACCTTTCGATTGCAAGGCCAATGCTCTAACCACTAAGCCATGTGCCTCCATTATATACATTATATACATTATATATATATAGATAGATAGATAGATAGATAGATAGATAGAGAGAGAGAGAGAGATTATATATATATATATATATATATATATATATATAGTAATAATAAGTCAGATAAATTTTATCCTCATCAGAGGACGTGACAGATGGACGGTCGTAAACACAAAAGCCTACCCTAGTGAGGAATGTACCTCCCAACATAGGTTAGTTGTCAGCGACCTCACGGTCAGAACTAGACGAACCTGGAAACAGAGGCCAACCTGGAGAAGAAAGATCTGGAAGCTGAAAGACCCCTCAGCCAGTAACAGATTTAAAGATATTTTACTCAACGCCTATGACAGTAAAGAAGAACAGATACATACATTCAATGTAGAAGAGCACTGGGAGTTCCTAAAAAATAACTTACTAGAGGCGACGGATGAGATCTGTGGCTGGAGTAAGACCACAAGCAGGAGGAGAGTGACTTGGTGGTAGAACAATAAGGTAGATGAAGCAGTTAAGGCCAAGAGACAGGCATGGAAAGAATGGAAGAACGAGGGGAGCAGGGTACATTACATAGTGGCCAAGAGGGAAGCTAGGCGACAACTATACTTAGCTAGTAGGGAAGCAGGGGATAGAAAATTCAAGCATGTTTTGCAACGTGAGGACCAGAAACAGGAGGTGTTCAAGATTGCGAGGCAGTGTGTCAGAGAGAATTGTGACGTCATTGGAGAGAAGTGTATCCGGAATGATAAAGGTGAGCTTGCCCTCACAAGTGCTGAGAAGAAAGATTCATGGAAGAGCCATTATGATAGATTACTAAATGAGGAGAATGCATGGGAAGAAGAGACCCTACCCCAAGTAGACCCTATAGAGGGGCCAGCAGTACAAGTCAGCAGCAGCGTAGTAAGTAAGGCAATCAAAGATATGAAGATGGGGAAGGCAACCGGTCCATCGGGTATAGCTGCCGAGATGCTGAAGGCATCTGGGTCTGTAGGTCACACTATAACCACAAGTATTGTTAACCAGGTAATACTAGGTGTCATACCAAAAGATTGGTGCAGTAGCATCATTGTCAACTGCTACAAAGGTAAAGGTGATGCACTAGATAGAGGAAACTATAGAGGTATAAAGCTGATGGACCAGGTCATGAAAGTAACAGAAAGAGTTATAGCACAGTTGATTAGGGACCGGGTGAAACTAGATGAGATGCAATTTGGGTTTGTACCAGGAAGAGGCACCACTGATGCCCTCTTCCTTGTGAGGCAGTTACAGGAAAAGTACCTAGCTAAAAGTAAGCTGGCATTCATCGATCTCGAGAAAGCCTTTGACAGAGTTCCACGTGCTGTAATCTGGTGGGCTCTTAGAAAACTAGGAGTAGATGAATGGCTTGTGAAAGCTGTACAAGCCATGTATAGGGGAGCAGTCAGCAAAGATAGGATTAGCAATGAGTATAGCGAGGAATTTAGCGTACAGGTTGGTGTCCACCAGGGCTCTGTTCTTAGCCCTCTCCTGTTCATCATAGTCCTGCAGGCAATAACGGAGGAGTTTAAGACCGGATGCCCATGGGAACTCCTGTATGCTGATGACCTTGCACTTATAGCTGAATCTATGGTAGAACTAGAGAAGAAATTCCAAACTTGGAAGCAGGGACTAGAAAAAAAGGGTCTCAAAGTCAACATGACAAAGACTAAGGTCCTTGTAAGTAGACGAGAAAACAGAACCCAGATCCCCTCAGGGAAATGGCCTTATTCAGTATGTAGGAAAGGTGTAGGTAGGAACTCCATTCTCTGCCCCAAATGCAAACAATGGGTACACAAGAGATGTAGCGGGATCTCAGGAAGCTTAATTAAGAATATAGGATTCACATGCAGCAGCTGTGCTGAAACAGCAAGCAGCAAACAGCCACAGGAAACAAGTACCACCAATCACTGGGAGGGCTCTGTAGAAACAGTAGACAGCTTCTGCTACCTAGGTGACCGAATTAGCAGCGGAGGTGGGTGTTCAGAAAGTACAATAACTAGGGTAAGAACGGGATGGAAGAAGTTCAGGGAATTACTACCACTGCTAGATGCAAAAGGCTTCTCCCTCAAAATGAAAGGCAGACTATGATGCGTGTATGCGAACAGCAATGTTACATGGTAGTGAGACCTGGGCGCTGAAGGTGGAAGACTTACGTAGATTAGAAAGAATCGAAGCTTGCATGCTCCGATGGATGTGTAATAGTAATATACGCAAACGACAAAGCATAAATGAATTGAGAGAGACTGAGCATAAGAGGAATCAAATGTTGTGTGCAGGAGAAGCGATTGCGTTGGTATGGACATGTGATGCGTATGAAGGATGACAGCTGCATAAAAAGGTGCAGAGCACTAGAAGTCAATGGAAACCGCCGAGTGGGGAGACCCAAGAAGACCTGGGATGAGGTGATAAAAGCCAACCTTACCCAATTACACCTCCCAAAGGCGATGACACACAACCGTGACCTCTGGCGTCATGCAGTAATACAGAGTACCCGACCTCCCATGGGTACAAGCTGAAGCATTTAGACAATATGCCCCCCACTGCAAGGTGGTCGTGGAGGTGCCACGGCAAAAAAGTACCCAGCCCACACTGTAAATGAGGTTGGTGTTAGGAAGGGCATCCAGCTGTAGAAATCAAGCCAAAATCAGTTCCTGTATGAGCAAGACATGGTCAGCCGACCAGACACTGCCCACAACAGGACAACCCGTCTAACCCATGGTAGCATGGAAGAACGGACGTAAAACGGTGATGATGATGACGATGAATAAACATGAAGCCTAAAATCCAAAGAGGGCTCGATAAGGATTATATATATATATATATATATATATATATATATATATACAGTGCCCCGCAAAAGTTTACAACACATTAGGAAAAATGCGGTTTTAGGTATTTTTAATAAAGTTAGGGTAATGAAAATTAAACTACCGATAGAACATATAATGAGGCATTTAATGATACAATCATAGTTTTAAAAAAATAACAAGGAAATAACTCATGAAGAAAAATCAATATTTTTATAACGCAAAAGTTTACAACACATTTATTAAATCATCTCTTAATATTTCGTAGCGTAACCTTTGTTGCTAATTACAGCCTGTAGGGCGTTTGGAGTAGCCTCCTACAAACTTCTTGCATGTTTATTGGCTAATATTTATCCATTCTTCACAACAAATTTTCTTTAGTTCAAGGGATATTTTGGGGTTTCCTTTTTTGAATTCTCTCCACAAATTTTCGATCGGGTTAAGATCTGGAGACTGACTTGGCCATTTTAGAACATTTATTCCATTCGTACTTAACCAAGATTGTGTTAGCTTTGCAGTATGCTTTGGATTGTTATCTTGTTGAAAAAACCAACCTGGCTTTAAGCTGAGAGAATGTGCACTTTGATGTAAATTCCTTTGGAAAATACCTCTATAATAAGTGCCACCCATTCTTCCTTCTATTATTTCAATATTTCCTACTCCTGTGGCACTAAAGCAACCCCAGACCATGATTGATCCACCTCCAAATTTTACAGTTGGAATAGTATTCTCCAGCGAATATTCAGTACCTTTCTTTCTCCAGACTTTTGCCACAGCATTTCGACCAAAAAGTTCAATTTTTGTTTCGTCCGACTAAAGTACATCTTCCCAAAATGACGCAGGTTTGATGAGATGCTCATTTGCAAAGTTTAATCGACGAAGAACGTGTTTCCTCGTAAGAAGTGGTGTTTTCCTTGGAGACCTCGAGAAGATATTATATCGACGAAGTGAACGACTAATTGTATCTGTGCTCACTTTTACTCCACTTCCTTCTAGGTCATCCTGAAGATTTTTAAGAGTACACCGGGGTTCGTTGCCAACCTTTCTCGTCAATAACCGAGCTGCACGTTCCGTTATCTTTCTAGGACAACCAGAACTAATTAGAGGACAGATGGAATGATGAGATTTCCAGTGACAAATTATTGTACCAACTGAACTCAATGGCACATTTAACTGACAAGATATCTTTCTATAACCAACACCATTTGTATGAAGGTCTACAATGCGTTTACTGAGGTCTTGATCAATCAGTTTATTTTTCCCCATATTGTCAATGTTTACAGAACGGTTGTCAATGTTTACAGGATGGTTGTCAGACAAATAATGATGTAATGTTTTTAATATCCTTAGAAGTTACCTTAAACCTAATCTAGAACATTCTACTGAATTTTAAATCCGAAAATTTAAGAATTTTCTTGAAAAAAAGCGATAAATAAAATGTGTTGTAAACTTTTGCGTTATAAAAATATTGATTTTTCTTCATGTGTTATTTTTTTAAAACTATGATTGTATCATTAAATGTCTCATTATATGTTCTATCGGTAGCTAAATTTTCATTACCCTAACTTTATTAAAAATACCTAAAACTGCATTTTTCCTAATGTGTTGTAAACTTTTGCGGGGCACTGTATATATATATATATATATATATATATATATATATATATATATATATATATATATAAAGGGGATCTTCTGAGTTTCAGAAGATCCCGTTAAGGGTGAAAGCAGCAATTCTTTGCTTAAACTTTAATCTGTTCTTATAATAAATATATATATATACACACACATACATATATATCATCATCATTTCACGTCCACTTTTCCTTGTGGTGTTAGGAAGGGTATCCAGCCATAGAAACCAACCCTGAAACAGTCCCATATGAGCAAGACACAGTCATCTGATCTGACATGTCTCATAATGGGACAACTCATCTAACCTATGCTAGCATGGAAAAATGGACGTTAAATGGTGATGATGATACATACATATGTATAATGTAAATAGCATGGTAAAAAGTTTTCAGATGTTGGTGAAAAGCTAACCTTAATCCAGGTAGAGCTACCATCAAAATATCTAAAATGGGGTTTCTTAATTCAAGTGTTTGTTGTACCTTTACTAGGGGACCGATTTTCATGAAAATTTGTAATATTAGAGTAAAGACTACAATTGTTAATGTGACACAATCATAATGCTGTTTTGTACTTTTCAAGACTGTCTTGCTAATGTGATTTTATGTAGAACAGAACTTTAAGAGTTAATCAGCAGTAGAGGCATCTGTTGTGAATGCATAGCAGCCAGAATAATAAAAAAGAGGGAAAAATTGAGGGAGCTATTATCTCTGTATGTAACAAACAGATTCTCTGTTCAAGTGAAAGGCAGATAGATTCTATGATACTTGTGTACAAAGTGTGTATGGTAACAAAACATGAACAATATGTAAATGATGGATAGAAATATTGTATGTTCTGTTGGATGTGTAATTTTGACAAGCATGAACAATGGTGCATTCTAGAATATGGGAATGTATCAAAGTGAGATGATTGTTTAATGTCCGTTCTTCTGGCTAGCAAATGTTAGATAGGTTGTCACAGACCTAGTCAGTACTTAATCAGAGCCACTGATCATTCAGATGGGTTGGGTCATTTCATTTTCATACATTTCCATACTCTACAGTTCACCATTGTTCATACATGCCAAAGCAAAATGTTTGAAACTTGACCAATTTCTTTGTAAACTTATCAGTTTATAATATATGTATATGTGAATGTGTGTAAACAATGGACACACAAGAGATGCAGTAGGATCACAAGTAGGCTAACAGAAGGTAGACTTCATATGTGACAGGAGCAAAGGGATGCTTCTTCCTTGCCTACCTATTCCTGTGAGGGTAGTGGGAGCAGAGTCCTCAGGCACTCCTCCCAGCGGATCCTGTCAGAAGCAACCATCTCCAACTGGTCTGGCTGGATCCCCAATCTCATGGATGTTATCCAACCATCTTGCTTGGGTTCTACTCCTGGGTCTCCTACCTGTTGGTTTTGCCTGTAAAATATGTCTAGCGATTCTTTCCTGAGACCTAACCACATGCCCATAGAATCGGAGCTGTGAGCTCTCAATTTGGAGAAGTATTGGTTATACCTAGAGTGACTCTCTCATCTCCAAGCTACGCAATCTATCGAGTAACATTACTCCAAAATTGGAATTGAAAAAATGTTTACAGCTCACATGTATGGAGCTTTAGCTGGCCTACAAGATTACATCACATGAAAAGCAATGTGAAATAAAACATCTTTCTCATGTACACAACACACCATCTGGTCACGGAGTCAAATCCATGATCGTAAGATCATCAGCTCAACATTCTAACTATTAAGCCAGGCATCTTTACTGAATAAAGTTTATCAATAATAAGAATAAAAAACACCACCATCAAAATATATATAAATATTTAAACACTGTTGAAAGACAATTCAATGTAACTGCAATTCCCTGTCCTAATTTAGCTCCCTTTAGTTTTTAGCAATATTAGTTATAGATGTTATCGAGATATGAGTGACATAATAATTATTTCAACAGCAGAAATTAGAGACGAAATATACGTTTATTTTTTGATGTAGCACAAACAATGGTGTTGTACAGAGGCTGGTTTCTGGCGTGTGATCAGTCGGCTTTCCAGTGGCTGTCTGTCTTTTCTTTCTGGCGTTCTCAACCGGCGTTGTTCTATCAAGGAGCGTGAGGCGTCTTACTACAAGTTTATACTGCAATCCTTAGGTAGATGGAAACTGCTTGGAAGCCCGTTAAATGGACTGTGCCTGTAAGTCAAATGACCAACCTTGTCACACTGACTCTCGCTAAGAATTACATTTGTGTCTGGCCTGTGTGCCTGCCTCCACGAATGTTATTAATGTTATTGAAAAACAACAACAACAACAAAAACCAATGACTGTGTCTTCCTCTACCATTGTTACTGAACAACGGCAAAAACCTATGACACTGGCTTCTACTGTTATTCCTGTGGGAGAACATCAGAAACAACAACAACCCATGTCTTCCACTCCCAGTACATCTCGACACCAACAACTGGTGACTGTGTCTTCCCCTACCATTCCCGTGGAGGAACATCATCATCACCAACAACAACAACAGCAACAACCTGCGACTGTGTCCTCCCCTGCCATTCCCGTGGAGGAACATCATCATCACCAACAACAGCAACAACCTACGACTGTGTCCTCCCCTGCCATTCCCGTGGAGGAACATCATCATCACCAACGACAGCAGCAGCAGCAGCAGCAGCAACAACAACAACAACAACCGACCAGTACAGATTTTGCGGAGCTGCAACTAATGATTTCTGCTCTGAGAAGGGAAGTTGCAGGAATAGAGGCAAGCATTCGGGTAGGACCCCACAATGAGGGGTCTTATCGGAATGCCTTGCTAAAGAATCTCCCTGTACCTCTTGCTGGAAAGACTGAAAAGACTGCGGAATCTGCTACCCATGAAGTGATTGCCATTGGGGTACCAGAGGACAAGGCTGATCTTCAGGCATTTGCTGCCAGCTCAGCCAAAGACCTAGGCTGTGTTCCCCCAAAGGGTGCCCTCCGCCTTGGTCGACCTGGTCCAAAACCCAGACTCATCAGGCTGTCTTTCTCGGACCCCGCAGAGGCAACCTCATATCATCTGGCCTCTGCTAAAGCTGGGCGTGAAAATCGGATTACCTTCCGAACACGCCCAGGCCTACCACCCCATGTACGTCCAAAACTACGTGCTGCAGCTTCCTTGAATCGGAACTCAGCACAAGATGAAAGTTTCAGTCTGCGTGATGATGGGCAGATCTGGAGGTTTGTCAAGGCTGGTGAAACGTGGAAGAGAGATACCAGCTGGTCTGAGTGTGATCTACCCGCAATAACTGGCAATGTAAAATCTGCTACAACTCTGGGAAACTAAACCAGAACCTGCCACCCTCTACACACCATCATAAACTGCGAGCAGGGTACAAATTGTTGTCCTTAAATGCTCGCAGTTTATGCAACAAGATACATCTGTTCGAATCCTACGTCAGAAGCATCGACCCTGACTTCATCACAGTCACGGAAACATGGGCACATTCCTTACTCTGTGATGGGGTTTTCACCATTACTGGGTACAACCTTTTCCGCAAGGACCGCATTAACCGCCGTGGTGGTGGTGTGATGGTCTACGTTCGTTCAAACTTTTCGGTAATTCCTTGCGTTGATTTGAACGAATCACAGGAAGAAGTTTTTTTCTGTGACATACGTATGACCATGTCAACACTTCTGCTTGGTGTTGTTTATCGACCCCCAAACTACCATCAGGACACACAGCTTTGCGATATCCTCAGAGTTGCTGCCAAGAAAACAGCCACTTATGTGTTTATTGCAGGTGACTTCAATCATCCTGAGATCGATTGGGAAACCTTTCGTTGGCCACAGGGTGCAAACGATTTCCTTGAACTAGTGCTGGACTCAAACTGGTCACAAGTAGTCACCTCTCCAACAAGAGGTGACAACACTTTGGACCTGATCTTCACCACTACTCCTGAAGTGGTTATCAGTTGTACTACTGAGGAACCTCTAGGCGACTCTGATCATGCTATGATCATTGCCAATCTGGCACTTGAGGGCAGCAACAAAAACCAGGGCCATCTCCAATCTGCTTGCTTTGATTGGAAGAGGGCGGATTGGAACTTGTACTGCACTGAGCTACAGCGCCCAAACTGGCATGAGATGTATAACTCTGGAGATGTGAACTCTATACTCCAGAGCATCCTGGACTCAATATGGATAGCGTGTGCAGCATCAGTGCCACGGAAGCGGAAAAATAACCACCCCAAAAGTGCAATCTGGGAAACTTCAGCGGTCCGACTTGCCAGGAAAGAACGTCGGAACGCTGAACGGGAATATAAACTGCATAGATCAGATGCCAACAGAAAAAAGCGGAATAAATCTTCTAACCATCTCAAGCAAGTGACAAAGAAGGCAGTGCTTGAATTTGAACAGTGCATCACAACCAATCCTGACAGTAAGGTGTTCTGGAAATATGTTCATTCAAAGCAGAGACCTCACTCTCCAGTTGGTCCTCTTCGCAATCCCCACACAAGCCAGATCACTGACGATCCCAAGGAATGCGCAGAACTCATTGCTGAGTGCTATGCAAGTATTTTTACTGTTGAAGACCAGAATGTACCATCTCCACCATCTCTAACATCAAATTCCATAACAACTATGGAATTTACACCTGCAATGTTGCGACGTCACCTTAAGAATAAGCGCAACTATGCCTCCCCTGGTCTTGATGGTGTGACATACCTGCTTCTCAAACGTGGCGGGGATTTCCTTTTGCGCCAGCTTTCTTTTTTCTTTCAATACTGTCTCAGCAATGGTGCTACTCCGGAGCAGTGGAAAACTGCCAGTGTCATTCCCCTGTTCAAAAAGGGCAACCGCATGTCACCTGTCAACTATCGTCCAGTCAGTCTTACTAGCTGTATGGCCAAACTGATGGAATCCTGTGTCAGAGAAACACTTTGGAACTTCTGGAGCTCTCACAGCCTCATCCGGCCCTCACAGTTTGGATTTATCCCTAACTCCAGCTGCTGTGATCAGCTTATCGAGTTTCTTGAGGACATCACCCGGATCACTGACAGCGGCTCATGGGTGGATGTTGTTTACCTTGACTTTGCTAAGGCTTTTAATTCTGTGCCACACAAAAGACTTATGGCAAAACTCTCTGCAATGGGTGTGAGGGATGATCTTTTCGACTGGCTGAAATCCTTCATTCTCAGCCGAAAGGAAGTAGTCACGGTTCTAGGACAGCATTCTTCACCATATGAGATGTCATCTGGTGTACCACAGGGATCTGTTCTTGGTCCTCTTTTGTTTGTGGCATATATTAATGACATAGATGCCAACTTACAGAATGCCACGGTACTAAAATATGCAGATGACATCAAGCTGTACCTTGAAATCAAAAGGACTGATCCTGAAATTTACAACTCTTTCCTACAATCAGACCTGGACACAATGCAGCAATGGATCACAGACTGGCAACTGAAGCTGGCTGTGGACAAGTGTACCACCATGCATTTTGGAAGGAAAAATCCAGCGTCCACATACTCCCTCCACAACACTGACATCAAAAAGTCCTCTTGTGAACGTGACCTGGGCATTACTGTCAGCAACGATTTGCGTTGGACAAAGCATGTCTCTAAGATTGTCAAGAAGGCCGAGGGTGTCTTGGCATCACTCAGCAAGACCTTTGTTAGCCGCTCTCCAGCCATCTATTTAAAACTGTATACAGCTATGGTGCGACCACACTTGGAATTCGCATCATCAGTCTGGAACCCCTATCTTGCTCGAAACATTGACCTCCTGGAAACTGTTCAGAGACGTGCAACCAAGCGCATACCCTCCATCAGACACCTACCATACTCTGAACGCCTTGCTTCCCTGGGCATGGATTCATTGAAGCTCCGACGTCTGGCAATGGACTTGGTGAATACCCACAAAGTTTTTAACCATCTCGCCAACTGCAACCCTGAGCGCCTCTTTGATCTCCATGTGTCTAACACACGTGGACATGCCTACAAGATAAGAAAACAGCACAGCTCCCATGACTTTCGCAGACATTTTTTCACGCTCAGAGTTGCTGAAGCATGGAACAAACTGCCTGCGTCAATTGTTAGCTGCCGAGACACTGCATCCTTTAAGACACTCATGCTTCCCAAAATACGCCAAAACTACACCTGATGTACCCCTTCCATACACATGCACACATGTGTGTATCATGACTCGTGCACTGTTCATTTTACTGATGTTTGTGCATTGCCCTATGTACTGTACATGCACTTTTTTGATGAGTTGTGGTGCACCTGGGCACTGTGCACAATATTTCGTTATTGTTATTATATCATGACTCATACACTGTTTATTTTCCTGACATTTGTACATTATTCTATGTACTATACATGCACCTTTGATGAGTTGTAGTGCACCTGAGCACTGTACACAATAATTTCATTATTATATTATTTAAGGGTACATGTGTCTGTGGAATGCTGTCATTTACACTATAATAAAAGATGATTGTGCCTGTAATTCAAAGGGCCAGCATTGTCACACAGTGTCATGTTGAATCTACCTCAATATTACATTAAGAGTAATCTCCTAAAATTAACATCTAATGCTCAGCCACTTATATGTTAATTTCATGAGATGGCTGTTCCGTTGATCAAACAACTAGAACACTCATCATTGAAACTAGTGATGGTCCACTCCACATTGGGTATTGAGTTAAAAAGCCAGTCTGGCTTGTCTTACCATTTATAAGTTTATAGTGTCATCACCAAAAATAAACACAATTATAAATAGCGTACACTAATGCAGGAGATATGTAATTTTACAAGAAAAGTATTTTATTTTTTAAAAATATAGAATTGTAAAATTCTTTAGCTTTTCATGTTCATAAATCAGAAGAAAGTTCTACTTTACTCAAACTAAATTTAGTAGCAAAGAGGATAAGACTTTGCACCAGCACTAGGGAGGTAGCTATGTCCTTGATAGAGTTCTTTTAACCTTTAGTTCGGCAAGCTTTCTCACTGGATGCTCTTCCTATTATCAACCACTTTACAGAGTGTACTGGGTGGGTTTTATTGTGTTACCAACATTGGAGAGGTTGTTTACTCCCGACACAACTGAAGAGTCTTCTCTACTCTCATCATCAGTTTTACAGCCATTTCTATGCTTGCATGGGTTAGACAGGCAGGTCAGATGACTGTGTCTAGCTCATATGTTCCATTTTGGCATGGTTTTTATGATTAGATGTCCCTCCTAACACCAACCATTTTACAGCATGTACAGAGTTTATTTTCTCGTGGCACCGGCACTACCACCTACATTCTAAAGTGGACTGAATGTATTTTATTGTGGAACTAGTATTATCACAGAGGGGGAGGTAGGAATCACCACCAGTGCTTTCCCCAGTATAAAGTGAATCCCCTTCAGAAAGATGACAAGCAAAGTTGAGCACGATGGGATTTGAACAACACCGTAGTATTTATGTAACTGTCTGTCATTTAAGAACCTGCAAATATGAGTATCGAATTCTGAATATAACAACACCTTAAGAACTTCGTTTGTTTCAAATCAATGTTTTAGATATGTGAGAGCATTTAAGCTAACATTTTATAGAAATAAAAATCCGACGACGAATATCTCGGTTGTTCGAACAACGAAACAGCCTGCTTGTGAAATATACAAGTGGCTGAGCATTCAGTAAGCACGTGTGTCCTTAACGCAATTTTTATGGAGATTCACGCGATACAGTGTGTGACACGAGCGGCCCTTTGAATTACAGATACAATTAATTTTTATCCGGGGTAACGCTGCGAGCGTGCTGGCTTGCCGAAAAAATTATTAGGTTTCCCAGTGCTCCTCGCGATACTGTTATCTTTTACTCTGGTAGCGTTTCATTTGTCCACCCCTTTCGCCTGCCTTTTGTTGTATGTGGTCCTAGATGTGTGTATTATCTGCTTTTTATTTGTAATGATGACGGTTAGGCTGACAAATATATTTATTTATTTAAAAAATTTTTTTAAATGTTGCCAGCTGAGTGAACTGGACAAGGTAAAATAAAGTGTCTTGCTCACGGACACAACGTACCGCTGGGAATCGAACTCAGACGTGAGTCAAACATCCTAACCACTAAGCCATGCACCTTTATGGCAGACATGATATGAAAGACATGGACTAAATGATTTCTTCAGTTATAAGGAGAGGGTTATTAGCGATTGAAGTCCCAAGACAACTTTACAGCTACTTATTAGGTCGGCCATAAATGAGATTGTTAAAAAGGAAAGTTGATAAGAGTCGGGTTTGTTCTAAACAATTATAGTAAATAATTGATTTCTTACAGAACCACATGCTATATTTTTTCTCTAATCTATATTTAGAGGTGGTGAGAAACCTGGACAGCAAGTCTTCAGAGAAGAAACCCCCTCAAGTAAGAGTTTAGGCATTTAACTTAAAATAAAGAAACAGTATAAATGCTAATAGAGAATACATAAAATGTAGAGATTCAACGGTGGACAGTTTACTATATTACTACATCGATAAACAACATTTATCAAACTATACTGAATTAAATATATAAACATTAAATTATACTTTCAACTAAATATATAAACATCTATTAAACTATACTTTGAACTAAATATATAAACACTTATTAAACTTCACTTTAAACTAAATATATAAACAACATTTATCGAGGTTAGCTTTGCCTTTCATCTTTAAGGGGTCGATAAAGCACCAGTAACACACTGGGTCGATTTAATCAACTTTTCTTTCCTCCTTAAAATTGCTGGCCTCGTGCCTAAAGTAAAAACAATTATTAAACTTCACTTTAAACTAAATACACAAACATCTTTCAAACTATACTTTAACTAAAGATATAAATATTTATTTATTAAACTATACTATAACTAACTATATAAACTAGACCCCGATATAGTATAGTATATAGAAGTGAGTGCGTGATGTTTACGCTTTGCTCAAGGGCATTAGTGAGATAAGTCAACCGAAACGTCTACACAAATATAGAGTTGTGTCTTGCTCTAGGACACGATTATAATAAAAAGATCGATGTCGCGAGAATCCGGATAATGATTAATATAAACCAGGCTTCAAAACCAAGTAGTAGTAGTATATTACCTACGCCAACTAAATGAGAGTGCAAAACCTATACTGGAAACGACATCCCACCTTGTCTAAAATCTATGGCAAACTCCCTCGAGCCTCTGCCCTTCTAAAATCCCGGAGGGCTCAATTTGCTGGCAACTGTCACAGCAATGAAATCATATCCGCTCTCTTGCTCTGGAACCCTGACTCCAGCCGGACTAGGAGTAGGAAGCTGTCATTCCCTGACGTTATCTCTGGCGATACGGGAATCAGTAGACAGGACCTGGGGGACAGGAAATTCTGGGGCATGAGAGTGAGATCCATCATCTCGGCAGTAGTCGACGAGTGATGATGATGAAATATGTGCCAGTTGTCACAAAATTCTTTTATCAGCTCGATACACTAATTTAGTTCACCCACTCTCACAGATAGACAAATCTTTACCTTGAATACATTATTTCAGAAAGACCATACTTGACCGACGATCAAGTTTAAAACGTTTCTAATAGCAAAATTTTGCTACTGAAACGGTTTAAGCTTGACCGACCGGCATTCTATCCTATAATAATTGTTTCTACTTTTGGCACAAGGCCAGCAATTACCCAGTATATTACTGGTACTTTATTTTATCGACCCCGTAAAGATGAAAGGTAAAGTTAACTTCAGCGGGATTTGAACTCAGAATGGCAAGGGCCGTAACTCTATGCGTCAAAGCATGGCGTCCGACCCTCTACTGATACTGCCAATCCACCGCCCTATAATAATTGTTTCTACTTTTGGCACAAGGCCATCAATTACCCAGTGCATTATTGGTACTTTATTTTATCGACCTCGTAAGGATGAAAGACAAAGTTAACCTCGGCCCTATAATAATGATTTCTGATTTAGGCACAAGGCCAACAATTTTGACGGAGAAAGTCAATTTATAAACGTTTTATAATTGTATTTTTTTACTCAAGTCATAAACAGTATCTTATTACTTCTGACAATTATACTTTATCTGTCTATATATATATATATATATATATATATACATACACGATATTAACAAATGGAAACTATATTTATAAAACCATATTTATTTCATTATACATATTTAACTTGGTGTCCTTGAAATATGTATAATGAAATAAATATGGTTTTATAAATATAGTTTCCATTTGTTAATATCGTATTTTTACTCCAAATATTTGTTGAGTGCTTTATATCAGTTATAAAAATATTTGCTTGTTGTATCCCAACAATTTAAATAGAACTTTTACATAATATATATATATATATACATATTATGTGTATATATATATATATATATATATATATATATATATATATACATATTATGGAATACTGTTGGCTTCTTGCTACAATACTTTCTTATTTGTAAAACTGTTATATATTGTATTTTGTCTGATGAAGGCATACCATAATTTAATTTAGTATCCCTGAAATATGTATAATGAAATAAATATGGTTTTATAAATATAGTTTCCATTTATTAATATCGTATATATATATATATACAATAAAAGATTTTTTATGTTTAAGATATAGGAATTTTTCTAAACTTATGGAAGTTCATAGATTTTTCGGAGAAATCGGAGAAAAATCGTTTCTATGTAATAGCAATACAGCGTGAAGGAAATTGAGTTATTTACTTATATTAAATGTTATAAATGTTAAGATAATAAAAGAAAGTTAAGATTATAAAAACCTTATATTATTTAATAGTAAGTTATAATTTTATAAATTTTATAAATCTCATAAATCCACCTGTTATATAGTTGTGACTGTTATAATATAAGTTTGTTTAGCATAAACCGTAAGAAACCCTTTATAACAGAGTGTATTCGAATTGTATATATATAGAGAGAGACATAGACACATGTACCCATACACAGATATATACACATATAGGTAGACATACATCATATATATAGAGAGAGAGATAAATATAAAGTACATATTGTAAAATAAAAATGAGTTATAATTTTAAAAGGATTATAATTTTACGAGGAATTACAATTTGGAAATATATTCATATAATTTTTTTAAATATTTTAAGATAAAAATTTTTTAAAATATACAATATATATAAAAATTCAGTATAAAAATGAATTTTAATTTTTTTTATATAATATTTAACTCTCAGAATACTTAACTTAATTTTTTATAACCATACGAGAAATTTTCAAAAAATAGGAGAAACTTTCAAAGAAAATATTTTCCAAAAATCTCATTTAAAAGCTTTCAGTATGTTTATCTAGAAAAATTTTCAAGGAGAGTTTTAAGCAAATTTTTTTTAAGGAGAGTTTTAAGCAGTCAAATGAAGGAATCTAATGATTTATCGATAGGTTCAATAGATTATTTAATAGAATGAGTTATATATTACATTTTAAATTTATATTTAAACGTTGAATTCAATCTATGTTTGCAGCAACTGAAAAGATTGCTTCTTACGTTCACGGAATTTTTGCCTTTTAATATAAAGAATATTTCCTCTATACAAAGATCACAATTTTCGGAAGAGGCGTTAAATGGAGGAGCTTTTGAAATAATATTAATATTCCAAAGTAAAGAATATTTAATGTTCTTTGATATTATGGGACCTTAAAGGTCCCATAATAAGCTAGATAAAGAAGTTGAAGATTTTTTGTTTAAATTCGTAAAAGAGCATTTATGGTTATTAAAACGAGATTTAAAATCTGTGGAAGTAGATCCTACATAATTAAATGAATTTAAATTAGTTTTTACATTACAATTATATACTATATTTTTAGCTAAACAATTGTTATTTAACGGAGAGTTAGATTTATTTCTACAGTTACATTTACCAAAATTCAAGTTACTAGGAGCTGTATTATTAAATTGGATATTGCTGGGGTTGTTAGTGGTATTTTGGTTAGGTTTTAAGTTTCTATTATTAATTCTATTAATATTCTGCGCTAAATTATTGGTGGTTGAATAAGTTAATTTTATAGTATGTCTATTAAATATTGAGTAATATCTATGTGTTCTAGGGAAGCATTTGTCAAGAGCTTTAAAGAATAGTTTAGCAATAGGAGTTTTAATATTTAATGAGAAAGGAGGAGCGAACCATAATATATTCCTAGTTCTATTTCTTTTTTTGTTTTCCGAATTATTGTAAGGTTTTCTATTATAGTTGTTAAAATTGTTAAGATTATGGTTAGTTGTTATATTATTATTCTTATCAATGTATTTAATTTTATTTCTATATCCAGCTCTACCTAACGCTTCGTATTAATAATGTGCTTTATCATCAAATATATTCCTATTAGCTGAAATTCTAGAAATGCGTTGCTGTACAGAATTCACTATAGTATTTTTAACGGATCTGGGGTGATTAGAGTTAAAATTAACGTAGTTTAAGTTCTCGTTTAGTTTGTGAAATGGATAATGAAGACATGTGTTATTCTTTACTTTGGAATATTATTTCAAAAGCTCCTCCATTTAACGCCTCTTCCGAAAATTGTGATCTTTGTATAGAGGAAATATTCTTTATATTAAAAAGCAAAAATTCCGTGAACGTGAGAAGCAATCTTTTCAGTTGCTGCAAACATAGATTGAATTCAACGTTTAAATATAAATTTAAAATGTAATATATAACTCATTCTATTAAATCTATTGAATCTATCGATAAATCATTAGATTCCTTCATTTGACTGCTTAAAACTCTCCTTAAAAAAAAAATTGCTTAAAACTCTCCTTGAAAATTTTTCTAGATAAACATACTGAAAGCTTTTAAATGAGATTTTTGGAAAATATTTTCTTTGAAAGTTTCTCCTATTTTTTGAAAATTTCTCTTTTTTTGAAAATTTCTCTTTCTTTGAAAATTTCTCGTATGGTTATAAAAAATTAAGTTAAGCATACTGAGAGTTAAATATTATATAAAAAAAATTAAAATTCATTTTTATACTGAATTTTTATATATATTCTTGTATATTTAAAAAAAATTATATCTTAAAATATTTTAAAAAATTATATTGTTTTAAAGTTATATTGCTTAAAATTATATGAATATATTTCCAAATTGTAATTCCTCGTAAAATTATAATCCTTTTAAAATTATAACTCATTTTTTATTTTACATTATGTACTTTTTATATTTATCTCTCTCTATATATATATGATGTATGTCTACCTATATGTGTATATATCTGTGTATGGGTTGTATATATGTATGGGTACATGTGTCTATGTCTCTCTCTATATATATATACAATTCGAATACACTCTGTTATAAAGGGTTTCTTACGGTTTATGCTAAACAAACTTATATTATAACAGTCACAACTATATAACAGGTGGATTTATAAAATTTATAAAATTATAACTTACTATTAAATAACATAAGGTTTTTATAATCTTAACTTTCTTTTATTATCTTAACATTTATAACATTTAATATAAGTAAATAACTTAATTTCCTTCACGCTGTATTGCTATTACATAGAAACGATTTTTCTCCGATTTCTCCGAAAAATCTATGAACTTCCATAAGTTTAGAAAAATTCCTATATCTTAAACATAAAAAATCTTTTATTGTATATATATATATATATATGTATGTGTGTGTATGTATATATATATATGAATATATTCTTTTTAATAATATATAGATCTCAATTTTAATGTATAGATCTCAATAATTTAATTGATAATTTAATTGATAAACTAAACATTTAATCAAATTTAAACATTAGATAAAATTCTCCGGTTATTATTTATTTATTTTCTATTCCCGCTTATTTACTCTGCCTAACTCATCCAATAAATATTTATTTTTTCGCTTCATCTTAAAATTTGCGTTAATACAACAACCTATCACTTAGGGCTTTCTCTTTCTCTTTCTTTTGTTTTCTTCTTTTCCTCTTAGAGTTTGCTCTTTCTTTTCTCTTTTCCTTTTTTCTTTTTCCATATTCCAACGGCCTATTTTAAATCTACTGTGATTTTAACATATCCGACACTAATTTGCATAATAGACTAAATAAATTTAATAACCCCACTATCCGGGAGCTTCCAACAGAAATGGTCGCATTCTTTAAGGGTATGTCAATATTTATTTATAACACTGATTTATATTATATTTTATCTGATGAAAGCGCACCATAATTTGACTTGGTGTCCTTGAAACATGCATAATGAAATAAATATGGTTTTATAAATATAGTTTCCATTTGTTAATATATCGTGTATATATATATATATATATATATATGGCTTATATTCCACCAAATTGAGATTTTGGCATAAGTTTAATGTGTTAAATTACTTCTTTGAGTTTGGTAATTTATCTGTATATTTCATCCTTCATTGAGATGTCTAAGCATCAGAGACAAATAACTAACACACACACACATATATACATATATATTGTTTCTGAGGATAGACGGTAAAATGGATGTTTTTTTCGAATAGTATGGAAATCAGTTGCATTAGTCAACATATCGATATATTTTACTTTAGTAAAACAATGGATTGAATAACTACCACACCTTGTCTTATATTCTTTTCGTTGTTTAACATTATATATATGAAATAAATATATAACTTCTCTACAAATCTATTGAGTACTTTCTTTAACTGCGGTTTCTTTATGATACCCTTCGGAAAATCATTCTTATACACAAAGACAGACAGATACTATATATATATATTCATTAGTTAAACAAAACAAGACCACAAATTTCACAAGGAAGACATTATTAAAAGATTGTCAACATATTTTAGTTTGATGTAAGGAATGTAGAGAATAATATTAATAATAATAATTGTTTCTACTTTAGGCACAAGGCCAGCAATTATCCAGTGCATTACTGGTACTTTATTTTATCGACCCCGTAAGGATGAAAGGCAAAGTCAACCTCGGCGGGATTTGAACTCAGATCGTAAAGGGACGTAACTATGCAAGAAAGCATGGCGTCGGACACTCTACCGATACTGCCAATCCACCTATTAATAATAATAATAATGTCCGTTTACAATTGTTTCGCTACTCCATATAATGTTTCTGGATCAAATGATTATAGATCATTATTGATCTGGTTCAGTTAAAAATAATTAACTTAGGTATAATTAGAGCAGCTCATCGGAACTTCAAAAGGAATATAAATTAAAATAAGGAAAGAATGTTACATGAATGTAATGTTCCATATATTTTAATCCAGAAACATTATATGGAGTAGCGAAACAATTGTAAACGGACATTATTATTATTAATATTATTATCGGTAGAGGGTCGGAGGCCATGCTTTCCAGCATAGTTACGTCCCTTTACGATCTGAGTTCAAATCCCGCCGAGGTTGACTTTGCCTTTCATCCTTACGGGGTCGATAAAATAAAGTACCAGTAATGCACTGGGTAATTGCTGGCCTTGTGCCTAAAGTAGAAACAATTATTATTATTATTCTCTACATTCCTTACATCAAACTAAAATATGTTGACAATACTTTAATAATATCTTCCTTGTGAAATGTGTGGCCTTGTTTTGCCTAACTAATGAATATTTACAGCTCTGTGCACCTAACTTCTGCATGAACCCAGCCACCTAGCTGCCTTCCACTGCATATTGCAGATTGAGCACATGCTTTTACGCTTTGGCTTCTAACTAATTCACCAATCTCGCCTCTCCTATCTCCATCTCTCTCTTTAAGTTTGGTTACTCTTGAACTGTGTATATATATATATATATATTGTTTACAAACACACCGAGCATTATAATAAATGTTCGGTGAATCCATACGTACATATATATATGTGTGCATGTATGTATATATATATACATACTACTGTATGTCTGTATACAGATATGTATGTACGTGTACATACTTATACTTATATTTAAGTAACAGCCGTACTAAGAGTGGGAAATGAAATTTCGTTTCATTTTTCCGTTTATCGTTTTCGGTGCACCCGGCCGATTAACCCACTCGATATGCAAATTGGGCTAGTCAGCCGTTAATATGCATAAGGAAAGTATATACTTTCAGACGTTCAACACTCTGGCAGGAAGGTATACGTTGCTGACGATAGCTAATAGGCTTGAAACTAGTACAGCGTTCCTTTGTCAGTGCTGAACAAACGAGCAACGATGGTTGCTGGACACTATGGCTTAATACGGGATGTTTGTTTACAAACACACCGAGCCTTATAATAAATGTTCGGTGAATCCATACGTACATATATATATATGTGTGCATGTATGTATATATATATATATACATACTACTGTATGTCTGTATACATATATATATGTACGTGTACATATATATATATAGCATTTATTGATATTCCGAATGAAGATGAACAGAAAGTAATCATGAATTCCGAGATACCTAAATGGAACAATAACAAATATATTTAGTGGTTGATGCCGAGTGCTGCATGACAGGAATGAAAATCAGTGCTGTGAAAACTGAGGCATTCGTCCTCTCAAGGAAGCCTGCGCAGTGCATTCTACATATGAATGGAGTTCCACTGAAGCAGGTGGAGAAGATCAAGTAACTCGGGGCCGTGTTTACGAGTGATGGAAGGCAGATCACGAGCAAGATGGTTTGATAACAATCCATGAGATTGGCTGGTCTTACTTGAGGACCCTGTCCCCACGGCTCCCTCAAGAATAAGTGGGCGGCGAAGAAGAAAAAATTTAGTTTCTGATTTATTGGTTAAAGGAAACAAGATAGTGTTTTATTTAAGAGTTTACACTGACAAGCTAAACTAGCTGTGCTGTTTAATATTGACTAATATTTTGTTAAGATATTGAGAGAAGAGCAATTTAATAGGTAAATTTTCCACAATATGAAAAAAAGCGTGCTTGTAAGTGCACTATGATATAATAATCGTAAGCTAACTCTCAGCAGACAAATTATCAAAGGCATTCCCGTCTTTTTCTATAAATAGTTAATCTTGTGATTATATTATACGTGTCCTTAACCCCCCCCCCCCTCCCTCCACCCACACCACAGTAGGGTTTGGTTTTAGGGCTACTGAGTTACTATTTCTAGCAGGTCGAGTGACCACCACGTAAGACCGCTCCCTCGGTCTGTTTACAGTATAAATCAGTTTGTTATACCCATGACATTATTAGTTTATATACTTTGTTTCTTATGTGACAAGTTAAAACAAAAAACTACAGATCGAAATCATAAGCAAAATATTTCATTGATCATCTATTGATACATATATGTAGTCAAGAAAACAATATCTTTTTGGGGTTTATGGTGATGCAAAGTGTTACAAGTGTGTTAAAATTGTTTATATGTGTATGTGTGTGTGTATAGAGTACAGAGGTGACCGAGACTGCGTAAATGTGCATACATAGTAGATATGTAAACATGTCAAAATTTACGTAATTCCCAGTAAATTGAAAAAATGATATCTGCAATGGATTTTCGAACCTATTAGTGGTTCATTAAAAGAGAAATGTATAATCTAAACAGTGATATAAGCTCCTCAATAACGCATTTCCTTAAGGTTTAGATGATATACATCTCTACTGATGAGACCCATGGGTACATGTCTCTCTCTCTCTCATATATATATAATATATATATGTGTGTGTGTGTTGGAATTGCTGATTTATATATATTTTTAATGATGTCTATACTCTACTAATTCAGTACTTTTATTTAAATTGTGGTCTTTTTCTGGTCCCCAAAGGGAATTCACCCCTAATTATATTTATACGCACACAGTGTAAATTTATATAAACATTTACGTAATCTCGGTTACCTTTGTATTGTATAAACATAGATATAAATTTATTGTATACTTCGGCTGCTTCGTGCACAACTTAAATTTACCATATAATATAAGTTTTTCTTAAGGAATCGTAAGACAATGATACAAGAAATTGCATATAAAGAATACTTTCCCAAAAAGATTATTATTAGGAAAAAAACAGACATTACTTAGTTAAAGCAATGCTGAATTTGAAGTAAAGACTAAGAAAATAGTTTTAGAAAGAAAATCAACTATTATTGAAGAATGTTATAGATATCTCTAAGCAGTCAGTCTAAATATCACGCAGGTAGGTTAACTAGATACAGGGGAATATAGAGAAACGAGGGTGTAGAGACGAAGTACCTCGAATAGGATAGCTATAATAATCAGATGTACGATGGAATAACCCACAAAGTATACTATTACAGTATTCTTAGATATGAATGACATAAATAACGACAGGTGTATATATACCTATATATAAATATATATTCATGTTAGCAGATAATTTCAAGAATGCAATAATCAAAGCTTCACAAGAATATTATGATTATATGACATAACTTAATTGGAATTTTATATATATATATATATATATATATATGTGTGTGTGTGTGTGTGTGTGTGTGTGTGTGTGTGTGAAGATAAGAGGATTTTGATAGAATAAACTATTTTGTTGATATTGCTTGGGATGATATACCACCATATATATATGCGAATATTCTAAGATTTAAATTAAGGTTTATTCGAAAAGCTTACTTGCATGGAATGAAACAAATACGTCAAATTATTATTATTTGTGGGCGAGAAAAGAAATTCAAGGTAGGAGGTTAAATTTAGGACAAAACGAAAAAAATAAGCTGTGTATCTTAGATCAAAAAATATAAACAAAAGCATTTAACAGTGAATAAAGATGAATATAATAAAGTTATACATGTATACATGTACTTACTTAGTGATCAACTTATATATATATATACATGTATGTATCTATATATTTATATAGATAGATGTATGTGTATATATGTTGGTTTGTAAATATATCAAAATTATAGATCTGAACCAGAAAACACAGTCACTTCCATCCTCAATTACTGAAGAGTTCATTATTTGTTTTCTTTCTAGGGATCAATTATTATTTATAATTCTAAGACACTCACACGAAGGAAAATAAACAAAAACACAAACTTAATTCATATTTAGAAGATAAAAAAATAAAATCTAAAAATAATAGCAATTGATAATGGACTAATTAAGAATATCTTATTTGGTAAACAACCGTCAACATCTCACACAATTTGTTAAACAATGATCTCTCCTAAACTAGTAATCGGAAGCTTCAAGTTGCTGCCGAAGAAATTTCTAAAAATGTATAATTATTTGATAAAGTGCTTATAAATTATCCTACAGAACAACTAGTCTATTTTTTAAAAGTTATTTTACTCCTTAAGTATAAGTTAAAAAAAAAACTTTATAAGTATACTATGTTTGAAACAATTTTTTTAAATGTAAGTATTTATAATCAGTAAATAAAAATAAACAATTTTACTGCAAATTAAAGAAATTTAACACATATCCGTGTTTCTGTATGGACGACAATGGGGAAAATTAGAATCTGAGAAAGCTAGCCTGTTGATGGAGAGAAAAATCAATTCATTTTTCCCTAAAAAGATCTCCGTTTGAAATAACAGAACTCACCTCTCCTCAGGGCACACCAACTAATTTATCTGATTAACAGTTATCCCAATGTGTCTACTTTCTCGTTGAATAGAAAGTATGAAAAAGTATCCCAATTATTTTTTTAGTTGAATTTGAAGACTGGCAATCCTATTTTTAAGAGCAGGCACTATTAAGGCGTGGTTTGTCATAATAACTCTTGCTAAGTTTCCTACTTCTACTGCTTTATATTAAGAGTAGAAAACATTCTTTGCCTCAAGTTATTTATAGTTATAAAGAATTATATTTTTAATGTTTATTTAATCGTATCTATAAACGCATTATTCAGATTGTTTTACCCATATACAACAGATATCGGATGTATATCGAATAATCAATAATTGGTCCTAGGAATAACGCATTTCATATAATTATGCATACAAATAAACGACACGCATATTCAAGAACAGTTTACAAGGGACACTGGAATTTCCCCCCCGATTTATCTCCTAGAAAGTTAAGCTTTAAAATAGTGGCAAAATCAAGGACCCAGTATCGTGGAAATTTACTTGTAAAGTCGATACAAGAGGTGACCAATTTCATATTTATTATCGGAGGCGACTCTTATAATATTCATGGCTTTTTTTCTTTTGTTTTTAATATTCACACACATATTCTTTCTTTTAAGCGTGAAACTAATAAGGCTTAATGTTAATGCATCCGTTTTGTTTCTTGTATTCTTGATATATATATATATATATATATATATATATATATATATATATATATGTGTGTGTGTGTATGAGGAAATAATAATTGTTTCTACTTTTTGGCACAAGGCCAGCAATTATCCAGTACATTACTGGTACTTTATTTTATCGATCACGTAACGATCAATGGCAAAGTTAACCTCGACCGAATTTGAACTCAAACCGTAAAGGGACGTAACTGTGCTAGAAAGCATGGCGTACAACCCTCTACTGATACTGCCAATTCACCGCGTTCAAAGCTAACTATTTTGAGGGAGGGGAAAGTTGATTAAATCGACCTCAGTACATTACTAGTACTTTATTTTATCGACCTCGTAAGAATGAAAGGCAAAGCTAACCTCGACGGGATTTGAACTGAGAACATAAAGGGACGTAATTATACGCTGCAAACAAAACCGAGGACCTGCACATTCAATTACACACCATAAGGGGTGCTGGAGTTTCCATCTAATAATTTTTTAAGCAAGCCAACACATTGCCAGGAGTGATAGCGAGGCTAAAACTACAGAATAACCAAGCATCCTCGCGGTCAGTGGAAGGGTCGTTTTAGCCATATAAAAACTGTTTACTTTATATTTAACATTTCCACTGCAACTGTGTCAATAACCAGATTTCAGAGAGTCGAACGAAAATTTTGACACTAAGAAGTAAATGATAGATGTAAAGTTTGCAATTTTTATGTTTTTAAATGGCTAAAATAACTCTTCCACGCAGATATGCTTTTAGTTTTAACACATGAAATAAAATTGAAATATGTCGTTAGTGTCCGGCGGCAAACTTATATTTTCGTAAAATGTTATGGTGTGTCAGTTGTATTGATGGCAGTGTACTATCAGGTAGGTACGACAAAGTCGCGATTTCAACAGAAAATATACTCGGCGTTGGGGTGGACATAAGTATTATTTCTATTGTTCATTCATTTGGCGCTTATATTTCATTTTAGCTACGACATTGACAGAATGAATCCCGAATGCTTTGCGTCTAACTTTGACTTATGTCACCCACCATCGATCATAGATATTTTTATTTTCTACTTTATCTGATTTATTTTTTCTCTAAACTGTAAATTTACTTTTTTTTAAATTTATAGTTGGAGTAAATGAATTAACCAGAAAAACCAAGAGAAACTATTTTCTGCTCGTTGGTAACATTTTGATGATTGTGTGTACTAAGCATAAGAAGTTCATGTCTCGCACTCGTCCTTGGTTGAAACCTGTTACTGATATGAGTGAATATAAAAACAGATTCACGGACACTCATATACCTACATTCACCTAGTTATGAATATTTTCATAGTGCTTATTGAAATAAAGGTAAATTTATAGAACACCTGACTCGATTTCAGTAGGGAAAATAAATGTTTTCCTTTTTTTTCTCGTGTGCTATCAACTAATCTAGCCTCCAAGATGCTAGCAATCAACCTTCGTTCTCCAGGGAAAAAGTTGATTGCCAGCATCTTGGAGGTTAGATAAGTTGATAGCACGCACTCACAAACAAAAATGGAGTGGGGTGTTCTATAGGCCAGCAATAACACAGTACATTACTGGTACTTTTTTATCGACCTCTTAAGGATGAAAGGCAAAGTTAACCTCGGCATCAAAGCGTGGCGTTCAACCCTCTACCTATACTGCCAAACCAAATACCGAAATAGAATTGGTTTCTCTTGTTGGAATGTAACTCCCCATAATATCTAAATATTAAACCCGACAATATTAACGGAATCAATCTAGAATTTCAGAAGACTACCAGGATAATGTCATTCTTTACTTCATAATATTTACATCCGATTCTAATTTTCTAAAATTAATTTTGTGTTACCAACGAATAAGTACATAAAGAACAATTTACATGCTTTTTCTAACGTTTGAAATCCGTATGCACAAACACACCAAGTTCAAATGTCAACCTTATATAATCGTTATAACATCCTGCCTTCCTTATAAAAATGCAAGCTGATTGGCATAGTTTTAGAAAGAATGAAGCTGATGTTTTAGAATTTTATTCCATTTGGCTCCGGGTGCAGAGACTTTCACCTTCGCTGCAGCATCCAGGATGTGGGAAGGAACAAAAGAGTCGCAAACAGTGGTGTCCCAAATGAAATATCTGCCTCTTACCCAGGGCAGAGAGTAAGTTTCTCAGGCTTCTTCCCATCAACATATGTATAATTCACTACTCAGAACTGAATATTTGATTTCTTTTTAGGAAACACACAAAATCAATGTTTATAGGGAATGAAGCAGAATACTTCATTGTAGTGCACCTGAGCACTGTACACAATAATTTCATTATTATTATTATTATTATTAATATATACTTATACCAGAGTTGTAGTGCACCTGAGCACTGTACACAATAATTTCATTATTATTATTATTATTATTATTATTAATATATACTTATACCAGAGTTCCATTGTCTATTGCAATCAATACAAATATCCGATAGCAACAAAATCTCTATTATCTTTAAAATGGAAGAACATATAAAAAAAACAACAGACTCTTGCTGCTAACTACTCCAGTATATGTGCCACATATGAAGGTCATCTGCTTTGCCAGTTTGTGTGTGGTCCTGACACCATTTGTGCATCCATAGTTTGTAGTGGGTCCATCATAAAATTTCTACCTACTCCTTTTCTGCATATCAAATATAGCTATTTGCCTGTCTTTATTCATACTAAAACTTGTTTTTGCTAAATTTACTTAAAAGCCTATGTGTTGCTTTTATTTATGGAATGTCGTATCTAAATCTACAAATTCAGTTATAAGAACTAGATCAACAATTAGGAGTTCCCATGGACTGCCTAACTTCTCTGTTAGAATATGGGAGATTATAAAAATTGATGAAGGCTGAGAACAACCCTAATAGATTCTTACCTGTACACCTATTTTCGTAATTCCACTCATTACTGTCACTTTGCTGACTGCACCTCTATACGTGGCTGATGTGGTTTTCACAGGCCATTCATCTGGTCCCTAATTTCCTTAGTGACCATCAGACTGCAGAGTATGGAACCCTGTCAAAACTCTTCTCCAAGTTGATGGATAGTAGCTTACTCCTATCTAAATATTTCTCCTGCAGTAGTCTCACTAGGAAGAGGACATCAGTGGTACTTTCCAGAAAACTGAACATCATCTCATCTAAGCTAATTTTGTTCCTAATCAGTTTTGCTGTAGCTATTTCAGTAACTTACATAATCTGCTTTACCAATTTGTAGTTGCCTCTCTGTAGTACATATTCTATACTCTTGTAGCAATTTGTGATGATACTCTAATGCTAGTTATTGTTTGACACCTTATATTATCTGATTCACTATGCAAATGACTGGCATGTACCCATAACACTAAATGTTTTTAATATTTCACTGACTGTATTTCATGGTCCAGTTGCTTTCCTTCATATCTTTAATCACATTTGCATTGCTTTTGCTGTCAACTTAAATGGCTGATTCCTCTGTTGAGTTTTCTTTAGTTAGACCTTCCTTTTCCCATGTATTTTCTCATCTACAGCCTCCCATAGCACTTCCATTCCTCTTTTTAACACTTTAGCATTTACATTACTCTATATTTACTATTGTATTTTTACGGTAAAGGCTTTACCTCACATAATATTGACTATGGGATTTTGATATTATTCATTTTGAGAACAACACCTTAATATCACCATGAGAGGCCGTTTACAGCCGGTTTGAACAGAAAGGCTAAGTATGCTACTATCAAGCCATAAACACCTTTCCACAATCATGTTTCAGTTTTTCTAGTACACTGCCTTAACTCTTTCATTACTATATTTCTAATGAAAGACATTGCATATGATTTCCAAATAATCAAGAATTTGGAGCAATTTAGCAATATAACTAATTTCCTTGTTTTTAAGCTGATTTTAAAAACACTTTAAATGTCCTGACAAAAATTATGATGGGTGGTTTTCAGATAAATATAAACAATTTAAAACAAACAATTTTGTATCAAAGAATAAGGAGTAGTTTCAGTCAGTTTGGTATTAAAAGAGTTAAAATATGGAACCCATTATGTCTCTGATCCTTATATTGGAGAACACATACAAACGTCTAACTTTCAACTACCCTCCCCAAATTGCTAATAGACGTGATGTGTAGCTTGTTTTCTAGCTACTTGATCATGCTCTTTGCTATTCCCTTTCTTCAAGTTTGTCCAGATCTGTCTCTTGGGTTTTTAAGATCTATCTATAATACTGTTTCACCAACATGCCTCTTTCCATTTGGCTGAAACCTTGCATCAGATAAATCTGGTCTGTAGTAAAAAATGTGTCGTAATGTATGCAATAAGTTGTCGTGAGTGGACCTCAGACAACACATATGTGACCCTCAGGGGACCCTCAGTTTAACATGCCTGATGTAGAGGAATCCCTGATTATTTTCTATCTTATAAACCTCTATCATTTCCCTTCCCTCATGTCCTATGTGTCATGTAGGAGGAACCCCTGGTTGGTCTGTCTTATAAACCTCTATCACCCCACACCCTCTTTTGCTATGTGTCATGTAGGAGGAACTCCTTGTTCTCTATCTTATAAGCTTCTATCACTTCCTTGCCATTGTTCTCTGTGTCAGCTTGTATTTCTCTGAACCATGACTGGTTCAACTATCGTACCCCACCCCTCTCTCTCTCTCTCTCTTGTACACACACATAGAGCCAGTGTAAAATAGCATGAAGAGGGTTAATATGATATCAGACTCCTTGCTCATATTTCTCAAGTTCAAATCCAGTACATGTTTTTCATTGCATATTTGAGTTATTCATTTATTTCTAAGCACCCTGGGTATTAGGAATTGGCATCCGACTATCTGAGAAAGACATTCAAGATAAGCAAATGCGCTTATCAAGGGAAGACTTATTTCTCATTAGCTTAACACCATAAAAACTGTAGATAAAGACAGTCCTATAAAAACATCCTAGAGCAGGCCCTTAAAAATGTCCTAGGGTTTTGGACACAACTAAATTTTTATGTTTGGATCTTTTATCCAAGCAGTTAATATCATACTGACATGTATAGAATACTATTTATATTGTTTGTGGGTCAATAATATAAAGCACTAGTAATGCACTGGGATAATTACTGGCCTTGTGCCAGAAGTAGAAACAATTATTTAGATGTTATTTAAGCCTGTGTGTATTCATATGACTTACTAGAAATAGCAACCTATTTCCTCTTAGAAATTATATCAAAGACTACATTAGACAATACAGTATCGAGTGTATGATACTAAAAAGAGATGGGATGGTCATTGAAGGAATACTTTTAATCATAGGCTTTCAGTCAAGGCTGACCTGGGGTTAAACAACCTTGATAATATCAATGTTTCAAATAACTGTTAAATTTATTCTTAGAATATGTTTATAGCACTAACAAAACATGTTTTTTTTCCTGGTGATTAAACATCTACGTTTATTTTAGAAATGATATAAATTTAGACAATAGTTTCAACTTATACATCAGAACAAGTTTAACAGCTATTTTGAGATCATTTTATTAATATCATCTGATGGAGGCATGTCTATTCTAATTTTATTCATCATGTAAAAATTATATGTCATTAAACTTTAGAACAAATTTATTAATATGATTTAAATGGCATGTTTTTAAACCTATGCCTACCTAGTTTGTCCCCTGCCTGCTGACCACTGAGCAGAAAGAACATCACATCAAAGTCTGCCCTTCATGTGTTTATATATATATATATATATTGTAAAGAGTCGGGATCGCGATAGCTGAGCTCATGCCATAAAAACAGCTAATTCTAAACAGATTGCCAAAGGTCTTGGCAGTTAACTGGCTGTATCATCAGGAGGTGTGGTTTATCCAAATAAGAGCATACATTGTTTATCCAATTGTAAAATCTCTTCACATAAGTGTTTTTTTCTTTATGGTTAGGGAGTGGTTGTGTATAAATCTGGCTTAGTGGTTGTGTAGATATCTGGCTTAGTGGTTGTTTATATGTATGTGTGCATCCAAGTGTATCTGCCTGGTCAACTTGAGATAGAATAATTGTGGAAATGGAGTGGAATTATATTTATGAAGAAAATTTATTAGGGTGTGTGTATGTATGTCTGTCCCCAATATATATACATGTGTGTGTATAGATTATTATATGTATGTGTGTTTATAATGCAACCATATAGTTACTTTTTGTGTTATATATGTATATATATATATCATCATCATCATCGTTTAACATCTATCTTCCATGCTAGCATGGGTTAGACGGGAATTGTCCCACTTGAGGCAAAATTGATCGGGTGACCGTGTCTCGCTCATATAGAACTGTATCTGGCAGGTTTTCTACGGCTGGATGCCCTTCCTAATACCAACCACATTTAAGTGTTGACTGGGAGCCTTTTTACCGTGTTTCCTACACGACCACTTACAACGTGGACTGTGTGGTACCAACATAACTTTACAGAGAAAGGGTGGTGTTGGTGGGAGTGGGAGGATGGAGTAGGGGTAATGGGTTGGGGGTGTATATTTGGTTAGAAGGGGCCTACTGACTAGGTTAACTTTGTACGTGGGGAAGGCAGATCTTCTGTATTAATGCGTAGCGCCAAAGATCTCAATCCAGTGACATTGTCTTAGAGAGGTGTAAGTGTGCAAGGTTGGATTTTATCATGTCCCAGGTTTTTCTGGGTCTACCTACTCCGTCATTTCCATCAATTTTGATCACCCTGCACTTTTTTATACATCTGTTGTCTTTCATGCGCAATCACATGACCATACCAACATAATCTTCTCTCAAGTAAACAGCATCTGATCCCTCTTATTCCTAATTTCTCACTTGGTTCGTTTATGTTTTGCTGTTCATGTATTACTATTACACATCCAATGGAGCATGCATGCTTCGTTCCTTTCCAATCTGCACAGGTCCTCTGCACACAATGCCCATGTTTCACTGCCATGTAACTGCTGTTCGTATACAAGCATCATACAATCTGCCTTTCATTTTTGGAGAGAAACCTTTTGTGGCCAACAGCGGTATTAGCTCCCTAAACTTTTTCCATCTCGTTCTAACTCTGGATACTGTACTTTCAGAACACCTTTCTTCACTGCTGATTTTGGTAACGGAAAGTGTTTACTATTTCTATAGAACAATCTGGGCAGTTGAAGGAACTAGTACCCAGTGGGCACTTGCTACTTACTGCACCTGAGCATCGGCCACATATAAAATCTACATTCTTAGTTAGCTTGCCTGTGATCCCGCTACATCTTTTATGTACCCATAGTTTGCATTTGAGGCATAGAATGGAATTTCTACCTACTCCTTTCCTACAACTGAGCATGGCCATTTCCCAGGAGGCACCTGTGCCCTATTTTCCTTTCTACATACTAGAACTTTAGTCTTAGACAAGTTAACTTTGAGGCCTTTAGTTTCTAGGCCATACTTACATGTTTGGAATTTCTTCTCTAGTTCAGCCATAGATTCAGCTATGATAGTTAGATCATATGCTTATAGAAGTTACCATGGGCAGCCGGTCTTAAACTCCTCTGTTATAGCCTGAAGGGCAATAATAAACAGGAGGGGGCTAAGGAAGGAGCCTTGATGAACAACTACTTTTACGCTAAATTCTTCACTATATTCATTGTTAATTCTAACCTTGTTGTCTGTTTCGTTATACATGGCTTGTATAGCTCTCACAAGCCATTCATCTACTCCTAGTTTTCTAAAAGCCCACCAGATAATGGAGTGGAGGACTCTGTCAAAAGCTTTCTCCAAGTCAACAAAAGCTAAGTAGAGGGGTTTACTTTTAGCTAGGTACTCCTGTAGTTGCCATACAAGGGAAAGAGGATCCATGGTACTTTTACCTAGCACAAACCCAAACTGCATTTTATCTAGATCAATTCAGTCTCTAATTAGTTGTGCAAAAACTCTTTCTGTGATCTTCATGACCTGGTCAACTAACTTTGCCCTTGTAGCAGTTGATGATGCTGCTACGCCAGTCATTTGGTATGACCCCATTCTTTATTACTTGGTTTACTATCCGGGTGACCATAGTATGTCCCACCATTCCAGATGCTTTCAACATCTCAGCAACTATCTCCGAAGGCCCAGCTGCCTTGCCCGTCTTCATATCTTTGATTGCCTTACTTATTATACTACCTTTAACTTGCACAGCTGGTCCCTCTATTGGATCGATTTGGGGCAGACTATCTTTTTCTCATTTATTCTCCTCATTTAGTAGTCTCGCGTAGTGACACTTCCAAGCTACCTTCTTATCAGTATCAGTGAGGGCAAGTACACCATTATCATTACGGACACACTTCTCCCCGACAACATCACGGTTTTTCTTGACACATTGTCTTGCAATCCTGAACACCTCACGTTTTTGGTCCTCACATTGTAGAACATGCTTGAACTTTCTGTCCTCTGCTTCCCTTCTTGCAAAGTACACTTGTCGCCTAGCTTCTCTCCTAGCCCCCTGATAGTGTTTTCTACTTCCCCCATCCCACCATACTTTCCAAGCCTGCTTTTTGGACAATTGTTTCCTCCATCTTACTGTTTCACGACCAAGTTCCTCTCCTACCTAAAGGTCTGCTCTCGCCACAGATTTCATGTCGTCTTCAGCAGGTTAACTTTCAAGAATTCCCACTGTTCCTCTATATTGTATGTTTCTAATTGCTCTTCCTTACTGTCAAAAGCATCAAGTAATCATCATCATCATCATCATCATCATCATTATCGTTTAACGTCCATTTTCCACGGTAGCATGGGTCTGGATATGCTTTTAAATTTATTATTGGATGTGGGGTCCTTCAACTTCCATATTCTTCTCCTTAAGGTAGTCCTCTGTTGTCGAGTACGTCTAATCCTGACAATGAGGTCACTAACTATTAGGTTACTTCACGAGGGGGGGACTTAATGTTTACAACAGACACTCTGACACATCTAGTAAGGATATAATCTATCTGGCTGGCATGTTCCCCTGATCTATAGGTGATCAAGTGATTTTCTCGTTTTGTGAAGTTTGTGTTACAGATAGGTTATTAGCGTCACAGAATTCCAGGATCCTGAAGCCTTCCTAATTTTTAGTACCAAACCTATAGCCTCCATGGATTCCATCATAGCCATCACAATGTTGTCCAACATGACCATTTAGGTTGCCAGCAATAATTATGTAGTCACTGTCGGTTATTTGGGAGGTAGTGAGCATTAGCAACTCATAGAACCTGTCTTTTATAACGCCAGGCAGTCCAGATTGGGGTGTGTAAGCGGATATTATTGTCACAGCAGTTCTATTTAGGACAAGTCTTATTTTGATTATTCTGTCGTTCACGCTATTTACGTCAATTACCTTATCTACCCATTTTTCTGCTAACATAATTCCTACTCCACCCAGCCCATTGTCATTTCCTATCCAGAAAAAATTATATCATAATTTTTTACCCACAATGAATCTAGCAGACCCACCTCTCCACCTAGTCTCTTGAACACAACAAACATCAACTTCCTTACGTTGAAGCATCTCTACAACCTCATTTGAGCGACCTTTGAATGTGCCTTCATAGTACCAACTCTGAAGTTTTGGATTTCGCTGGGTGGATGAAAGGGATGGTTTGGGGGTGCAGGGAGGGGTGTGGGTGACGGAATTATATTGGTCTTCCATGTCTGAAATAAAGAGGAGTCCTTGCATTTTTGTCCGGCAGCAGGAGGTGCATTTATCTTTATCTTTGACATTGTCATTGAGTGCTCAGACTCTCCAACTCTGTAGTCCATTTAGTATACTGAAAAGCAACCAGGTTTAAACTTAAGGAGTAATAGCCGAGGCGGTGGCTTTGCGATAGAGATTTGTTGGAAAACTTACTATAAACCACTGGACCAAATAACAATGGTGGTGTGTGGGGGTGGAAGGCAGGGATATGGGTAACATTAGAAGATTAGTTTCTAGAAAGAGTCCATCAGATTTAAGCATATTAAAATGTGTGAGATAGTAATAATAACACAGAAAGGTATGGATAGAACAAAGTTCCGAGAGAGAAAAAATAAGATTCTAAGTTTTAATATCTACAATACATAATTCTGAGAGACATAGAGCAGTTTAAATATTGATGGCCAAATGGACTACGAAAGGAGAGACTAGAAAATTCAACAACAATTCGGCAGTAAAGTTAGATAAATTCTGGCTTAGTACCCTACAAAGTTTATTTTATATTTGTTTATTATATATATATATAACTTCCAGAAACCTGCCAACCACCTAATAACCTACAAATCAGGTGAGCACATAAGCCAGATTGTCATCTTACTAGTTAGGCAGCGGGACAGGCAGATGGTGTCTAGTACCAAGGCATACCCTGAGGAAGAATGTACCCCACAGCATAGGTTAGTCGTTAGTGATATCTCAGTAAGCAAGAGACAGAATGAGACATACAGGAAGGTGTGGGGAAGAAAGGTCTGGAAGCTAAAAGGCCTTTCACTAAAATACAAATTTAGGAAAGCCCTTCAAGATGTGTATGACGAAAAAGAAGACGATTTAGAGACGTATGACATAGATAATAACTGGAATTTCTTATGTGACAACTTACTGCAGGCTACTGATGAAACTTGTGGCTGGAGCAGAGCTCCAACCAGACAGAGAGTGACCTGGTGGTGGAACAGCACAGTAGATAAGGCCATTAGAGACAAAAGACTAGCATGGAAGGCTTGGAAAAAGGGTGGGAGTAGGGAAGGATATACAGCTGCTAAGAGAGAAGCTAGATGTCAGGTGTACTTAGCACACAGAGAGGCTGAGAGTAGGAGGTTTGCCAATGTTCTGCGACAGGAAGATCAGGCGTGCGGTGTTCCACATTGCAAGGCAGTGTGTCACTGCAAATCAGGATGTTGTTGGAGATAAATGTGTCCGGAATAATGCTGGTGTACTTAGTGTCACGAATGATCAGAAAAAGGAGGCCTGGAAATGTCATTATGAGAGACTGATGAATGTGGAGAACGAATGGGAGAGAGAGAAATTACCCTCAGTAGATCCAACAGAGGGACCAGCTATTGAGATTGACGAATATAGGGTCCGAGAGGCGATTAAGGAAATGAAAAATGGTAAGGCTGCTGGACCGTTGGGATAGTTGCTGAGATGCTGAAGGCATCAGGGGATGTAGGCACTAAACTGGTTGCATGCATCATCAATCAGGCTATATATGGTGGTGTCATACCCAAAGACTGGTGCAGCAGTATTCTCAAATTGCTACAAAAGTAAAGGGGTTGCTCTGGAGAGGAGCAATTAAAGGGGTATAAAACTGATGGATCAGGTTATGAAAGTGGCAGAAAGGATATTAGCACAACTAATTAGAGAAAGGGTCAAACTAGATGAGATGCAGTTTGGTTTTGTGCCTGGGAAAAGTACAACAGATGCCTTCTTCTTGGTGAGACAATTACAAGAGAGGTTCTTAGAGAAGAATAAGCCACTATACTTAGCCTTTGTTGACCTAGAGAAGGCCTTTGATAAGGTACCCCGATCTGTCATCTGGTGGTCCCTACGGAAACTAGGTGTTGAGGAATGGCTTGTGAAGACAGTGCAAACTTTGTACAGAGGTGCTGTCAGTAAAGTGAGGGTAGGAATGGAGTTTAGTGAGGAATTCCAGATACAAGTAAGAGTACATCAAGGTTCGGTCCTCAGCCCGCTCTTGTTCATTATAGTCCTCCAAGCCATAACAGAGGAGTTTAAGACTGGATGCCCATGGGAACTTCTCTATGCTGATGATCTGGTTCTTATAGCAGAATCAGTAGAGGAGCTAGAGAATAAATTCTGGCTATGGAAACAGCAGTTGGAATCAAGAGGACTGAGAGTGAACATAGCTAAGACAAAAGTATTGATGAGTAGAAAAGAGGACAAAACTCTGATTCCGTCAGGGAAATGGCCATGTTCGATATGCAGAAAAGGAACTGGCATAAATTCTATAAAATGCACACAATGCAGATCCTGGGTACACAAGAGATGTAGTGGGATAGCAGGCAAACTAACAGGTAGGGAGAAATACGTATGCAGTAGATGTACAGGGAAATTAGACAGTAGAAGCATTGATAGACACATTTTTTCAAATGCAAGCGGGTGCTATAGCTTCCGGTACCTAGGAGATCACATTAGCATGGGAGGGGGGTGTTCCGTGGCCATAGTATCTAGAATAAGGACAGGTTGGAAGAAGTTTAGGGAGCTGTTTCTCTCTGCGTACGAAAGGCCGGTTATATGATGCCTGTGTGAGGAGCGCGATGCTGCATGGTAGTGAGACATGGGCAGCAACTGCAGAGGATATGTGACGGCTGGAGAGAAATGAGGCAAGCATGCTCCGTAGGATGTGCGTGAACGATCCAGCATGAATGTGTTGAGAGAGAAACTGTCTGAGAGGGATAAATTGTTGTGTGCAAGAGAGGAGACTGCGATGGTATGGACATGTGATGCGCATGGATGATGACCAATGGGTGAAGAAGTGCCAAGAAATGCCAGTTGAAGGAAGACCGCGAAAAACATGGGCGGATGTGGTAAAAGCAGACCTCAGATCGCTGAAGCTCACGGTGGAGAGATGCTGTGCTGAATAGGACCCGTCCCACCCTTGAAAGCAGGGAAAAGCAGACATAAAATGATGATGATGATATATATATATGTGTGTGTATGTGTATTTCTAATGCAGTCATAACTCAGATAGGCTGGTCATGTCCTACAGATGACTGAGGATCGCACACCCAAGGTATTGTTATACAGTTACTTCATAATCGTGCACGTAATGTAGGCAGACCATTACTTAGATATAAAGACAAACTAAAGTACAATCTTAAATCTGTGAACATACCTTTTACTTCTTTTGAAGCCCTAAATGCTGACTGTTGAAAATGGAGAACTGTCTGTCATGAAGGTGTTAAGAACTTTGAAAAATCTTGTCTGGTCCATTGTGATCTAAGATTTTACACAAAAATCTAATCAAACATTCCATCCATATTGTGTTCAATATATTTACTTTTTGTCTGATAGAACTTAAGCCCAAGGAGAATTCTAACTTGACATGCAGTCGATTTCCCCAGCTGCTTAGTAGGCACTGGTGTTGTTGCAGCTATCCTGTGGGTGCTGGGTGTGATGCCCCAGCTGTGTCGTGGGCATCTGATTTTGTGGAGGTTAGAACAAAGAATGAATTTTGTGCAGAGCAGGCAAGTTTTCCATAGTTCATTTCTGGCATTAAGACATGCATTAGGATCTCATGCGTTCTTCAATACTAGCCACCTCTCAGCACTGCAGTCTGCATTTTCTACTTCCATTGATATAAGGTTTGCATTTTTCCACAATCTTCCTGCTGATACAGACCACTAAAATAGTTGTGATGTCATAACCATGAGAGGTTGATGAATATGGAATATGACTGAAAACCAACTACCTGTTGTAATCTGAATGGTGGGGGCAGCTATGGTAATAAACAATTATAAGGTCAAAAAAGCAACCAGGAAGATGAAAAATGGCAAAACCGCTGAACTCTCAGATAGTCTCTGAGATACTGAAATCATCTGGGGAAGTTGGAGTCAAGCTAGTCATCTGCATAATCAATCAGGTAATATATGAGGAAGTCATGCCCAATGATTGGTGTAGCAATATAATCATCAATTGTTACAAGGGAAGGGGGATGCTGTAGAAAGGAACAACTGCAGAGGCATTCATCATTATCATCATCATTGTTTAATGTCTATCTTCCATGCTAGCATGGGTTAGACCGATGAATCAAGTTATGAACATGACAGAAAAAATGTTAGCACAACTAATTAGGGAAAGAGTTTAATTAGATGAGATGTAGTTTTGTGTCAGGAAGGAGCACCATAAATGCTGTCTTTTTAGTGAGACAACGAGAAGTTCCTAGCTAAGTGTAAACTGCTATACCTAGCTTTTGTAAAAATCTGGAAAGACCTTTGACTGAGTACCATGAAATATCTGTTGATCCTTAAGGAAACAAGGTGTATAAGAATGGCTTGTGAGAGCAGTGCAAGCCATGTACAGAGGGGCTGTTAGTAAAGGGAGAGTAGGAAGAAGGTACAGGTATGAATGCATCAGGGTTCAGTCATCAACCCACTTCTGTTTGTTGTTCTCCAGACCATAACAGAGGAGTTTAAGACTGGGTGTCCATGGGAACTTCTGTATGCTAATGATCTGGTTCTTATAACTGAATTCACGGAAGAACTAGAGAATAAGTTCCAGCTGTGGAAACTGAACTTAAAATCAAAAGTGTTAGCAAGTAGGAAAGAAGACAAAGCTCTGATCCCATCAGACAAATGGCTATGTTCAATATGTAGGAATTTTATATGATGAACTCACTATAAGAGTTGTTGGAGTGTAGGCTGACTAACCGAAAGGATAGACTTTGTATATGGCTGATGCACAGGACTCGTGGGTAGTAAGAGCAGCAGTGAAATAAACCTTTTCCAATTCCAAGAAGTTACCATAGAAGTAGTTAATATTTTTTGTTACATAGGTGACCTAATTAGAAGTGAAGTGGGTTGCTCTGAATGCATAGTAACTTGAATAAGAACAGGCTGCAAAAAGTGTAAGGAGCTAATACCTCTGTTGACAACAAAGGGATTTTTTTCTATGAGTGAAGGATAGATTGTATGATTCCTATGTGAGAAATGCAATATTGCATGGCAGTAAATGTTGACAATATATGGAGGCTGTAGAGAAATAAATGAGCATGCTCTGTTGGGTGTATAATGTTAGTGTGCATGAATGATCAAGGATGGATGAACTGAAAGAAAAGAGGTTATAAGAGGAATCATATGTAGAGAGAAGACTGCACTTGTATGTATATGGATGAAGTGCCAGATGACACCTTTGGAAGGAAGACTGTAGAAGTGGCTAGAGATGATCTCAAAATACTGAGCCTCACCATGGAAATAATGAAGAATTACTATGAGTGGAGGGAGACTGTGCTGAAAAGGACCTGTCCACCCCATGCAATCATGGAAAAGCAGGCATAAAAATGATGATGATATCGTCTTCTCTCAATTATTCCTGAAAGGTAAGGCCCTTCAGGTGAACCCTATTTTGGTCGCTTGTATTTTTTCAGTCATTACCCAAGATTCATGACCATAGGTAAAGGTTGGCACAAATACTGAATTGAAGATACCAAGTTTGGATTTTACACCTACCTCTCTTTTTCTGATGATTGATTACTGCACCAGCTCCTGTAATTTAGCTTCCTGCCTTCCATCACACATGAACACAACCTCTTAAAAGAAGGAGTGTCTCAGTCTTCACAGTACTGATGTTCATTCCTGCCATGCAGCACTTGGCTGCAAACCTATCAAATGCATGTCAGAGGTCACCTTCTGATGAGTTAAGTAATACCATGTCATTTGCAAATTCCAACTAACTGATCTTACACCTGCCAATTTTGGCTGTGCATGTCAATTCTGTTTATGAAGATTATGAACAAGAAAGGTGACTGTATGAACCCCTGGTGGTGGCTGACAGGTACATGTTGATTGAACACCATTTATCTGAAAACAAATACCAAGGTATTCATATAGAGGCATCAGGGCAACAAGAAGCTGTCCATTGATCCCATACTCCTGCAGAACCTTCCACAATAGGTTTTGCAGAATGCAGTCATATACCTTTTCGAGGTCTATGAAACAAGCATACATCTTTTGGCAACAATCCCACCATATCTCTAAGAACTGCTGCAGTGTGAATATTTGGTTGGCTATGCTGTGTCTGGGGTGAAAACCACACTGTTCATCAGCTAGTTTGGACTCAACAATATCCCTACATCTCTTTGCCAGACACTTTGCATAGTCTTTACAAGGGAGGCTGGGTGATATATACATATAATAATAATAATGCAACAAATAGAAATTAAATCCTTTTATTCCTAACATTTGTTTCTGTAAAAAAGAACTTGCTCAAGATCCATTACAAAATATTTATAAAAAAGGAATATTTTTATACATGAGAAAAAGAGGAACGAGTAAAAAAGGGCAGATCTGGCTGTATGGGAAAGTAGAGGAAATAACTAAAAATGTATAAATGAGAAGAAAAGGACGGAAAAAGCAAGGACTCTTGGGCCTCAGAAGAAGGGGGGGGGGGTGATGGGCTCTGGGCCTAGGACAGGGCAGTGTTTGGACTTTTACCCCTTCCCCTTTTTCTCATTACTTTTATTTATAATCTATTATGATATCTTCTGTGACTCAAGTATTAACAATTTTCGCGCCATTAAAGAAAATGATCCTATTGGAGAAAATGCTGTTATAATGACACAGCGCAGGATACTCAATAAACAACACACCATTATTACTACACTGTTAGAAAAGACGCTGTATTTTAATAGACTAGAGCCTTGAAAATCAACACAAGGAAAATCAAGAGTTAGGATAAAATATTTTATACCAAACTTTTAAAATAAAAAAATAAAATATTTAGATACGATATTAGGAATTATATTAAAGAATAATATAGGAGTATACTTAGTAATACAGCTTGTAAATTATTATTTGGTATAAACATAGCTATTGCATAGTATGTATAACTTTATTATGTTAATTTATAAAACATTGGAATATTACACATCTATTATGAATTACAGAAATATCAGAGATATCTATAATATATTATTGTGAATGATATCAGCAATGGAAAGACCAATGGAAACATTGTTTCCTTGGTCTGATTTGAATGAAATCTTGTCGATCGGTTAAAAAAACAATTGCTAACAAATCATTATCATGTATTAGTATATTTACTATATTAATTATATTTGATAGTGTTGGTGCTACAAAATATGCACCCAAAGCACCTTATACAGTGTTAGTGACAGTGCCACAAAAAAAAAAAAATAATAATGCACCCAGTACACTCTGTAAAATTGTAGTTGGAGTGCTATGAAAAAATAAAAACACCTAGTGGTTGGTATTAGGAAGGGCATCCAACTATAGAAACCATGCCAATTATGGAATGTATGAGCATGAGAGGTTACTCTGACTCGCCCGAGCCATTCCAGCATGGAGAGTGGACTTAAAGTGATAATGATATATAGAGAAAATTTAACTTTATTATGTTAAGGTATAAATTCTCAGTTTAATATTTATTTTAAATCATTACTCATTTGAGAATGAGTGCATACATAACATCTACTATTTGTAGTTATTCTCGGTTCTAGGTTATCATGTTGGGTAGATATGTTAGAGATGGAGAACACCTTAATATTTACATCATTGGAATCTAATTTTATATTTTAGTTGCTTTATTTAATTTATCTCTGGGATTTTTTACTATTACTTTTATTAGATTTATTTTAAAATAATTTCATTTTCTTCTGGTTATTAATAGCTATATTGTAAGCTAAATTATGTGTTGTGGAGTATAAAATTTTAGCTGCATTTTTATTAACAGTACCTGTGTACAGGTGGGAAATATGTTGGATGATATAAAAAAAATAACTTAGCTATATTAGACAATACTTGGATTCTGTAAGCAGGATATACCAAGTATTTTTTCATCTTCTAAATTCTTTTATTAGTTGATACACAATGTTTATTAGTATCATTTAGATAATTATTGCATTTCACATTAAAATACCTAAAATTAATCTTATTACCTATTTCAGGATTTATCTTATTAATTTCTGTATCAAATTCATCAGTTCAATGTTGTTTCCATTATTTAAATTAAGAAAACCAGAATTTGGTGGGCCCCACTTTCTAAAATTCCCTTTACATGAAAGGTTTGCTTTAGATGAAATCTCTCCACTTTGACTTTAGGAATTTGATTCAGAATTATTGTAATTTGCCTATGTTCTCTAACTTTCAAGTATGGGGTCCTGAATTTGTTTATTGCCACAGGTATATATGTTATTTTATCATTATAGCTTGGCCTGGCTAATGCCTTGTTATAATACTCAGCATTCTAGTTAAATATCTCTTGATTTGTTGAAACTTTAGAAATTCTATTTAACCCCCACCCCAACTATCATACTTATATCAAAACACAAGAATTTAAAACTTTTTTTATTTTTCAGTCCTACATGCCAAGTAATCACCTCATCGGTGTTTCCCCACAAACTAAGCCTGGCCTTCTCCTTTACAAGTGGCATTTATTTATCTAATATTTGATCATATATTCATCCCATATCTGGTGTAGAATGGCTAATGTGTCTAATGCATAGATTATTATTTAAGCCTGATTCATGATCCTTTAAGTTAAAATCTAGTAATTTGTCAGTAGTCTATATGGCTCAGTAAATTTGTTTAAGTAAAACTATGATCATATTTTCTCTCTTGATATTATTTCAATTAGTAGTATTAGTTATTTTTATAATTACTTTTCAATCCCTTATATTTAAATTTCTCATATGATTCTGAATCTTCTACATATATGTTCTGTGTTTTATCGGCTTTTATATGTAATCCTTTTTGTTTCCTTAGCTTATCCAGTTCATCCTATAATCTGCTTTTTTTTATATGCCTCAGCCTTTTTGAATTTAATATTTTTAATCATTTAAATTAAGTCTTCTACACATTTTTCAAGCAAAGGGTTGTGGAATGTATACATGTATATATATAATTTGGAGATTTTTTTTGGAAGCTGCTACAATGCAGGTGGGTTGTAAATATTAAAGCAAACAAAATTATGTGAAGAAAAAGAGAGGTAAATGTTGGGGGGAGAAGAGAAAGAAAAAGAAAAATGGGAGAAGAAAAAAAGGAAAAGAACCAAAGATATCGTTACTTTGGAAATGTTTATTAGTCCCTATATTTTGGATGTACCATCCATTATCAATTGTCCATTGTACGAAAGCCAACTCAATTATTTTCCTTTATCGGTGGGATTGACTAATCATCCGACACACTTTTTAAACCTTATATTTAATTGAAACCAAAGACATTCAGTGTTTGATTTAGATATTTTGAATGCGTTGGATAATTTACATGATCTATAGTTTATTTACATTGCTAACAGAGAAAATGGATGTTAAATTATAATGATGATGATGATTAACAAACAAAAACACTGCATTAGGGCTATGATTATTTAGTGTGGTTAGAAGTAATAGAAAAGACAAGATTTCTTTCTTCCTTAATTTTCAATGCATTTCTTTAATGAAATTATTAAAAGGCTTTCATGTAGCAGAATCAAAAATGTATTTACATGGAAGAGGCACTGCAATAGTGCATTAAAAAATATAAGTGGGTGGATATTTATAAGAAATAAACTCTATTTTAACATAAATCCAAAGTGCCTTGTTTTGGGGGGCAAATTCCTCTAATATCTTTTGTACTTTTTGCCATTCTAAATTGACACAAATCTGTTTTTTGATAGAAATGCAAGCTAGTGGAAACAATCGTTATTGAGATTTTATGCATCTTAAGAATGATTTAATTCTGTCCAAAGTAGAGAAACGTCTTTTGTTTGTAACCAAAGTTGCAAGGGTTGGTCAAGAAAGTTGAGATAATCAAACAGTTTCAGACATAATATACCAGAAACCCAGTTTATGAATTAACTAAAAAATTGCATGCTTCACCTAGACTTTTTAAGTCATTGTCATTTCACACATACCTAACCTTATTTACCAAAGATTTGTAATCAAACATATTAGGGAATTTACATGGTAAAACATCTATATGCTGCACAGGGAATATATGTACAGATACTTCAAATGTCTTCACATCAAGTAATGCAAAATACAAACATTCTTTGAGGAATCTTTTAAATTATTAATTCTGCCAATAATTTGGAAGAATTGGAAAGGGGTTAGCTACATTGGACAAATAAAAACATACATGGTTGTCCAAAACTTTTTACCAGGGCTTTCCAAATTATTCACTTGCAGCTTTTTAATCAGAAAATATATTTTGCTACCGGTCACTAATTGTTATAAAAAATCTTAGATTTTAAGAATTCATGTTATAATCTGTTCATTTCAAAAGGCTGAAGTACAGTTCATATAAATTTGTTTATTTAACATTATAATTATTTCTACTTTTGACACAAGGCCATTTTTTAACATTATAATGAGCACCAAAATGTATTAAAGCCAACCATTTTTAGTAATGAAGTTATAAACAAAACTATATTCTTTTATTCCTTGGAAAATAGGGAATTAAAACAATACCAGATGATAAATTTATTCTTAATATTTTGAGTTGAAATTTGTTAGTCCAAGTCAAATTATTAACAGGAGGAAGGGAAGTTCACTTCACCATACATACAATTCTACATACACACAGATAAACACATACAGGGGTAGTACATAGGCTGACTATGAAGGAGTGAAGCTAGAGTTGTGAAATCTTGCACGCATTAATTTCAACTTTTCTTATTAATAACTGCATTGTTTTGTTTTGTTTTTCGGGTAAACTGGCATCTGGCAGTTCAAAGAAGGCTTCAAAAGTAACAAGTAGTAACATCTCTTGAAAATTGACAAAATGTGGCATTGTGGTGTTATCAAGTACCTACAGAAAAAAGGGTTTAGCCCCCAAGTATATTCATGCTGACATGGTTGCTACATTAGAGAATGGTTGCTACATTAGAGCTTTATCAACAGTGCTAAAGTAGGCAGCTGAATTTAGGAGGGGAAGGGAGAGTCTTGAAGATAACCCAAGGTCTGGATGTCCTACAACTGCCACAACCAAGGAAAACATTGACTATATTCACCACATGGTGATGAATGACAGGCAATTGACTATAAATCAAATAGCCAATGCTATTAGCATATCCTGTAGAAAGTTGACAATATTCTACACAAAGAACATGGCATGTCTAAGGTTTCAGCTTGGTGGGTGTAATGTCTTTCGACACCTGATCAAAAGGGCACCAGGCTGATTACATCATGGGAATCTAACATTGTTTGAGGCAGATCCAGCTGGTTTCCTTGAATGTTTCCTCACCCAGGATGAGTGTTGGCCTCATCACTTTGAGCCAGAGACAAAGAGACAATCCATGTAGTGGAAACACCCCTCATCAGCTCCAAAAAAGGCTGAGGTTGTTTCATTTGCAGGAAAGGTGTTGGCCTCAGTTTTGGGGGATGCAAAAGGTTTTGTGTTTATTGACTATCTACAAAAGGGTCACACCATCAATGGAGAGTACTATTTCAACTTGCTGAGGCAGTTACGAAAGGCTATAAAGACCAAATGTCCAGGAAAACTAATGAAAGGGGTTTTGTTTCATCAGGACAATGCTGGTTGATCACCCTCCTTATTCTCCTGATTTGGCCCCATCTGACTATCATCTGTTCCCCAACATGAAAAAGCACTTAGCTGGGAACCAGTATCACAGTGATGATGACATCATATCTGCTGTTGATGACTTTTTTACCAACAGCATGAAAGATTCTTCAACAATGAAAGAAGTGTGTGAACTGCAAGGGGGACTATGTTAAAAAATAAACCTCATTTGGTCACATTCTATGAGAGTATCTTGGTCAGCCTATGAACTTTTCAGCTGACCGTTGTAATACACGCACCACATACAGAAACACAAATGCATACATGTAGATAAACAGATAATATACACACACACCATGTGCACACAACACAAAAATAAATACACTATATACACATCACAGCAATGTAACGGTCTTAGCGGTAAAAGATCCAAATCATGCACAACTGTCCTAAATTACACATTTTAACTCTCAGCAAGTTTTGATTATGCTGTTTGTTATTTTACCTTTCACTGTACTGATTCTTTGTAGCTCGACCTCAATAGATTAAATTCTGTTGAGATGACATTGTAAAGATGAAACAAAGCTTAATTCTCTTGAAGGATAATGTATTAAAACCATTGAGGATTATTTTATTCTTTAATAGTTGGAATGAAAATATATCAGCCCCAGTCATGCTTTAGGGTTACAGCATATACAACAAATGAAGAATAACCAGCAATTCTTTTCTGAGACGTTCTAATCACATGCCCATAGAATTGGAGCTGTGATCTCTCAATTCGGAGAAGTAGCAGTTCTGCCTGGATTGACTCTTTGATCTCCGAGCTACACTATCAAGTAACGTTACTCCGAAATCCATTCGGAGGAATACATTTTTGTTGCTTGTATTTGCAATTGTATTCTTTTGGTCATTACTCAAGTGTCATGTCCATAGGAAAGGGTTGGCATATATACCTAATTTAAGATAGTGAGTTTAGCTTTTACACCTACCTAACCTTACAGATGAGCTGAGGTAGACCCCAAGCAAGATAGTTGGATAACATCCATGAGCTCAGCTGGTCTTGCTTGGGGATCCAGTTAGATCAATTGGAGATGGTTACTTCTGACAGGACCCACTGGAATAAGTGGGCGAAGTTTATGGCATCTAGCCATAGAAAACTTGCCAAACAAAGGTCCGTTAACACTAGTCCCTAGTGCCAGTGGGTGGAGTGCACCTGGTGTAACTGTAGTGTGTGGGGAATGTATGTATGTGAGATGTGGACCCCAGCCAATCTGAGAGGTAAGTAGCTCTGGTTAAATAATGACTTGGTCAGTGACGACTCATCCAAACCTTGCTAATATGGAAAACAGATGTTTAATGATATATATATCATCATCATCATCATTTTACGTCCGCTCTTCCCTGCTTGCATATATATATATTTATTCACATTTACATTATTCATTTTCTATTTTTCTCTCTTTTAATTATAACCCCACCTAAGTTATATTCCCAGCTTTATATTTAGTACAGGTTATCCCCTCTGCACTGATATAATTTAGTCAGTGAAATTTGTTATGTCTGAACACTTTTATTTAATTACTGTTATATGCTTCCATAATTTTTTAACGGTTTTGAAAACATTTTAAAAGTATTTTTTTTTCACAACTTCACTTATGTGCCTTTTAATTCCCATTGATATACATCTAGCTCTATATTTACTGTATGTTATTTTTTTCTAATGATAGTGAAATATCTATAGTTACTGAACATAAATATCACGTCATATTAATTACGATTTTAGGCTTTCATAATTTTAACGTTTTGCCTATTATTTTAAACGTTGTTATTTACAACTTCGCATACGAAGTCACAACATTCCTTCCACTTAAAATATGTAAGGTAAGTTTTTTAAATTCAATTGGACTCTGATGAGCTATGCTTCCAAGAACGAACTTTATTTGATAGCTGGTTAGTCTCGTGAAACTGTCATAAGTCTATCAAATGTTTTAACAATAATCCTTGTCTCAATATTCGTTTTATATATATATATATACACACACGCATATACGCCGAGGTTAACTTTGCCTTACATCCTTACGGGGGTCGATAAAATAAAGTACCAGTAATACACTGGATAATTGCTGGCCTTGTGCCAAAAGTAGAAACAATTATCTTATTTCTTAAATTCTGCCGTGCTGTTCGTACGTAAGTCAAGCTATTCACTGTCTTTGAACGAATCGCCAGATAAGCAATTCTCCTTTTTTCTTGTATATTTTCCTCATTCAATTCATAACTAATAACTTTCCTCTCCCTCCTTTGTTTCTCTAGTTTGCAAACTTTCTTCCCCCTTTAACTTTCTATAATAACTTGATTGTTCTTCTAGATTACGAACATGGGGTGCTCTGCTCGGCTCTCACCATATTCCATCCGCCCACCCCTTTCGCTAGGATAATTTCTTCATGTCACCCCCTCCCTCATATGACAATAGCGGCTCACTGTGCTGACCGTAACTATGCTGAGGAGAGCCAATAATAGTCCCATATGATGCGGGAGTGTAGCCCAACTAGGTGTCAGCGCGAATAAAATTATGACTGCTTGATGCAAACGAGGGTCTAGGAGAGCAGTTACTCTGAACTACACAGGGCAGACGTGGGCTTTGTAAGCTATGGAGAAAGAAGCCCGTCTATAAGGGCACTTACTCTGATTAAAATATGACTGTACAGGCAGGAAAGCAGCCACTCAATAAAAATTGATATAGGGTGGAGGGAACCCTGGAGTCCAGTAAGACAACCTCTCTAGTGCTGGTGGCACAAAGAATGCACCCTCTATGCTGTAAAGTGTTTGGTGATAGGAAAGTCATCCAGTCAAAAAATCCCTGCCAAAACTATGAAAATGCAACATATAAGACTCACATTAATTGTATATACAAGACTAAGACTATCATGGTAGTGAAGTGGCTAGAGTAGCCATGTGTGAGAACCCCTCAAATACCATCAAGTAGTCTCACATCCTTTTCCCCTTTCAGATACAAAGCACCTAATCACTGACAGGTAACACATCCTAGGGCTGCCACATTCAATGTGGGCAGCCAGAAAGGTAGACCAAGAGAAATTGTGGGGTTGCTTTAGAGGAGACAAGTGAATGTACACTGTACAAGAGGTGAGATGAAGTGGTGCCTCAGCAAGACTACTCACTGGCAAGCAACATAGTTACAAGCTTTTCTGGGTAGGAAATGATGGGATAGGAGGAGGTAGGCATCCAACTAGCTGAGAAGTGGATAGATAAGGTAATAGAGGTAGTTTGAGTAAGTGACAGAATTATCAAACTCAGAATGGTTGTAGGCAATAGAATTACAACAATAATCTCTACATATACACCACAAGCAGATTCGAGTAAAGAAATGAGCAACTCTTATAGAGTTATTAGTGACATCAGAATAAGTACAAGACTCACAGGAAAATATGGAGAAGGATAATTTGGAAGTTAAAGGATCTTTCTATTAAATATAGGTTTAGAAAAGCTCTACAGGATGCATATGTGAGAGGGAAGATGAGTTAGATACAGAGGACAATTGTTAGACATAGAGGACAATTAGAAATTCTTTCATGACAAACTATTGCAAACTACTGATGAGACTTGCAGCAGGAGCAAAGCACCAGGCAGACAGTTATCAAAATTAACAGTTATAATGTTAAAGAAGCAATCAAGGAGATGAAGAATGGCAAAGCTGCTGGATTGTCAGAGATAGTTGCTGAAATGTTAAAAGCATTGGGAGAAGTAGGAGTTGAATTAGTCACCGGTATAGTCAATCAGGTAATACAGGATGGTGTCTTACCCAATGACTGGTGCAGCAGCATAATCGTTAATTGTTTCAAGGGAAAAGGTAATGCTCTAGAAAGGAGCAACTACAGAGGCAAAAAACTAACAGACCAAGTTATGAAAATGATGGAAAGAGTTCTAGCATATCTAATTAGGGAAAGAGTCAAATTAGACGAAATGCAGCTCGGTTTTGTGCCAGGGAGTACTACTACAGATGCCCTCTTCCTAGTGAAACAACTACAAGAGAAGGTATAGGTAGGAGTGCATCAGGGTCCTCAGCCCACTTCTGTTCATTATAGTTTTCCAGGCTATAACAAAGGAGTTTAAAACTGGCTGTCCATGGGAACTTCTTTGTGCTGATGACCTGGTTCTTATAGTTGAATCCATGAAAGATCTAGAGAATAAGTTCCAATTGTGGAAACAGAATTTAGAATCAAAAGAGAGTAAACTTAGCTAAAACTAAAGTGTTAGTAAGTAGGATAGAAACTGCCCTGATCCCATCAACGAGGTAGCCCTGTTCCATGTGCAAAAAAGGAGTAGGCAGAAATCTATACAATGTACACAATGCAAATCTTGAGTACAGATGAGGTGTAGTGGGATAGCAGGTAGACTAATAGGAAAGGAAGACTTTGTATATAATAGATCTACAGGGGTAATTGATAGTAAGAAGGTCAGAGATATAAACCTTTTCCAATCCCATGAAGGATCCCATAGTTGGTAATTGATGATCGATTGCTTAGATCGATTTTAAATTTTGGTCCTTCGAATCATGAAATAATGCTATAAGGA
>OZ024743.1:327250004-327290004 GCA_964016885.1 Eledone cirrhosa
CACATACACTCATCATTCTTCTCTGTAAACAATGTAAATGAAATTTCCCTCTTAGTTGGAGAAAGAAAATAAAAGCCTAGCTGTATTTTTTTATAACACAAAATGTCTGCATAAATAGAATGCATTTATATTTAAAAAAAGACAAGAAATGGGAGAAGACATGGCCACTCAATCACACTTCACTACAAAGGCACTGTAGTTTCCCTGTCATAATGTTTTAGGCATGCCACTACTACAGTAGTATGAAGTCACCAACAAACTCCTGCTCCACAGATAGACTGTCTTTTCTCTCTGTCTTTCTAACCACTACTACATAGGCATGAAGTCACTCAACAACACACTCCTCCTGCGTCACAGACTGTTTCTTCTCTCTGTTTTTCTAACCACTACTACATAGGCATGAAGTCACTCAACAACACACTCCTCCTGCGCCACAGACTGTTTCTTCTCTCTGTCTTTCTAACCACTACTACAGTGACATGAAGTCACCAACACACTCCTCCTGCGCCACAGACTGTTTCTTCTCTCTGTCTTTCTAACCACTACTACAGTGACATGAAGTCACTCAACAACACACTCCTCCTGCGCCACAGACTGTTTCTTCTCTCTGTTTTTCTAACCACTACTACAGTGACATGAAGTCACCAACACACTCCTCCTGCGCCACAGACTGTTTCTTCTCTCTGTTTTTCTAACCACTACTACATAGGCATGAAGTCACTCAACAACACACTCCTCCTGCGCCACAGACTGTTTCTTCTCTCTGTCTTTCTAACCACTACTACATAGGCATGAAGTCACTCAACAACACACTCCTCCTGTGCCACAGACTGTTTCTTCTCTCTGTCTTTCTAACCACTACTACATAGGCATGAAGTCACTCAACAACACACTCCTCCTGCTCCACAGACTGTTTCTTCTCTCTGTTTTTCTAACCACTACTACATAGGCATGAAGTCACTCAACAACACACTCCTCCTGTGCCACAGACTGTTTCTTCTCTCTGTCTTTCTAACCACTACTACATAGGCATGAAGTCACTCAACAACACACTCCTCCTGCGCCACACACTGTTTCTTCTCTCTGTCTTTCTAACCACTACTACAGTGACATGAAGTCACCAACACACTCCTCCTGTGCCACAGACTGTTTCTTCTCTCTGTTTTTCTAACCACTACTACATAGGCATGAAGTCACTCAACAACACACTCCTCCTGCTCCACAGACTGTTTCTTCTCTCTGTTTTTCTAACCACTACTACATAGGCATGAAGTCACTCAACAACACACTCCTCCTGTGCCACAGACTGTTTCTTCTCTCTGTTTTTCTAACCACTACTACATAGGCATGAAGTCACTCAACAACACACTCCTCCTGCTCCACAGACTGTTTCTTCTCTCTGTTTTTCTAACCACTACTACATAGGCATGAAGTCACTCAACAACACACTCCTCCTGCTCCACAGACTGTTTCTTCTCTCTGTTTTTCTAACCACTACTACAGTGACATGAAGTCACCAACACACTCCTCCTGTGCCACAGACTGTTTCTTCTCTCTGTTTTTCTAACCACTACTACAGTGACATGAAGTCACCAACACACTCCTCCTGTGCCACAGACTGTTTCTTCTCTCTGTTTTTCTAACCACTACTACATAGGCATGAAGTCACTCAACAACACACTCCTCCTGCTCCACAGACTGTTTCTTCTCTCTGTTTTTCTAACCACTACTACAGTGACATGAAGTCACCAACACACTCCTCCTGTGCCACAGACTGTTTCTTCTCTCTGTTTTTCTAACCACTACTACATAGGCATGAAGTCACTCAACAACACACTCCTCCTGCTCCACAGACTGTTTCTTCTCTCTGTTTTTCTAACCACTACTACAGTGACATGAAGTCACCAACACACTCCTCCTGTGCCACAGACTGTTTCTTCTCTCTGTTTTTCTAACCACTACTACATAGGCATGAAGTCACTCAACAACACACTCCTCCTGCTCCACAGACTGTTTCTTCTCTCTGTTTTTCTAACCACTACTACAGTGACATGAAGTCACCAACACACTCCTCCTGTGCCACAGACTGTTTCTTCTCTCTGTTTTTCTAACCACTACTACATAGGCATGAAGTCACTCAACAACACACTCCTCCTGCTCCACAGACTGTTTCTTCTCTCTGTTTTTCTAACCACTACTACAGTGACATGAAGTCACCAACACACTCCTCCTGTGCCACAGACTGTTTCTTCTCTCTGTTTTTCTAACCACTACTACAGTGACATGAAGTCACCAACACACTCCTCCTGTGCCACAGACTGTTTCTTCTCTCTGTTTTTCTAACCACTACTACATAGGCATGAAGTCACTCAACAACACACTCCTCCTGCTCCACAGACTGTTTCTTCTCTCTGTTTTTCTAACCACTACTACAGTGACATGAAGTCACCAACACACTCCTCCTGTGCCACAGACTGTTTCTTCTCTCTGTTTTTCTAACCACTACTACATAGGCATGAAGTCACTCAACAACACACTCCTCCTGCTCCACAGACTGTTTCTTCTCTCTGTTTTTCTAACCACTACTACATAGGCATGAAGTCACTCAACAACACACTCCTCCTGCGCCACAGACTGTTTCTTCTCTCTGTCTTTCTAACCACTACTACAGTGACATGAAGTCACCAACACACTCCTCCTGTGCCACAGACTGTTTCTTCTCTCTGTTTTTCTAACCACTACTACAGTGACATGAAGTCACCAACACACTCCTCCTGTGCCACAGACTGTTTCTTCTCTCTGTTTTTCTAACCACTACTACATAGGCATGAAGTCACTCAACAACACACTCCTCCTGCTCCACAGACTGTTTCTTCTCTCTGTTTTTCTAACCACTACTACATAGGCATGAAGTCACTCAACAACACACTCCTCCTGCTCCACAGACTGTTTCTTCTCTCTGTTTTTCTAACCACTACTACATAGGCATGAAGTCACTCAACAACACACTCCTCCTGCGCCACAGACTGTTTCTTCTCTCTGTTTTTCTAACCACTACTACAGTGACATGAAGTCACCAACACACTCCTCCTGCGCCACAGACTGTTTCTTCTCTCTGTTTTTCTAACCACTACTACAGTGACATGAAGTCACTCAACAACACACTCCTCCTGCTCCACAGACTGTTTCTTCTCTCTGTTTTTTTAACCACTACTACATAGGCATGAAGTCACTCAACAACACACTCCTCCTGCGCCACAGACTGTTTCTTCTCTCTGTTTTTTTAACCACTACTACATAGGCATGAAGTCACTCAACAACACACTCCTCCTGCGCCACAGACTGTTTCTTCTCTCTGTTTTTCTAACCACTACTACAGTGACATGAAGTCACCAACACACTCCTCCTGCGCCACAGACTGTTTCTTCTCTCTGTTTTTCTAACCACTACTACATAGGCATGAAGTCACTCAACAACACACTCCTCCTGCGCCACAGACTGTTTCTTCTCTCTGTTTTTCTAACCACTACTACATAGGCATGAAGTCACTCAACAACACACTCCTCCTGCGCCACAGACTGTTTCTTCTCTCTGTTTTTCTAACCACTACTACAGTGACATGAAGTCACCAACACACTCCTCCTGCGCCACAGACTGTTTCTTCTCTCTGTTTTTCTAACCACTACTACATAGGCATGAAGTCACTCAACAACACACTCCTCCTGCGCCACAGACTGTTTCTTCTCTCTGTTTTTCTAACCACTACTACATAGGCATGAAGTCACTCAACAACACACTCCTCCTGCGCCACAGACTGTTTCTTCTCTCTGTTTTTCTAACCACTACTACAGTGACATGAAGTCACCAACACACTCCTCCTGCGCCACAGACTGTTTCTTCTCTCTGTTTTTCTAACCACTACTACATAGGCATGAAGTCACTCAACAACACACTTCTCCTGCGCCACAGACTGTTTCTTCTCTCTGTCTTTCTAACCACTACTACATAGGCATGAAGTCACTCAACAACACACTCCTCCTGCGCCACAGACTGTTTCTTCTCTCTGTCTTTCTAACCACTACTACAGTGACATGAAGTCACCAACACACTCCTCCTGCGCCACAGACTGTTTCTTCTCTCTGTCTTTCTAACCACTACTACAGTGACATGAAGTCACCAACACACTCCTCCTGTGCCACAGACTGTTTCTTCTCTCTGTCTTTCTAACCACTACTACATAGGCATGAAGTCACTCAACAACACACTCCTCCTGCGCCACACACTGTTTCTTCTCTCTGTCTTTCTAACCACTACTACAGTGACATGAAGTCACCAACACACTCCTCCTGCGCCACAGACTGTTTCTTCTCTCTGTCTTTCTAACCACTACTACAGTGACATGAAGTCACCAACACACTCCTCCTGCGCCACTGACTGTTTCTTCTCTCTGTTTTTTTAACCACTACTACATAGGCATGAAGTCACTCAACAACACACTTCTCCTGCGCCACAGACTGTTTCTTCTCTCTGTCTTTCTAACCACTACTACATAGGCATGAAGTCACTCAACAACACACTCCTCCTGCGCCACAGACTGTTTCTTCTCTCTGTCTTTCTAACCACTACTACAGTGACATGAAGTCACCAACACACTCCTCCTGCGCCACTGACTGTTTCTTCTCTCTGTTTTTTTAACCACTACTACATAGGCATGAAGTCACTCAACAACACACTCCTCCTGCGCCACAGACTGTTTCTTCTCTCTGTCTTTTTAACCACTACTACATAGGCATGAAGTCACTCAACAACACACTCCTCCTGCGCCACAGACTGTTTCTTCTCTCTGTTTTTCTAACCACTACTACATAGGCATGAAGTCACTCAACAACACACTCCTCCTGCGCCACAGACTGTTTCTTCACTCTGTCTTTCTAACCACTACTACAGTGACATGAAGTCACCAACACACTCCTCCTGCGCCACAGACTGTTTCTTCTCTCTGTCTTTCTAACCACTACTACATAGGCATGAAGTCACTCAACAACACACTCCTCCTGCGCCACAGATTGTTTCTTCACTCTGTCTTTCTAACCACTACTACAGTGACATGAAGTCACCAACACACTCCTCCTGCGCCACAGACTGTTTCTTCTCTCTGTCTTTCTAACCACTACTACAGTGACATGAAGTCACTCAACAACACACTCCTCCTGCGCCACAGACTGTTTCTTCTCTCTGTCTTTCTAACCACTACTACATAGGCATGAAGTCACTCAACAACACACTCCTCCTGCGCCACAGACTGTTTCTTCACTCTGTCTTTCTAACCACTACTACAGTGACATGAAGTCACCAACACACTCCTCCTGCGCCACAGACTGTTTCTTCTCTCTGTCTTTCTAACCACTACTACATAGGCATGAAGTCACTCAACAACACACTCCTCCTGCGCCACAGACTGTTTCTTCTCTCTGTTTTTTTAACCACTACTACAGTGACATGAAGTCACCAACACACTCCTCCTGCGCCACAGACTGTTTCTTCTCTCTGTTTTTTTAACCACTACTACAGTGACATGAAGTCACCAACACACTCATCCTGCGCCACAGACTGTTTCTTCTCTCTGTTTTTCTAACCACTACTACAGTGACATGAAGTCACCAACACACTCCTCCTGTGCCACAGACTGTTTCTTCTCTCTGTTTTTCTAACCACTACTACAGTGACATGAAGTCACCAACACACTCCTGCGCCACAGACTGTTTCTTCTCTCTGTTTTTCTAACCACTACTACATAGGCATGAAGTCACTCAACAACACACTCCTCCTGCGCCACAGACTGTTTCTTCTCTCTGTCTTTCTAACCACTACTACAGTGACATGAAGTCACTCAACAACACACTCCTCCTGCGCCACAGACTGTTTCTTCTCTCTGTCTTTCTAACCACTACTACATAGGCATGAAGTCACTCAACAACACACTCCTCCTGCGCCACAGACTGTTTCTTCTCTCTGTCTTTCTAACCACTACTACAGTGACATGAAGTCACTCAACAACACACTCCTCCTGCGCCACAGACTGTCTCTTCTCTCTGTCTTTCTAACCACTACTACAGTGACATGAAGTCACCAACACACTCCTCCTGCGCCACAGACTGTTTCTTCTCTCTGTTTTTCTAACCACTACTACAGTGACATGAAGTCACCAACACACTCCTCCTGCGCCACAGACTGTTTCTTCTCTCTGTCTTTCTAACCACTACTACAGTGACATGAAGTCACCAACACACTCCTCCTGCGCCACACACTGTTTCTTCTCTCTGTTTTTCTAACCACTACTACAGTGACATGAAGTCACCAACACACTCCTCCTGCGCCACAGACTGTTTCTTCTCTCTGTTTTTCTAACCACTACTACATAGGCATGAAGTCACTCAACAACACACTCCTCCTGCGCCACAGACTGTTTCTTCTCTCTGTCTTTCTAACCACTACTACATAGGCATGAAGTCACTCAACAACACACTCCTCCTGCGCCACAGACTGTTTCTTCTCTCTGTTTTTCTAACCACTACTACAGTGACATGAAGTCACCAACACACTCCTCCTGCGCCACAGACTGTTTCTTCTCTCTGTCTTTCTAACCACTACTACATAGGCATGAAGTCACTCAACAACACACTCCTCCTGCGCCACAGACTGTTTCTTCTCTCTGTTTTTCTAACCACTACTACAGTGACATGAAGTCACCAACACACTCCTGCGCCACAGACTGTTTCTTCTCTCTGTCTTTCTAACCACTACTACATAGGCATGAAGTCACTCAACAACACACTCCTCCTGCTCCACAGACTGTTTCTTCTCTCTGTCTTTCTAACCACTACTACATAGGCATGAAGTCACTCAACAACACACTCCTCCTGCGCCACAGACTGTTTCTTCTCTCTGTCTTTCTAACCACTACTACATAGGCATGAAGTCACTCAACAACACACTCCTCCTGCGCCACAGACTGTTTCTTCTCTCTGTCTTTCTAACCACTACTACAGTGACATGAAGTCACTCAACAACACACTCCTCCTGCGCCACAGACTGTTTCTTCTCTCTGTCTTTCTAACCACTACTACAGTGACATGAAGTCACCAACACACTCCTCCTGCGCCACAGATGGACTGTCTTATCTCTGTCTTTTCTTCCACCACTATAGTAGCCTCTACTCCTCAGAACTAATAGATCTTGTGTCATCTGTACTTGTGTGCAACCAATTCACTTTATTCTCTTTCTCCTATCCCCCACATTATTTTCCCACCAGGACCCAATCTAACTACTATGCTCAGTCTTTCCGTCCTAGAACAATGAAATTCTCTCCATGTCCATATTTTTCCTCAAGCTATCAAATTGCATATTTTTAAACAAGAACATTAACTACATCAGTCTAACTGGTTGCAGAGGTCCTGCAATGGGCATTGACAAAACCCATTCCTTCAGACCAAACCAATGTGTGTTTGTGTGTGTCCATATTGTTGTCACTATCTGTAAAATGGCATCTCTTTACAATGTTTGACATTTTATACTCAAAATTTAAATTTCTAAAATTTCATTCAAAATATTTCCACATTGAATTATTTAGATCTTGTTTACATCTTCTTCAGCTGCATTTATAATACTCCAATTGGTGCTGATCCCACAATAAAAAGCACCCAGTGCACCCTGTAAGGTGGCAGTACTGGTGTCTTTATAAAAAGCACTCAATCCACCCTGTAATGTGGTTGGATTGGTGCCACAATGAAAAGCACCCAGTCCACCCAAAAAGTTGGTAGTGCTGATGCCATGATAAAATACTCCCAGTATATACTGAAAGTGGTTGGCATTAGGAAGAGCATCTAAAATAGAATGTATGAGCAAAATGTAGTCATCTGACTGGTCAAGCCTCAGAATATGACAACCTGCCTAACATATCAAGCATGGAAAATAGATGTTAAACAGTGGTGGTGATGACGATATATATAAATTCATTTTCTCAACATAACAATTACCTTCTTTGACCTCTAACTGTGATCTGTGTGAAAACCATGAAATAGCCAGATGTATTCAACGTAACCGTTCCGTTTAGGTTGTATATTATTTTACTTCCAATACCAATAGATTCTGGGTCCCATTGAAAGAACTCTGAAAAAAAAATCAGAAAAAGAAACAGTTTATATGACAGTGATAAATTAGATGATATAAGGCTTTGAAATTGAAGCTTTTTTTTTTTTAAAGAATAGTATCCTTTATCATGAATAATAGATGTATAAAACAGATTTTTATTTCATTTCATCAAGAGAAAAACATGGAAGAAGACATACACATTTAATTACATGCCACAATACAGTGTGCTGGAGTTTCCCCTCTAATAATTTCTGAGGCAAGTTACAATACTCTATTGCTGCAGGTGATAGCAAGTCTAAGACACTAGAACAACTAAGCACCCTCACCTGTGGCATTACCTGATATGCCGGTAAGATGAGCCATCAACTTTGTTGTCAGCAGCCCAGCTCCCACAAACATCTCAAAATAGTTTGCCAATTATTATGGTAATTTTAGAATTTTATTCCATTCAGCTACAGATGTGGTATCCCTCACCTACACTGTAACATCTAGTATGTTGGAAAGAGCTCTTTTTAACGTAGGTGCAAGGCCATATTTATGATGGAAGATGTAGTACCAGTGGTATTTATTTTATCAATCTTAGAAGAGTAAAAAACAAAGTTGATTCTGGCAGGATACAACTGATAAATATAACATTTTTGAATTTGAGGAAATATTTATGTATACTTCAGAGTTGTATTTATCTAGCAAGTGACTTGATCTAAGACTGTGTATTGAAACTAAAATAATTACTGTGTGGTAGAGTCATTTTAGCCATTTAAAAACACACAAAAACTATTAACTTTACATTTATTTATCATTTATTTCTTGATGACACTAGGAAATAAATGATAAACAGTTTTTATGTTTTTAAATGACTAAATTGATTCTTCCACAGTAAGTATTTACATAAATTTGTTCATAAATAGTTAAAAAACAAATGGATTTATTCACATAATATTTTAGGTTTTCTAAAATGAAAAGATGTTCATTATATAAGTTATGAGGTTATGAATAATGAAATTATTGTTTCCAGTGCTCAGGTGCATTAAAACTCATCAAATGTGCATGTATAGTACATAGAATAATGTACAAATGTCAGGAAAATGAACATTGTATGAGTCATGATATACACGTGTGCATGTGTATGGAGGGGGAATATCAGGTGTAGTGTTGGCGAATTTCAGGAAGCATGGACGTTTTAAAGAATGCAGTTATATATGGAATGACTGCAAAAAATTGATAATTAATTGATATTGCTTTCTTAGTTGGAGAAAAATAAACCAAGTTGTAATTGTTAGTAATCCTCAAAAAGAAGAGATAATTTTAAGAAATTAAAATTAGTTTCACAAAAATAATGTACATGATAAAAAGAAAATATGATCTTTGTTTTCAAACAAGAGGACAGCTACATATGTTTCAGTGTTATTGCACCTCAGCAGCATAATATAGTCTACCCAAGCCTGTTTTGATCAGGTGAATTACAAAGGCATAATAGCATAATTAAAAATATATAAACTGAGCTAAGGAAAATAAATGACGTTGGTGAATGGCAGGAATTGAGTACTGAAATATGTGTGCAAAAACATTCCCATCATTATCATCTGTTTTAACATCTGTTTTCCCTGCTAGTAAGGGATGGAGGGGTTGTCACAGATTAAGTCAGTATTCAATCGAAGTTAGTGATCCCTCAGACAGGCTGGGCACCTGTATCTCATATATGCATTTTATCATGGCACCAGCACTACGTTGATTGAAATTTCTCTTTATGCCATGATTAAGTTCATTATACTTGAACATGTCTGAAATTATCCCTAGGCCTGCAAACAAAGATTGGATTTTCTACAATGCATGCACATTACTGCATATACTCGTATATAAATTGAGAAATATGTGACAAAAAAAAATTGATGTTAAAATGGGTTGGGTGGGCTTTATTTGAAGTCAATATTTTGCTGATTTTCACCAACTTCAAAATTCTACGTAAATGAGGTGCTAAAATATTTTTGCTTTGGAGCTGAATATTACAATGGTTTCACTTTCGATGTGAAATTCATTCTCCTGCTGTTTTTGGTATGTTTTGAATGAATATGGCTTTCAAAACGATTGGAAATTTGTAAAATTTATTATGAAATGGAGTTGTGAAACAAAAATTATACTCTAAATGACACTTAAGTTGTTTTAAATATCAAAATATTAAAACTTCATATATAATGTGTTGATTACATGCCTGGACTTATAAACAGGGTTTGAATTTTTGCCTATTTCTCAGACATAATATAAGGGGTCAGCTTATAATTGGATTGGTTAATATTCAATTCTATATGGTAATTTTGTGAAATTAATTCCGAATTTCATGAAATTATATCCCTTTTTCTTTGCAAGTCACTAAAAACTACAGTGTAATTATTTTCTTTTACCAACTAAGAGAGAAATTTCAATTAAATGAGAAAAACTGAGTACAAGATGTAGTGTACGAGATTGAAAATTGTTCTGGTATGGGCATGTGATACATATGAGGGTGGCAGCTGTATAAAGAAGTGCAGGACACTGAAAGTGGATGGAACTTGTGGAAGAGAGAGACCAAGGAAGTTATGAAACAAAGTGTTAAAGACCACCTCAAGAAGCTAAACGTCACAACAGAGGTGATTGATCATACATGATACAAGAGAAAATCCACCCTCCCATGCAAGCGTAGCAAAATGGTAGTTAGAAGCTGGAAAGTATGGGTCTCCTGTCGAAGTACCCATCTGCCTTCTCTCATTTCCACCCTCATACTCACTGCATGTGAGCTAAGAATGGCATTACATCTGTCAAACAATATCCACCTTCTGACTTTTCTCTACCTACTGTCCTATTCATTACACAATGTTGTCCACACAACGTTTAGTGTTGTTAGTCCTGTCTATATTCATATTCACTACCCCATCCAACTCATTAGTCTACTCCTTCCTCAGCTATGTACAAGCATCAGATATGTGTTTGTATGCCCTTCTCTATACTACCTCTCTCCAAAGCCACTTCTTATTTATATATACCACTATCTCCCATGACCCATCACTTGCTCTCTCCTCCTTTCATCCATTCTTGACTCTCTTCTATTATCACATCCTACACTGCCTCTCCCATTCCTCCTTTCTCTACTGCCTTCTTATTCCAATTCACTGTTTTCCCAACTCCCAGCCACCCTCTAGGTCATGTTGTCTTGATTAAACAGAGACAGCATAAGATAGAGAGAATTCTTTAGTTCTGTGAATCCCAAGGCAAAATCATTAGTGGCACGAAAAAATGCATCCAACCTCAATGGATGAGGTACTAATAGCAATAAGTAAACAAAATCTTGGTAAGGCTCCTGGTAATGATGGAATCTATACTGAAGTTTTATTATGCTGTGGTGACATCATATCACACAGAACCCCCATGAGCTTATTTGAGGATTGGAAGGATGCAATTATGCTTTCCCTTTATAAAGGAAAGTTTTTCAGAATAAAATGTGACAACCATAAAGGTATTGCTCTACTATCAGCTGTTGGCAATGTTCTAGCAAGTTTTCTTCTGATCTACCTAAATAATTCCATTGTGGTTGGTGTCCTTCTGGAATCTCAGTGTAGCTTCTCTTCTTGCAGAAAAACAATGGGTATGATTTTTACAGCAAGACATCTGCAGAAATGCTATGGTCAGAACAAAGATTTTGTTTTCATTGATCTAAAGATTTTGATACTGTAAATTAGATATCTTTATGGAAAATACTTTGTATCGATAATTTATTTCACAATGAAATGGAAGCACGAAGGAACCAATTCCTGTTTCCCTAAACCTACTAACTCAGTTGCATGCTGCTCTTCCACAAAGTGTTGAATTTCTTCTGTTACAATTTCTTACCTTCCTTTGTTATTTTGGTGGGATATCCCCATATTTTATTTTTGTTCCAGCTCTGCACTTATCATCTACATGTTCAGGATAGTCTTTACTTCCTTCAATGCTTTTCTCACTCTCTCCATTTTCTTCTTATCTCCACACTAAGCTGGGCTGAATGAACAATGGGACCCTCCGAATCTCATAACTTCATGTAGCTGTGAACTTTTCCTACTTTAAATTCATCCATCATGTTAAAGACAAAACTTGGCAGTAGTGCTATAAAGCCATTTTCCTGGAAAACTGTCATTACATCCCTTAATTTTTCTCCATTCTTGGCAAGGGTATTTCATAAACTTGGAGGGACCACAGGAGCTTTGACAAAAGCCATCTTGATAGCACCCAGCTTTAAACTTTCTTGCTAAACCAGTCCTTGTTTTAGCTTGGTCTTTATTTCAACACTCCTCTTGGTATCATTTAGGCTCTCTGTAGATATCACCAAGACACTTGACCCCTGATTGATGGAATCATTGCCCTGCCAATCACAAGAGTGTATGTGCACGCACTTTTTTATTATCCTACCCCCACCATAAAACAGCTTTATAGTCTGATATATATATCACTTTGTCTGTTTTCTGTGTTGGCCATGTTGTCACAGTTCAAGACTTGACTGGATGGGTGTGACTCATACATTGTTTTTGGCTTGATTTCCTATGGCAGGATGCCTTTCCTAATGCCAATCACTCATCATACTCTTTCTTGATGGTCCTGTGAGTACACATGAGAAACTCCAGAGTAACAAAACTCAAACTTTATGTTATGGTATTGAGTACTCATTCTCACGACTGTTAATACTAAGCAGATATAATTGTTGTTTGTAAAGGACACGTATACACACATACTGACACCTGTAAAAATGTATTTGTCTTTTCATTTATTGGTGCGTCTCAGCGTGGACCGTGCGTAGTGGTTAAAAGGAGCTAAGGTATTTCCAACAGCTTTTGGAAAGGCATGAATTTCACAACACTCATCACAATGATGCTGAAACATCTAGCAATTTGACTTTATTTTATCGAGGTGGCCTCATTTGAATATAATACTGATTCAATATTTAAAAAAATAAATACTGGCTGATTTCGTTGAAATTCCATATTTTAATAATAAACTAAGTAAAATAAGGAAATACAAAGTAGTTTAGATGATAAAGTTCTTTATTGATAAGGCAGTAATACATATTTCGATGACAACAGTATCGAAATACTACTTTGTATTCCCTTATTCTAAAAATACTCCGTCACTCCTATGTCGAAAATGCACGTTGAGTTCTCGAATTGAATTACATCAATATTTTACCGTATAAACTACTAAGTATTAAACATTAATATAACGTTTTAAATGTTGAAACGTTATATAATTTTTCCTTACATAGCAAATTACAATAAGCCTAAACTAGCCAAAATCACACCACACAAAATACAATTATAGTTAAATGAAATTAAAACCACAACAGAAATCCCTTCGTACCAGAGTCACTTCAACGGAGGTTTTAGAGCACACAGTATTAGTGGCATGATACAATATATATACCCCTGTGATATGCTGCCAATTGTCGCATTTGGCGGTGAACTGATGGTCTTTTTTTGTTTTTGTGAGGTTCCTAACAATGGTTGTGTTTGTTATATACGTTTATATGTGTTTATCAACGACATTAGCGATGAATTGGCAGTATCGGTAGAGGGTAGGGCATGCTTTCCAGCATAGTTACGTCCCTTTACGATCTGAGGTTAACTTTGCCTTTCATCCTTACGGGGTCGATAAAAATAAAGTACCAGTAATGTACTGCGTATTTACTGGCCTTGTGCCAAAAAGTAGAAACAATTATATTTGTCATGTTGTTCTGAAAGAATTGTGAGCAATTTGTAATGTTATTTGTGTCTATACATATATATATATATATATATGAAAAATATAATCTACTTTATATATATACTGGTTTCAGTCATCCGGCTGAAACTAGTAAAATACTTTACAAAATCGTCCACCACCCCACCCTATAACTATCTATTACAGTAAATAACATCCTGTTTTGCTTTAAAAAAAGGCGCTCATTGCTTGCTTGTTGTTACTGCTGATTTTTTTCTAAAATAATACCGTTGGTCGTTGTTGCCGTAATAATTAAATATGATAGGAAACGTGGACAATATCTATTGCCAACAGAAATGAAAGTTTAGACGACAATAAACATTTCACTTTCATCAATAACAACTACAACGGCCACAGAGGCTTACGTGATCGTTCGATCTGCTAGAAATAGCAGTCAAATCTTTCAATCAAATCGTATCCCAATCTTTAAAAATCCCAGAAGTATCCATTGAATAATGTCTGAGATAAACTATGCTAGGAAAAAATTGGAGGGTAATGGCTAGAATACCTTTAACTCTTAACGTCTTGTACCTATCACATTTGAAATTAAAATGTTTACTTTAATACAGCAAATTTTCACAATACTATAAACATTTGAATTAACAAATGCATTTTTAAATATTTCTGCTAATTAATTACAGGATGTTAAGAGTTGAATTGATTTAGAATTAACATACATATTTTTAGATATATTCTTCTTAATGATTACATGATGTTATGAGTTTATAGACTCGGGGCTAAACAACAACGATAATGTTGACGATGATGATCATGTAGACTACATATTTAAAAAAATTACGATGAAGATGCTAATTATCATAATAATCCAGGCTTTTACAAACATGATTTGATTTCTATTAATAAATAAAACCACAGTAATTTATGCGTGTTAAATAATTGTCTATTAGCTCGGTCTTTTAACCATCTGGGTTGTCTAGAAGTGACGGCAAAAGACCTGACGGTCTTACCCTGTGCCCCTGGTCGAGAGGCAGGTGCCTTGTCTGGGACGTTACTGTTAGTGACTCTTTTGCTTCTTCCCACATCCTAGATGCTGCGGTTAGGGCGAGAACCACAGCTTCCGCAGCCGAGCGAAGCAAGGGCCTCAAATACAGTGAGTGATCTGTCGGCCAACTACATTTTCCAACCTGTGGCTTTCGAGACGTTTGGGGGAGTCGCCTAATAGAGATAACTGGCGAATCTCGCGAGGGCGCTTGGATGTTCCAGCGCATTAGCCTGGCCATCACCCGAGGTAACGCTGTAAGTGTGCTGGCTTGCCTCAAAAATCATGAGAGAGGTTGCCCAGTACTCCTCGCGACGCTGTTGTCTTTTGCTCTGGTGTTGGCTCCGTTGTTCATCCTGTCCTTTATAATTTCGGCAAAACAACGCTATTAGCTGTCAGTCGAAAGCAGCCGATGAAAGCAAAACATCGTTTTTTTCCGTATTACTACCACGCGTAAGTGGATTTTTTTTTTTTTCTAATTAACTTAAATTTGTTTTCTAATTTGGCCCTTTTAAGGGCCACCTATATTTTCATTTAAGTAACTCCACTTACATCGATATGCTTTAATAAAAAAAATAAAAAACGCGTGAAAACTCCACTTACGCGTGGTGGTAGTAATACGGAAATAAACGATGACGAATGACGTCACCTTCGCCTGCTTTCACGACTGACAGCTAAATAGCGTTGTAGTGCCATAATTTCTTTAATATTGCAACATTAAAGGAATATATCCTTCTGAAAGAACCGCGAGCATTTATAATGTTATTTAAGCATTTGTAGTGTTATTCATGTATATATTTAAATTATAAGCTAAAAAATCATTAAAGGTAAATTCAAGTGCCCCCTGGTTTTGGTGCGTGCTTTAGTGTTATCCCCCTCTCTTTCCTTAAAATATAAACTGTGTTAATTTGTATACGTTCTATTGAAATTAGCTTCTTCTCGGGTCCCAAATAATAGGTGGGTGGTAGGGTGGAAAAATCGGTAATTTTTCTAGGTTGTGCCCCTTGATTTCTTTTAAAAACCAGAATTAGGCATTTAGTTTACACATTGAGACTCCAACCCTTCCTATTTATTTTATAACGTATGGGATTTCTTGTAATGTATTTTTTTTGTTATGTATAATGGTTTTTTTTAATGTCTACAGAAAATGAATTATAACAGGAATGCTACCACTTAAAATAAAATTTCGCCGGAGATAGATTAGCAAAATTTAATAAGCAGGGTTGTTGTAATAAGGGCGGCGAGAGTGGGAAAATATTATTTTTTAAAGTTTTTCCTATCATTGTTTATTGGAAATTTTCTATAGGGAAAAGAAGGAAAAAAAAAAAACACAGTTAAAATGATTGTCTCTATAGAATTTTATGGTAATTTAAAGTTAGTAATTTTGCAGTTCTTTTGCACAAAAAATTAATTAACAAAAATCCACAAAATATGTTTACAAATCATCAAAAATGAATAGGCCATAAAATATCAAAGCCAGTAAACCAGAGACTGAACTGGCACTTTTCTGAAAGATAATTTATTGAATTTTACTCTACTGAGTATAGTTTTCTAAACAAGTCTAACAAAAATCAGACAACTTTTAGAAATGTAATAATTCATTGTAATGAAATTATTCAATTTTTGCTCCAAGAACATCTTCAGAAAACAAAATCTTCTCAAATTTCACATCATTCCACACTATAGAGTTAATACTTTCTGGAACCCCCTGGCTATGGTGGACTTTTGAGCAAAAATTCAGTTAAAAGAACTTAAAAGTTGAAGTTTTATGATGACTTTAATGTTCTCTGTTGGAGCTTGAAACATCAGTTCCCCATGAAAATAATGCATACTTTTGTGTAAAGCTGCGCTCGATGGTACCTAATACAATGATACTCAAATAGGCTGAAATGTTTAATATAGTTATTTAGAGACATTTTATTTTCCCAGTGCCCAATCCAGGGTTGTCAGATGCTTTAGGCACTGTCATTTAAAATAGTCACCATATGATAAGGACTTGATGTTAAGCAATAATTGACATTTAGAAATAATATAGAGGTTTTGCAGTAACCAATACTTATGTAGGAGAACTTAGAAAAGATTATACATTTTGAAACTGAATGCATGTAACAGTACAGGCTTTTAAACTAAGAGGAAATTTTCTAGTGCTCCACAAGTTAAATACTCAATATACTCATACTCAATGTATATATAAAATACATGGAAGCAATTTTGCTTTCCTCTTGCATTGAAAGTGAAACATTCTTATGTTTGAGTGACAGGGCTGTGTCTATTTCTCCTAAATGAAGCAGCCAGGGCAAGGTCTTTTTGATGAAATTTCTGGATGAGATATTATAAGCATCCTTTGGAAGATGTCAAGAATGTTGTCTTTTACTGCAAGCTAGCGAGATCTTGCAGTTGACCTACTCTGAAATGACCTAATGTGTTTGATCAAACTTTTTTCATTCCATTTCAGAATTGACTGTCCACCATCCATTCAAAAAATACCCAGCTCTGAGCACACATTTGATGAAATGGTGGAATTATAACCACCCACAAGGAGCCCCTCTCATCAATATATGAGTTTTTAAGTGTAACATTAAATCTATCCCAAGTGCCTTCAATCTGTCAGAACTTACCTTTAATGTTGTCAGAGACAAGAATATTTCACAATTGTCTTTCTCTTCCTGCTTCAAAATGTGAGAACATATATTTTTGCAGTTTTTTTTACTGAAAATTTGGTCAGTCAATGGCCCATATTGGTGTTCCCACCCATCCCACTGGGTGAGTCCATTAGCATTCCAGTGGTTGACTTAATATGGTCAATGCACTGTTGCTTGGCATGCTGAATAAACTGCAATAGATGTCAAGCTTCACCTCAAGTGATACAAAATCTTTTGAACAAAATCCTAGTTTCCTTTGAAGGACTGAGAAACAATGCAAATCTGTTTATATAACACTAACCATTCCTGAGAAACAATGCAAATCTGATTTCATGACACTAACCATTCCTTTTATTGCTGGAATTATCTTGTCAGCAATCAATTTTTCCCAGGCTTCCTTACAGGAATTATAATCCTTCATTATATGGTGTCCATCAGATATTAATGAAGTATCATTTGCCTCAGCTTGTGTTGGTGGCATGGCATAAATGACAGAATTGTCACCTTGAAGAAGAGATATCATCTTGTCATGAATCATTAAACACTATTTTGCAAATGACATTCACATTTGTCATTTACAGTGACACATGAACCAAAACTTTCCCTGATAACTTTCAAAGAAGGCTCAAATTCTACAGACAGCATATCTTGAACTTCTACAGCTCGTGCCAACGAAACTGGATGAGCAAATGCAGTGCTGTTTGGACCAGGGTAATTCTAATGGGCAATAACACGGCAATATAAATGAGGCTTTTTCTGTTAGGTCCAGAGTGCCATAGAGAGACACTTCTTTTCTAAGCATGCCAAATTCATCCCTATGATAAAATTTACAAATCTAATACATTTATTTTTCCTCCAAACAGAAATCACGGCAATTAAACAAATTTTGCAGCAAATGCCAGAAAAAACAATCAAGATATATCTTTCAAATTAGGTGCTTTCTTTGAATAGTTTTATTTCCAATAAGCTATAAACGACTTCTCTGCATCAATTTTTTGCGGAGATATGAAATTATTCCCAAATTTGGCATTCTGGGCGCACTGTGTGTGTGTGTGTGGGGGGGGGGGGGATCTGAAAAATTAATAAGCGGGAGGGGACGATTATTCGAGACCCGAGAGTATAGAGGCTTTTTCTTATATTTCTTACAACGTGAATTTATACTCCAAGATAAACTTATGTTTTAAATAGCTTTTCTTTCATATTTCCGTCATTGAATAACTTCTTTTTGTAAATTATAGTTGACATAATAAGTTTATGTATAACAGATAATAAAATAAAAATTTAAGGTCTGTTTTTTGAAAAAAAAAAAAAAAAAAAAAAAAATTATCTGTCTTCAATTGTCCGTAAAGGACAACGGCCCTGGTGGTCAATAAAAAAAAATCATTATTTCAGTATTAGCAAAAAAAATTAATTACCAACCGAAGTAAAATATTCTATGCTTCGAATACATATATACTAAGAAAACACCCTATAAATAAAAATCCATCGTTTTTTTAATGAAAATGTAAGTCTTTTGTATTCAATTCAAACGAAACCATATCTGTTGGTGTATGTCAGGTATATGTGCGTCCCACCACAAATCCGGATCGATTTATATAGAGTTATTATTGATAAAACTACTCAAATCAAATTAATTACTAAAGAACAAAGAATGAATTTATATATCGTTTCGCAAAATTTTATAGAGAATGAAAAAATAAATGATAAAAATGAATTTTTCAGATGGGTCGTAGTAATCTGATTACCAACATGTCAAAGAAAAATCGAATAAAAATAGTAACAACAAAGTTTGTCAATAATTAAAGTAGATTTTTATAAAGTAACATTAATGTAGAATAGATATATAAAAAAAAAAATATTTGTTTTGTCTGTCATCAATAAAAAGAAAGCTATTTACTAAGCAGTCTAAGCACATTCATATATCTTTCTTAAAATACCCGCTGTTTATTTGAACTTGTCTACTACTACGTCCGTACAATTATTATAAATAGAACGTCAGCCGTCGCTGTGTACTAGTATTTGTTACCAAATCACTAAATTGAAATCAACCATGCCTGAAACTGAAGTTGCTGCTGCTGCTGAACCCGCGGCCGATCCGCCAGCCGCCCCAGCCAAGGCTAAGAAAGCCGCAAAACCGAAACCTAGAGGTGAAAATCATCCTAAATACAAGCAAATGATATCTGAAGCTATAACTGCTCTCCGTGAAAGAAATGGTAGTTCTCGCCAGGCCATAACCAAATATATTAAAGCCAACTATAATCTCTTAGGTGGAGAAAAAATCATTCGCCACAATGTGAAGCAATCATTGAAAGTGAGTGTTGCTGCTAACCATGTTGTACAGACAAAAGGTACTGGAGCATCAGGATCTTTCAAACTCGTCACTGCCAAGAAAGCTAAGAAGCCGAAGGCCAAGGTAGCCACCAAGACAAAGACGCCTGCTAAAGCAAAGAAATCCGTCAAGAAATCGCCAGCAAAAGCCAAGAAATCGCCAGCAAAAGCCAAGAAATCGCCAGCAAAACCCAAGAAATCGCCAGCAAAACCCAAGAAATCTCCAGCAAAGCCGAAGAAAGCAGCTGCTAAAAAACCTAAGCCGAAGAAATCACCCGTGAAGAAGACTGCTAAAAAAACAACCAAACCAAAGAAGGGTAGAAAGTAAATTAATTACTTTTTTGTTTGAAACGGCCCTTTTCAGGGCCAACAAAAATTTGGGAGTCTCTTGTCGATTACGATTGATATAGTACTGTCTATAGTCGAGGTACGTAGATCGCTTCGATTGTAATCTTGCTAATTCTATTTCGTTTGCTGACATACATTACACGTTAGCGCCTTTTCAAATTAGGAAATAACGTTTTAAAAGAATAGCCACAATCGATTCTTATTCAGTAATTGTCATTCTGCATACATTTTGGTGTATTTTTTCCGTTTTCAGGTGCCCCTTCTAGACGTATGAAATTTATAACTCTTTCAAAATATTTCCGCTTCTCCAAACTATCATCACCTCGCCGGCGAATTTTCTGCTTTCGAAAGGTAATGTTTGTTTCAAGAGACATGGAAAAACTTTTCAATTTGTCTACATGACTACTATAAAAAATGTTTTCTTATTTCCCGATTTGTCCTAATTTCTGTTTTAAACTGTTAGTCGGTTGAGAGAACTCGCAAGGCGGCAAAAAGTGGGTTACATTTTAAACTTTGGCGCTTTTTCATTAGGCTATGGATTTAAAGTAGGCATAACCGTTTCATTACATTTCTAATAACTTTCTTAATGAAATTACGGAAAGTTTTTTTAATGAATGAGCATTGGAAAACATTTTGAGGAACTTAAATAGTTATGGAACTTAAATAGTTATGGAATTTTTAAAAAAGATGAATGTGAGCATTCAAAAACATTGTAGAACCGATGATTGTTTATTAAATTGTAGGCTAAACATATATTTTCAGTAGTGTAAATTGAGTTTTTTCGCAGTCCCGTAAAAGATCTGGATAGATAAATATTCGTTATCGAGGTATGAAATCTTTATCGTATCCTTTTTGATATACCAATGCGCCTTCCACCGCCCTTAGTTTGCCGATATTAAACCTTTTACGGTGTTTATTTATTTGAAACTCTTCCTTCATAATTTTATGTAAATTTTAAACTTCCAAATTCTCGATTAAGAAATCGCGGGCAGTTTTTCTACGCTCTAATAAATTTTATTCCGTACGCGCCTTTTCTGTATCTCGAGCTAACGAACGAATTAAGTGGAATCCTGATACTAGCTTCATTTTTGTATTGCGAGCTATTTCATAGGTCTGGATTCACAGTTAGTCCTACGGCAGTGTAATATTACACTATGGGCTGCTATTTCTACCATATGCAGAGATAGTTGTCACCTCCGCCTCATTTCTACTGGTTTCAGCCATTAGAATGTGACCCTGCTGGAACGGATTTTAGTCTCCAGAATGCTCAGCCATTAGACGTTAATTTCATTGTCGAAAAGCCTTTCTTTATATTATGGGTATAGATTGAACTTGAGGAAAAATATCAAAGGGGAACAACTTTAGGTTTGTGGAACAATTATCTTTTTAAAAACTAAAAGCAGTCTTGATAAATCGTTCATTGCCGGCACGTATATTGTCTTAAAATGGAACAACCATTACCATTTTTTTTTTGGAACTTCTCCCATAAAAGTGGAAACATTTCTGGTGCATTTGAAAATCATCTATGAAAGTTTTAATCACAGGAAATTACATATTTAATTGAGTGAGACGATGTATCAGCTGCGTTCTAGACAAGACTGCAAAAGCATTGCTGCGGAGAACAGCTAGTGACAGCCGCTGTCTCGGTCATTCCACATCGGAGCTACTAGTGAGATGCACTCCCGTTTCGGCGGCAACCATCATGAAAAGGAAGCAGTCTGCCAAATCTTGGTACTTGGTTTACCCATTAAATATGTTAATTGCTCCGAATTGTGGACCATATAATTTACTTATAACGTTATGTATAAACATCAATTCAATACGTGGAATGGACATTCGACGATGAGTTCCAGTTTAATGAAATTAGCGTGTAAGTGGCCGAGCATTCCATATATACGTGAGCTCTTAACGTAATTCTGTATCAACGTTTAACCTAATAATTGAAGCTAGCTTAACTATTTGGCCATTACAGGAAAGAACGAATAGCGATAATGTGCGTGTATGTATATATATGATATACTTGTTTTTATTGGCAGCATAACCTTCCGAAAATATAACTATATATTGTGAGGGCCCGGGAGTCGGGTTAGATGATTGAATTCGCAATCGCGAGATTGTGAGTTCGATTCCCGGACCAGGTGATGCGTTATGGACGAGACACTTTATTTCACGTTGCGACCGATAGTATTAGCAATTGAAAGACCAATGGAAACATTGTTTCCTCGGTCCGATTTGACGAAAGTATATATATATATATATATATATATACACACACCACATATAGATACCTAGCTTCACTTTGGTAAACAGGGAAGTTCAGTAGAAGAGAAAACTACTATTGCATGCGTGGTATGAGAAAAAGAAAATAATTTCGAAAATCTTTCCAGGTTTTTCGTGCATAGTATATGAAGATTTCTAGGTGTTCCTACTCGTGAACAACCTACATATTATTCTTGGTTAAAAAACCGATTCTCTCATTTGAGACTAACCATGAGCTTTATGGTCATAGCAAAACCGGCTCTAACAGGGAACCGTTAGAGAATTTGAACGGCAGCTCGGTAGAGGATAAATGCTTTTTCTCCTTGTTGGAGATGGTTCATAATTCGCCTGATTATTAGCGTGTGCCATTGCATAGACGTTGCAGGATGGAAGTTTTAATCTTTTTATATTATATATAGATATAATTATGTATGAAATTCGAATCCACGGAGATGCTGGCCTCGAAACTCTAGTATCGTTGACAACGCAGAGATTCCCTGGTTGTCTTCCCACACCTGCTAGAAATAGCAGTCGGTTTAGTTAGCATACACGGAATGATTTTTGTTTTGTTATAAAATGAGTATCAAGAAACTTTTCTGGGTACACCCTTATTGGTGTACTAACTTCGATTGTCAGTTTTCGTTTTTGCGTGATGTGCGAAGACACCAACCTACAAACATCTTTCTTTTATCAGACTGGCTGGCGCTCTGCTAGTTATACCTGCCCCCACCACTCCCACTGCAAAGATACCACTCACCTCCCGTGTCACATTGTCCTTCCGACTCTCTCTGAATGACTAACACTTTAATTGTATCTCTCTCCTTTTTCCCCTCCTCTGTTTTTCTGTCTCTCTCGGTAGATGTGTGTGTAGTTCCCTAATCTTTCTCTAAATCTCTCTTTCTATGTGTAATATATTGAAGGGAGATACGGAAACTAAAACTGTTGTCATATAGGAGAGTGAAGAGAGTAAAGCAGTTAAATTATAGAGAGGGGAATGATCTTACATACATTTTAAGTATAGATGTGTGTGACTTGTTTTGATATCCGGCAATTGGTGAAATCAAGTGTGAAAGTATTTGTTTGTGTGGGATACATACATTATTATATTTATCAGGTGTTGGTGGTTTGGCAGTATCGGTAGAGGGTTGGACAACATGCTTTGTAACACAGAGTTACGCCCCTTTCTGATCTGAGTTCAAATCCTGCCGAGGTTAACTTTGCCTTTCATCCTTACGGGGTCGATAAAATAAAGTACCAGTAATGCACTGGGTATTTGATGGCCTTGTGCCAAAAGTAGAAACAATTATTATATTTATCAGGTGGTGGATTGGCAGTATTGGTAGAGGGTCGGACGCCATGCTTTGACGCATAGAGTTACGCCCCTTTCTGATCTGAGTTCAAATCCTGCCGAGGTTAACTTTGCCTTTCATCCTTACGGGGTCGATAAAATAAAGTACCAGTAATGCACTGGGTAATTGATGGCCTTGTGCCAAAAGTAGAAACAATTATATTTATCAGGTGGTGTATTGGTAGAGGGTCGGACGCATAGAGTTACGGCCCTTGTCATTCTGAGTTCAAATCCCACCGAGGTTAACTTTGCCTTTCATCCTTACGGGGGCGATAAAATAAAGTACCAGTAATGTACTGGGTATTTGCTGGCCTTGTGCCAAACGTAGAAACAATTATATTTATCAGGGTTGCCTTTTGATGTATGTATTACCTGCTGTCATATAGAGAGTGAAGAGAAACAGAGTAAAGTAGTTAAATTGTAGAGAGGGTGAATGATCTATTATAGAGAGAGGGAAGAGTGACAGATATATATATGAAAAACCCCATTTGCTCACCATACAGAGAGATGGAGACGATGACTGGGAGTTTGGTTCTTCCACGTTCGAACCATATCCTTGTGGTTGTGTTGATCATTCTTTGATGATCTGTTATATGTGGTCATTGTTGCCTCTCCTTGGTTCCCCACTCCACAAATATGTATTTGTTTAGCTTGTTAAAAGACCTGTTAGTGTTTCAATGACATTAAAATACTTTTAATACTAAATTGCCTTTTATTTTAAAGTGTTTATATTTATCTAAACACAATGTTATGTAAGAAGCTTAGTTATATTCCAAACACCATCTTAATGAGAGTTTTTTTTACTGAATTCCTTCAAATTTTCAAAATTTGAAAATCAGGTTGTCTTAGAAATATAGTAATAAAAAGGGTTAAAAGGGATGGAAGGACTTCTACCTCTGTTTTGGTCCATTTTTTTTAATCTCTCCGATATCAAATTGAACATTATCCTTTTTAAAGTGGAAACATGATGTTCTGATTGTGACAAAAGTAAACCAAACAAAACTTGAATACATTTTTACAATATATGTTTTCAAATATGATATGGACTAAATGAATATTAAAATGGTGATAAATATATTTTGAACTTGTTTACTCATATATAGGAGAGTCATGAAAGTGAAGACAATTATGTACAAAAATTTCCAATAGACAAACCACATTTTGTGGGAAGGATATATACAGTGTACCCCCGGCATTCACAGAATTTTCTTTGGAACCTAACTAATAATTGTTCATGGAAATCACTGCATATTCACGTAATTGTAAATAGCTTCCGTGATTTTTTTAATGGATTTTTTCGTGGCAATATATATTTTTTAATGCTAGATTATTAATAACAATATACCATATAGGATGCCCGCCCCATTACATAAGACGCTCCCTCTTTTTTTATAACATTTTACGTTATATTTTGATGTTCATAGGCATTTTATGGACCACATCCAATAATTGCAGATTTTCACTCTTCATGGGTGCTTAAGGAACATAACCCCTGCAAATACTGTGGGACAACTGTATATAGCTGTCACTTGCAATCGAAAATGACTGTATTATACACAAACATATATGTTTCACTCTACCAAATTTCCCTCTATGTATTGGTAAACCTTAAGTTCATTCCATGACATTTACAGCTAAGGTAAACTCATTGAGAAGGTTTGTGGTTGAGGCCTGTGACAGTGGAGACTTCCAGTTTTCTTGGCTGGACCACATCCCTACTCACTGCTATCGGAGTGGAGTTGGCTACCCACAAGTGTGAACCCTGCAAGGTGGAGTAGCTGTTCCAGCACATCTCCTTTGCCATCCTCTGGGGGGGGGGGGGGGGGGCAATGTTTTCTCTATCCTGTCTGCTGGAACCATGAGGCAGACTGACCCTTAAGTTTCATTTATGGTGGTGGCATGTGGAATAGATTTACTTGCATTTTATTATACTGTGTTCTTTCAAATTGTTTCATAAATACTTTACTTCATTCACACACTGTTGAGTAAAGTGTCAATGACATTCCCTTTTGGCTTAGCTTATGGTACTCTGAGCAAAGGAAAGCTATGGAAAGTGGAGTCCATTATAGTAGTTAGAGAAACAAAGTAAGTGCATTGACAAAGAAACATTTACCATTGTTCTGTTGCTGTTTTGTTCCATGCATGTATATGATGTCCTTGTTATTTACAATTCGCTGGAGAAAATGAAACAAAGAATATATGTAATTGCTTGATTATATTATTGCTATAGGGTATATCTTCATTAGTATTTTTAGTGAATTTCAACAATTATAAGACTTATAGCCTGAGAGTGTCTGCAAAGGTCACTGGCATTGTGCACTCCACCCCTCTAGATGTAACCTCTAGAAACTGAACTTCATAAAGGAGTTGACAAAGAATCAAGCTGACTAATGATATGCCATAATATAAAAGACCTGTCTATCAGTACAAGCACTGTAACACAAAAATTTAAAATAAATGGAGACTATAGTGTTTAGCAATCAAAATCAGAAACAATCAGGGTTGGAGAAGACTTCCCAGTTTGGCCTAGCAGGTAACAACCTCTCTAATATTGGTACCACAATAAAATGCACCCAGTTTACTCTGTAAAGTGCTAGTGCTGGTGTCACAAAAAGAACATCTGGCACACTGTAATGAGGTTGTTAGGAAGGGTGTCTAGCCATTGGAAATTGCTAAATATGGAATATAATGAGCATGATTGGTTGTTCAAACTCATCTGGTCTTGGATTGTGACAACCTGTCCAACCCTTGTCAGCATGGAAAAGGGACGTAAAGTGATGAATAGAGATTTGGTAAAACACTTCCCCTAATTTCAGTACAAAATAATTTTTTTCCTTTTTATTTTTGGCATGTGCTATTAATTAAAATTACATCCTAATATGCTGCAAATGACTTTTCCTTTGTTTTTTTTTTTCATGTGCTACCAACTAATCTTACATTCAAACATGCTGCAAAGGACTTTTTCCCTGAAAAACGGAGGGAGTTAGGGGCTAAAAAAACTCCTGGAGGGGACAGGTCCTCCTTCCCCCTCTGTTTTCTAGGTAAAAAAGTCCTTTGTGTGATAATAGGAGGTAAGATTAGTTGTTAGCACACACAAAAAATGGTAAAGAAAACTAGGTGAAAAAGTCCTTTGCAACAAATTAGGAAGTAAGTTTAATTGATGGTACGATAAAAAAAGAAAGGAAAAAATTTATTTCCCACTGAAATAGATAGGGGTGTTTTTCTATAAATTTACCAAAGATTTTACTTCATATAATTACCTTTTGATGCATTAAGCTGGACTTGTGACTGTACCACTCATTCACATCAAACCCAGTTTTCTTTTCCGGTGTAGTGGTGAGAGAATAAGTTGAAACAGGTGTTTTATGAACACTTCATTCATATCCAGAGTATTTATAGCTACAAGCTGTCCTATCTCATTATAACTATTTGCAGCAAGTATTTGTACACTCAGTATAAAATAGATGGAGTTATTTACTGCAAGGAGCCTTACAAAGCTAATTAGAAATGCTTATTTGGTGAGAGAAAAAAAAAGAAACAATATTAGTTCATTGATTATTTCGTCTAGTATGAGAGAGACCTTTAGACATGTTTTAGTCTATGACCTCATCAGTGACATAGACTTCACTGTACTTGCTGCAGTAGTGATATAAGAGAATTACTAAGTAAATGTACAATAGTAGTAGAGAAATAGATTCAACTCTTAACATCTAATATCTAAAATCAGGTTTGTTAATTCAAATGTTTATAGTATCTTTACTAGATAATAGGCTATTGTGAAAACTTGTAGTATTAAAGACTTTAACTTGTGTGGTGTTTAGAGTGCTGTTTTGTACTTTTCAAGAATGTCTCGTTAAAGAGGCTTCATGTTGTACAGGATGTTAAAAGTTAGTTATTGTAGAGTCTAACGCATGCCAACATTGAAAATAGACATAAAACTCTGATGATGACAATAGTTTCTCTGTGTAAATTATTCTCTATGTATAATATAGCTGAATTAATTTTTAAAAATCTGATGAAACAATATATTTATTGACTTTAGAGATAAAGTCACCCATCCCCCTATATTGCTTTCAATTTAAATATGTAAATTTCATAGTAACATGTTGTCACACTAACACCTCCTTCCTATAGTATAACTATAGAGCAAGGAATAGTGATTAGAGTGTTCTGCTCAGAATTGTAACGAGGTGAGTTTGATTCCCAGTAGCGTGTTGTGTCATAAAAATAATAATTGTTTCTACTTTTTGGCACAAGGCCAGCAATTACCCAGTACATTACTGGTACTTTATTTTATCGACCATAAAATAATAATAATAATAATGAAATTATTGTGTAAAGTGTTCAGGTGCACTATAACTCGTCAAAGGTGTATGTATAGTACATAGAATAATATACAAATGTCGGGGAAGTGAATAGTGTATGAGTCATGATATACATGTGTGCGTGTGTATGGAGGGGGAATATTAGGTGTTGTATTGGCGAATCTCAGGAAGCATGGAGGTTTTAAAGGATGTAGTGTCTCGACAGCTAACAACTGATACAGGTAGTTTGTTCCATGCTTCAGCAACTCTGAGCGTGAAAAAATGTTTCCAAAAGTCATGGGAGCTGTGCTGTTTTCTGACTTTGTGGGCATGCTCACGTGTGTTAGACACATGGAAATCAAAAAGGTACTCAGGGTTGTTGGTGGCAAGATGGTTAATAACTTTGTGGGTAAGTAACCAAGTCAGTTGCCAGACGTCGGAGCTTCAATGTATCCATGCCCAGAGAAGGAAGGCGTTCAGAGTATGGTAGATGCTTGATGGAGGGTATTCGCTTGGTTGCACGTCTCTGAACCTTTTCCAGGCGGTGAATGTTCTGAGTAAGATAGGGGTTCCAGACTGGTGATGTGGCCGCACCATATACAGCTTTAAATAGATAGCTGGAGAGCGGCTTTATTTCAAGGTACAGCTTGATGTCATCTCCATATTTCAGTACTGTGATATTCTTTAAGTTGGCATCTATGTCATTAATATATGCCACAAACAAAATGGGGCCAAGAACAGATCTCTGTGGTACACCAGATGACATCTCATATGGTGAGGAATGCTGTCCTAGAACCATGACTACTTCTCTTCGACTGAGAATGAAGGACTTCAACCAGTTAAAAAGATCATCCTTCACACCCATTGCAGAGAGATTTGCCATAAGTCTTTTGTGTGGCTCAGAATTGAAAGCTTTAGCAAAGTCAAGGTAAACAACATCCACCCATGAGCCGCTATCAGTGATCTGGGTGATATCTTCGAGAAACTCGATAAGTTGATCACAGCACCTGGAGTTAGGGATAAATCCAAATTGCAAGGGCCGGATAAGACTGTGAGAGTTCCAGAAGTTCCAAAGCGTTTCTCTGACACAGGATTCCATCAGTTTGGCAATACAGCTAGTGAGACTGACTGGACGATAGTTCATAGGTGATGTGCGGTCACCCTTTTTGAACAGAGGAATGGACTGGCAGTTTTCCACTGTTCTGGAGTAGCACCGTTTTCAGACAGAATTGGAAGAAGCGTGATAGCTGGTGGTACCCACCACGTTTGAGAAGCAGGTACGTAACACCATCAAGACTAGGAGAGGCATGGTTGCGTTTATTTTTAAGGTGATGTCGCAGCATTGCAGGTGTTAATTCCATAGTTGTAATAGAATCCAATGTCAGAGGTGGTGGAGATGGTACACTCTGGTCTTCAATAGTGAAAATGCCTGCATAGCATTCAGCGATGAGCTTTGCGCATTCCTTGGAGTCGTCTTTAACCTGGCTTGTGTGGGGATTGCGAAGTGGACCAAATGGAGAGTGAGGCCTCTGCTTTGAGTAAACATACTTCCAGAACACCTTACTGTTAGGGCTGGGTGCTATGCACTGCTCAAATTGAAGCACTGCCTTTTTTGTCACCTGTTTGAGATGGTTGGAGGATTTATTTCGCTTCTTCCTATTGATATCTGATTTATGCAGTTTGTACTCACGTTCAGTATTACAATGTTCTTTTCTGGCAAGACGGACTGCTGCAGTCTCCCAAATTGCACTTTTGGGATGTTTTTTCTGCTTACGTGGTACCGATGCTGCACATACTGTCCATAATGAGCTCAGGATGTTCTGGAGTACAGTGTTGACATTTCCAGAGTCGTAGAACTCAAGCCAGTTTGGATGTTGCAATCCGGTGCAGTAACAGTTCCAGTCAAAGTGAGCAGTTTGGAGATGGTTGTGGTTTTTGTTACTGCCCATGAGGGATAGATTGGCAATGATCAGAGTCACCTAAAGGTTCCTTAGTAGTAACACTAATAACCGTTTCAGGAGTAGTGGTGAAGAGCAGGTCCAAAGTGTTGTCACCTCTTGTTGGGGAGGTGGCTACTTGGGACCAGTTCGAGTTCAGCACTAGCTCAAGGAAGTCATTTGCACTTGGCGGCCAACGAAAGGTTTCCCTGTCAATCTCAAGGTGATTGAAGTCCCCTGCAATAAAAACATAAGTGGCTGTTTTCCTGGCAGCAACTCTGAGGATATCACAAAGTTGAGTGTCCTGATGGTAATTTGGGGGACAGTAAATGACTCCAAGTAGCAGTGTTGACAGTCATACATATATCGCAGAAAAAAACTTCCTGCTGTGATTGGTTCAAATCAACACAAGGAATTGCCGACAAATTTGACCGAACATAGACCATTACACCACCACCACAACGATTAATGCGGTCTTTACGAAACAAGTTGTAGCCAGTTATGCTGAAAACCCCATCACAGAGTAAGGGATGTGCCCAAGTTTCCGTGACTGTAATGAAGTCAGGGATGATACTTTTGACGTAGGAGTCAAAAAGATGAATCTTATTGCATAGACTACGTGCATTCAAGGACAACAATTTGTACCTTGATTCCAGTATATGATTATGTGCAGGGGATGGCAGGTTGTTCTGATTTAGTTGCCCAGAGTTTTTTCAGTTTTTTTATTGTCAGTTGTTGTGGGTACAGTGTTTTCAGACCAGCTGGTATCTCTTTTCCATGTTTCACCAGCCTTAATAAACTTCCATATCTGCCCATCATCACGTAGGCTGAAGCTTTCATGTTCTGTTCAGCTGCGGTTTAAGGAAGCTGCAGCACGCAGCTTTGGGCGGACATCAGGTGGAAGGCCAGAGCGTGTTCGGACTTTCACGCCTAGCTTTATCAGAGGCTACAAGGTATGAACGTGCCTCAGTTGAGTTCGAAAAAGACAGTCTAATTAGCCTGGGTTTCGGACCTGGTCGGCCAAGGCGTAGAGCCCCCTTCGGGGGGGGGGGGGGGGAGCACAGCCCAAGTCTTTGGATGAACTGGCAGCAAATGCCTTAAGATCAACTATGTTTTCTGGTACATGAATGGCAATCACTTCGTGGTTTACAGATTCAGTGGCATTCTGAATGCGTCTAGATTTGGCAAGAGGTACGCGGAGATTTTTTAACAAGGCACTCCGGTAAGATCCCTCATTGTGAGGTTCTACACGAACGCTCGACTTTGTTCCCGCTATTTCTCGACTTAAAGCGGAAATCATTTCCTCAAACTCCGTATTGACGGTCGATTTTTGTTGTTGTTGTTCTTCTTCTTCAACAGGCATGATAGGGGAAGACACAGTCGTCGGTTGTTGTTGTTGAAAAGTAACGGGGGAGGATGGCATGGGTTGCTGTTGTTGATGAAGTCCTTCAACAGGGATAGTAGCAGAAACAACGGTCGTTGGTTTTTTGGTTTTTGCTGTTGTTCAGGAACAATGGTAGAAGACACGATCTTCGGTTTTTGTTGTTGTTGTTCAGCAGCAATGGTAGAGGCAGACATACGCGCCAGGCACTGAAAGGACCAATTTGTTAGCTGGACCATTTTCCAGAGCCCATCCATCATAGAAGTATGGTGTCTCTTTTTCTGACTCGGGATCTTTCGAAAGTTTATGGCACATTGAAGGCAAACAGAAACACAACATTTGCCACATTCGACCCATCGATTTCGGAAGGAGTTCTCTGGTTCTGTACATAGATAACAGACGTGATTTTCTGGGCAATGTTCTATTTTGGAACATCGCCCAGTTTTGTTGCACACTTCATCCATTGCTATCCACAGCTATTTTGTCCTGTCTGTCCATCCGTACAGTAGAACAAGATGTAAATGTAAACAAATAAATATGCTGCGTAAGTTTAGCACATTTGTTAACGAGATAAATGTTTGTTTATGTTTTGTTTTTGTATTTCTGTTTCTCTATGTATTGTGTGTGTGTATGCAAAATGATCTGCACACGAATATATAAATATAGGTAATTTACTATTTTACTTTCCCAAACTCAAATAAACATTATCGCTAGTTATGTCTGGAGGTCGAAAGTGAAACTGTTAAGCGGTGAACCACAAGTAAAATTACTGACTAGGGTTTAGGGTTAGGTTATTTATTGAAAAAGAGAGAGAAACATTATTAGATACAAAAAGAGACATAGAATTAAAAGTGATATTTTCGATGAAAAAATTTAGTTTCATCCACTTCCACCGTCATTGGTTCTCCATCGTCATTAATCCCACCTATTAGTTGGGGGGTTTTGCTCAACCCACATCTCACATGCCTCGCGACAAAAATTACACCAATCTACTGCAATACCATGTTTTGCCATCAGATATATCACCTCTATTAATTAGGAAGCATTCAACATTACAGGCGTCACAAATCAAAGTATTGCGTAAAAGCCGTCTACGTGCACACCACTGTATACAGTTACATCTCTTGCAAGTTTGGTTATATTATATTTCTCAGCCAAAATTTGAGTGCTATTCATTACTTCATCTGGTGGAACAATATATTTTGGCGCAGTAGCAGGTCGACCTCCAGGTCAGAAGTGAAAGTAATTTTCAAAAGTGAAACTTTTAAGCTTAATTCACCGCTTAACAGTTTCACTTTCGACCTCCAGACATAACTAGCGATAATGTTTATTTGAGTTTGTGAACGTAAAATAATAAATTACCATTATATATATATAATTAAAAGGTGTATGTGGGTTAGAAGCGAAGTCAGTGTTCAGAAAGATTTTACAAATGTACGTAAGATTGGCCGGTATAGTGTCTCACACGAAATAGTGTGGTTTCTTTTCACTTGCGTGTATATGTGTATGCGGTATGTATCTATATAAATCTGTGTGTATATTGTTGTTTATAGATTTTGTGAAGTACTTACTGCGATCCCTAAGGGATGTAGTGATTTATTTTTTCCCCTTTCATGTCCACACGTGGTTTGTCGGCGAAAATCAAATCAAATATACTTCGTTAAAATAATTTTATGTTGAAGATGGTACTAGTAATCAGGGAACAGTCAAAGTATTTGTAATAATTGTTTATACTTTTGGCACAAGGCCAGCAATTACCCAGTACATTACTGTAATAATGAATATTGCAATCCATCTGACGTGTTAAAAGAGCTGTTTTTGAGCAAGAGACTTTATTTCATGTGGCTCCAGTTCACTCACCTATAATTGAAAGGGCCAGACTTGTCACACTGTGTTAAAGGTGTACATATCCAAAGAATGCTCATCTATATACATGTTAATTTCATGAACAGGCTGTTTGGTTGTTCAAACAACTGAAACACTTGCAGTTGGAATTAACAGAGGTTCAACACAGAGCAAGGAGATATTGTCATGCATTAATTTAAAAATAGATGATAGGGTGCAGCCAAAATACCGCCTCACCCTAGGCATAGAGAGAGCCCGTTCCCGTGGCCCAAGAGTCCTTGCTTTCTCCCTCCTTTTCTTCTCATTTATGGCATTTATAGTCCTTTCCCATCCAGCCAGATCTGCCCTTCTTTACCCCACTCCTCTCTTTTCATTACTTAATTTTGTTTTTATCTTTTTTTTTTATATTTCCATAATTGTATAACTTCTTTTGGCTCTTTTTATAAAATATAGCTGACATAATAAAAGTTATCCATTTATGTGAGAATTTATTATATCTACTATGTCATTTTGACATTTCCATTGCTAACCGCTCTAACACATTTTTTCTTTGCAATGATAAAATAATTTGAAAACTTGAAAACGACTTAGAAAAAATTTAAATCAAAATCAAAGAGAGGAAATTGAAACGTTATCCACTGAAGGTTCCTTAAACCCTGACGAAGGGACTTTTAGGTCCCGAAATATTGGACAGATAAAAGAACAACAACAAAACAAAACAAAGATTACCAGGTAACTTTTACTTCTCGTTACCTCATCTTACAGTCCATTTTGCATTGTTTAACCTTCTATCTCTTTCAACGTTATATATTATATACAATGGAAGCACGGCCTAGAATCAAAAGGCCTTAAAATTAACCTGGCTAAGACTAAAGTTCTAGTTTGTAAGAAAGAAAATAAGGCGGCGGTCCCCTCCAGAAAGTGGCCATGCGCAGAGTGTAGGAAAGGCGTAGGTAGAAATTCCATTTTGTGTCCCAAATGCAAAGTTTGGGTGCATAAAAGATGTAGTGGGATCACAGGTAAGCTAACTAAGAACATAGATTTTACATGTGGCCGGTGTTCTGGGGCAATAAGTAGCAGCAAGTGCCCACAAAATACTAGCTCTTTCAACTGCGCAGAGGGTTCTATAGAAATAGTGGACAGCTTCCGTTACCTGGGTGACAAAATCAGCAGTGGGGGAGGGTGCTCTGAAAGTACAGTAGCTAGAGTCAGAACTGGGTGGAAAAAGTTCAGAGAGCTTATACCACTATTAGCCGCTAAAGGGTTCTCCCTAAAAATGAAAGGCAGGTTGTACGATGCCTGCATACGAACAGCAATGTTGCATGGCAGTGAGACCTGGGCATTGTGTGCAGAGGATATATGCAGACTAGAGAGAAATGAAGCTTGCATGCTCCGCTGGATGTGTAATAGTAATATACGTGAACGACAAAGCATAAACGAACTAAGGAAAAAATTAGAAATAAGAGGGATCAGATGTTGTTTACTAGAGAGAAGGCTACGTTGGTATGGTCACGTGATGCGCATGAAGGACGATAGCTGTATAACAAAGTGCAGGGCAATAAAGATAGACGGTAGCCACGGAATAGGCAGACCCAGAAAAACCTGAGACGAGCTGATAAACTCCGACCTCACACACTTACACCTCACCAAGACAATGTCACTGGACCGAGACCTTTGGCGGTACTCAGTAATAGAGAAGACCCGCCTTACCTAAATACAAAGTAAAACCTACTACAGCCAGTAGGCATCTCTAACAAAATACACCCCCCCCCCATCCACACCGCCCCCTTCTATGTAAAGTTATGTTAGTGCCACACCATCCAGGCCGAAACAAATGAGATCGTGTAGGTGTCACGACAAAAAAACACACAGTCCACGCTGTAATGTGGCCGTGTAGGCAACACGGTAAAAACCTCCCAGACCCACACTGTAAATGTGGTTGGTGTTAGGAAGGGCATCCAACTGTAGAAAACCTGCCAGACAGTCCTATGCGAGCAAGACAATCACTCTTGCTTCAAGTGGGAAAACCCCCGTCCAAACCCATGCAAGCGTGGAACACGGACGTTAAACGTTGATGATGAATGCTTCAAGCAAACTATAATATTTTATTAGAAAAAGGAAAAAGAAAAAAAAATTCTAAATATGTCATTATTCTGTAGAACTGACTATATCCCCATACAGTAAACTTTTATCATCCAAAATATGAAGAAAGTGTCATATTTCATGAACAACCTGTAATGATTTGGCAGAAAATATCTAAAAAATAGGCTTGTTAATTCAAATGTTTATAGCATCTTTACTAGTGGATAGATTATTGTGAAAATTAGCAGTAAACTAGTTTAATTTTTAATCTGATGTAGTTTTGTTCTTTTTCAAAAGTATCTTGGTAATGCAGTACAGGACTTTAAGAGTTAATTTCCATATGTCCAATTCTATTATGACACCCATTAAAGTAATCAAAAGCATACATCCTTCTTACAGTGGATGGTTACCTCAATACAATGGACCTGACAAAGAAATTCTATGATTTTAATTTCAATTTATTGAACTACCATAGAGATGTGACTTTGCAACAAAGAAAGAGTTACAACTTAAAATGTTGCTGTTGAAGTGTACTGACTCAAAAATACTGTATATACTCGACCTCTATTTTATGTCTGAGAAATAGGTAAAAATCGAAACCCCATTTAGAAGCCAAGGCAGGTAATCACATTGTTTAGATGGTGCGGTTTTGAAGTTCTAATGAGTGGAGAATATATTTATGAAATTTTAATATTTTGATATTTAAAGCTTCTAAGTGCCGTTTACAATATAGTTTTTGTTTCACAACTCCATTATGTAATGATTTTTTACCAAAATGTCAACTATTTTGAAGACCGTATTCATTCAAAATATATAATAAACAATAGGAAATACGAATTTCACGCAAAAGTGAAACCAGTTATATTCATCTCCAAAACATATTTTAGCACCTCATTTATGTAGAATTTTGAAGTTGATGAAAATTGGCAAAATATTGATATCGAATATAGTCCACCCATCCCATTTTACCATCAATATTTTGTCACATATTTCTTGGCTGAGTGAAGTAGTATTCTAAAAGCAACTTTGTTTTGGTGAGTAAATTTGGTCTACAATTTTTTCACCAGTGTCATCATCGTGTCGATCCTATTCTTAACTATTTTGTAACCACATTTCAAATTAAATACAGTGCCTAAGTGTATCAATATGCACTTTAAAATGACCTGGGGGCTTGGTAATAAAAGGGTTAATATAAAAAAGTTAATCTAAAGAGGGAGTAGAACCCATTACTTTTTCAGGCTTTCCCAAAGTGATAACTATCAGCTTGAACATCTTCTGGGAGGGAACTGGAAATATGATCTAAATGTTTATGAAAGAGGGAATGGCACCAAAGAAGCCAAGTAAATCCTAACGGTATTATTGAAATTATTGCATGATTGGTTGTGGATGCAGCATGGGCAAATGATTAAGGAGTTAGCTTCATAATCATGAGTTCCTAAGTTTGATCCCATTGCATGGCACTCTGAATCTCCCTGAGAATTATGTTAAGGACACACATGCCTGTAGAATGGGTTTTGTTAAATCAAGTAATTTTCGGACCAGGTGAAACTTTTTTACTACTAAAAATCGAACAGTATTGTTAAGCAGGTTAACTAGAATATATATATATATATGGGACATACATACATACATACATACATGGTGGCTGCCAACTCGTTTTCGAGTACGGCCACTACTTTATATCCATGTAGGAGAAACCCTACCGATGCGCTGAACGAGTGTGGCTTTTTAATCCAGCCAGCGACTTGAAAACTCTGGTACAAACACTACACTTGTGACAATTACTGACACATAGTGCTGGGCCCATGGTACCATGTGACGACAAGTGCAGAGAGATATCCAGATATAAAGCAATGCCTGTGCCGTGAAGCTTTTGTAGTGAGCAAAGGCACTGCACAAAACCAGTCCCACTCTCTTAACCAAGATGATATTTACCAAAAAGAAGAACAAGTCAACATCATGGCCATCCAAAATCACTGGGAGAGATGACCCCTTAGCCTTTGTTAAGGCAGAATTCTAGGAGAAGGAAAACTCTGATATAACACCTGCAACCCTGATGGTATCCAATGATGTTGACATACATACATACATACATACATGGTGGCTACCAACTCGTTTTCGAGTACGGCCACTACTTTATATCCATGTAGGAGAACCCCTACCGATGCGCTGAATGAGTATGACTTTTTAGTCCAGCCAGCGACTTGAAAACTCTGGTACAAACACTACACTTGTGACAATTATTAACACATAGTGCTGGGCCCATGGTACCATGTGACGACAAGTGCAGAGAGATCTCCAGATATAAAGCAATGCCTGTGCCGTGAAGCTTTTATAGTGAGCAAAGGCACTGCACAAAGCCAGTCCCACTCTCTTAACCAAGATGATATTTACCAAAAAGAAGAACAAGTCAACATCATTGGATACCATCAGGGTTGCAGGTGTTATATCAGAGTTTTCCTTCTAGAATTCTGCCTTGACAAAGGCTAAGGGGTCATCTCTTCCGGTGATTTTGGATGGCCATTGACTCTTAAGAGCTCCTTTGCCCTTTGACAGGTTTTGTTTTTAGTCCTGCAGGATGTCCAAAGTCACCCTCCTCACCAAGAAACCTTGGTGGGGTTGCCAGTTTAGTCGCCAACGACCCGACCATGAGACAGGTTGTACTGGGATACATGTTACCAGTAGCACCAACTGGTGACCTGACCGCGCGCCATCCAGCCTGACGGGAACGGGTCGCGACGACGGATCAAAGGGGAAGTGCGTCCGATGCCGGCAGCCCGCGAATTGTAACGCCTGCGAGGCGGTCGACCAGAGCAATGGTGGACCCCAACCTGTACGGTAAATTCCTCGCTATACTCATTGCTAATCCTAGCTTTGCTGACTGCTCCCCTATACATGGCTTGTACCGCTTTCACAAGCCATTCATCTCCTCCTAGTTTTCTAAGAGCCCACCAGATTACAGCACGTGGAACTCTGTCAAAGGCTTTCTCAAGGTCGACAAATGCCAAGTAGAGTGGCTTACTTTTAGCTAGGTACTTTTCCTGTAACTGCCTCACAAGGAAGAGGGCATCAGTGGTGCCTCTTCCTGGTACAAACCCAAATTGCATCTCGTCTAGTTTCACCCGGTCCCTAATCAACTGTGCTATAACTCTTTCTGTTACTTTCATGACCTGGTCCATCAGCTTTATTCCTCTATAGTTTCCTCTATCTAGTGCATCACCTTTACCTTTGTAGCAGTTGACAATGATGCTACTGCACCAATCTTTTGGTATGACACCTTCTAGTATTACCTGGTTAACAATACGTGTGGTTATAGTGTGACCTACAGACCCAGATGCCTTCAGCATCTCGGCAGCTATACCCGATGGACCGGTTGCCTTCCCCATCTTCATATCTTTGATTGCCTTACTTACTACGTTGCTGCTGACTTGTACTGCTGGCCCCTCTATAGGGTCTACTTGGGGTAGGGTCTCTTCTTCCCATGCATCTTTCTTCTCAGCACTTGTGAGGGCAAGCTCACCTTTATCATTCCGGATACACTTCTCTCCAATGACATCACAACTATCTCTGACACACTGCCTCGCAATCTTGAATACCTCCTGTTTCTGGTCCTCACGTTGCAAAACATGCTTGAATTTTCTATCCTCTGCTTCCCTCTTAGCTAAGTATACTTGTCGCCTAGCTTCCCTCTTGGTCTCTATGTAATGTACCCTGCTCCCCCCCGTTCTTCCATTCTTTCCATGCCTGTCTCTTGGCCTTAACTGCTTCATCTACCTTATTGTTCCACCACTAAGTCACTCTACTCCTGCTTGAGGTCTTACTCCAGCCACAGACCTCATCCGTCGCCTCTAGTAAATTATTTTTTAGGAACTCCCAGTTCTCTTCTACATTAAATGTCTCTATCTGTTCTTCTTTACTGTCGTAGGCGTTGAGTAAAATATCTTTAAATCTGTTACTGGTTGAGGGGACTTTCAGCTTCCAGATCTTTCTTCACCAGGTTGGCCTCTGTTTCCAGGTTCGTCTAGTTCTGACCGTGAGGTCGCTGACAACTAACCTATGTTGGGATGTACATTCCTCACTAGGGAAGGCTTTTGTGTTTACGACCGTCCATCTGTCACGTCCTCTGATGAGGATAAAATCTATCTGACTGGAGTGCTCCCCTGATCTATAGGTGATCAGGTGGTTGTCGGGTTTTTTAAAGTTTGTGTTACATATCGACATGTCATTGGCGTCGTATATATACATATACATACATCATCATCATCATCATCATTTTATGTCCGCTTTTCCCTGCTTGCAAGGGTGGGACGGGTTTTATTCAGCACAACATCTCTCCACTTGTCACGGTCCTTCGTCATCTCCACCGTGAGCTTCAGCGATCTGATGTCTGTTCTCACCACCTCCGCCCATGTTTTTCATGGTCTACCTCTACCACGTCTTCCTTCAACTGGCATTTCCTTGCACTTCTTCATCCATCGGTCATCCTCCATGCGCATCACATGCCCATACCCCTGCAGTCTCCTCTCTCGCACACTACATTCTATCCCTCTCAGACACAGTTTCTCTCTCAACACATTCATGCTGGGTCGTTCACGCACATTGACATTGCACATCCAAC
>OZ024743.1:327292504-327395004 GCA_964016885.1 Eledone cirrhosa
CACGACCATTTCCCAGAAGGGACCGCCGCCTTGTTTTCTTTCCTACAAACTAGTACTTTGGTCTTAGCCAGGTTAATTTTAAGTCCTTTTGACTCTAGGCCGTTTGGAATTTCTTCTCTAGCTCGGCCATTGATTCCGCTATGAGTGTCAGGTCGTCTGCGTATAGGAGTTCCCATGGGCAGCCTGTCTTGAACTCCTCTGTTATAGCCTGAAGGGCAATAATAAATAGTAGGGGGCTGAGAACAGAGCCCTGATGGACGCCAACTTTTACGCTAAACTCTTCACTATATTCGTTGTTAATTCTAACCTTGCTGACTGTTTCTTTATACATGGCTTGTATAGCCCTCACAAGCCATTCGTCAACGCCTAGTTTTCTAAGAGCCCACCAGATAATGGAGCGGGGGACTCTGTCGAAGGCTTTCTCCAAGTCGACAAAAGCTAAGTAGAGGGGTTTACCTTTAGCTAGGTACTTCTCCTGTAGTTGTCGTACTATGAAAAGAGCGTCTGTGGTACTTTTGCCTGACACAAACCCGAACTGCATTTCATCTAGGTCAATTCTCTCTCTGATTAGTTGCGCTATTACTTTTTCTGTGACCTTCATGACCTGGTCGATTAATTTAATGCCTCTATAGTTACTCCTATCTAGGGCGTCTCCTTTACCCTTATAACAGTTAACGATGATGCTGCTATGCCAGTCCTTCGGAACAACCCCATTCTGTACGACTTGGTTAACTATGCGGGTGACAATGGTGTGTCCCACCGTGCCAGATGCCTTCAGCATCTCAGCAACTATTTCCGAAGGCCCAGCCGCCTTACCCGTCTTCATATCCTTGATTGCCTTACTTATTATACTCCCCTCGACTAACACTGCTGGTCACTCTATTGGGTCGATATGGGGGAGACTGTCTTTCTCCCATTTATTCTCCTCATTTAGTAGCCTTTCATAGTATATATATATATATATATATATATATATATATATATATATATATATACATACATACATACATACATATCATCATCATCATTTTACGTCCACTTTTCCCTGCTTGCAAGGGTGGGACGGGAACTGATTCTGGCTTGATTTCTACAGCTGGATGCCCTAATATATATATATATTATCTAGAGACACAACTAAATATCTGTAGTAAAGTCTTGACATTGATAAAATAATATGTAGTTCAACACCTTAATATTACAGCTATAATCCTACTTTCTATAAAATTTATTGTGGGAAAAATAATGACTTACTTTGATATAGTGTCGTATTTCTGACCGGGTCCCTGTAATAAGAATAAAATATTTAAAATTTGAAATAAAAACAAATATAACAATAACAATGATATAGTCTAATAAAATAAGATTTCACGGGACATGACTGATGTACCAGTGCTGCTTTGAATCTAAGACTTTTCTTAGATAGCAGTACTAAGTTAAAATCATCTCATGCACCAAACCAGAAAAGGAAAGGAATATATATATATATATATATATATATATATATATATATATATATATATATATATATATATATATATATATATGTGTATATATGATGGCTGCAAACTCTGCTAAGAGTAGTAGAATCGCTGTCAGATTCAGATATGTGACACTGGGATATGGTTTTTCAAGCCTGCTAGAGACTTGCACTCCTTCATACATTGATGACAACTATGGATCTCCCTGGCCTCAGGTCTTGTATCAGGTTTCTTGTCAACCTTCACAATACTGTGGAGATCATAGTTCACTGGTTTTCTCTGAACATGGCTGCGACTGTGGCCCCTGAGACCAGACTTGCTCAAGCAAATCTTTCCGCACTCAGGGAACACTAATTCAATGGAGACACCGATCATTTTGAGTGATACACCAGGACATTACTTACGCACATCCCATTTGATTTTCTCGTGCTCTATGCATCTGTCCTCAAAATTATGGACCCTCATCATTCACCATTCCATGCCAAGTTTCTCTTTCAAGAGCTTCTATCTCCCAGTCAGCCACCAACAAACCAGTTTTTTTCAACGAGTCCTCTACACAATCTTTGAATTGGAGCTTTGGTTTGTGAAGTGGTCTCTTACCTTTACAAAGCTCGCTATATAAAAGTTGTTTCGGGATTTGATCATCCTCCATTCTGCAGAGGTGTCCATCACAAACGTTGTTGGTGGATGATACTTTCAATGCTCCGACACTCACTTCTCTCAAGGACCTCAACATTACTCACATGCGTCTGCCACTTGATACCAAGCATCTTTCTGAGACACTGCTGGTGAAATCATTCCAGTCTTTTGATATGCCGTTTGTAGGCAACCCATGTCTCACACGCATACAGCAATGCTGTCAGTACACATGCAGTATACACTTTCACCTTGGTCTTCATTGTGATATCTCACTTGCATCAAAGATGGTTGCTGCGCCTTCCAAATGACGCACTTGCTTTGCTAACATGCAGACCAACCTCTGCATCCAGAGAGCAGGTCACACTCAGAGTACTCCCCAAATGCACAAATCTCAGCAACCTTCAGCTTTTGAACGTATACATATATGGAGGGTTCATTGAAAACTTTATCCAGAGCAGGTTGGTCCATGACGACAGTCTTCTTCAGACTGATTGTCAGTCCCAAAGCACTGCACGCATTTGAAAAAGAATCCATAAGGTGTTGCATGTCACTCTGGGAATGTGCAAAGAGATCACACTCATCTGCATACAGAAATTCTCTGATCAAGGTACTCAGTATCTTAGTGAGACGCCTGAGGTTGAACAGCTTGCCGGAAGTGTGATATTTTAGATAGATACTGTGTTGATAACCCTTGAAAGCCATGAATACCATTGCAAAATACAAGGCAAACAAAGTTGGTGCAGGTATATCACCTTGCTTGACACCATTTTCAATGGAGATTGGATCAGACAGTTTTCCTCCGATGTTTACCCATGCCTGCATGTCATCGTGGAAGAGCTTGAGTATGTTCACAAACTTTTCAGGACAGCACAATCTCTCCAAAATAACCCACAAAGCTTTCTGATTTACGGTGTCAAATGCCTTGGCCAGATCAACAAAAACTTGGTATAAAGACCATGCGCTGCTCAATGCATTTCTCTTGAAGTTGTTTGGCCGAGAAGACCATGTCAACAGTGCCTCTGCCATTACTAAAGCCACATTGGGACTCAGGAAGCGCCTCAACAGCAATGTGCTGTATCAATCTGTCCAACATCATCCTGCACAAGATCTTGCCAGCCACAGATTGCAGTGAATTACCTCTGTAGTTGTCACAGTCATCTTTGGCTCCCTTTCCTTTGTAAAGTACCACATCAGTCCTGTGGTACATCTTCATTCCTAACATTCACAAAGAGATCAGTGAGACGGTTTAAGAAGTTATCACCAGCACACTTGAAGATCTCAGCACTCAGTCCATCCATAAAAAATGCAGAGAAACACTAGTGGCTGGAATCTGTTGAAGAGGCAGATCCAGGAAGACTTGGGACGTGGACTGGGCGCTTTTTGTTTTGACACCAACATGACCATTTTACAGTGTGGACTGGGTATGTTTTGTTGTGGCACCAAAACAACCACTTTACGGTGGGGATTGGAGAGATAGATCTTGGGTGAGGTAGTTACCTGGTGAAGAGCGGAGTGTTAGAAACGGGGAAGGTAGGAGAAAGTGGGACATACTAAATGTATATTTCAACCTGTGGGATGGCAGGTATTCTATATTAATACATTAACACCAGAGATCTCAATCTTGTGTCATTGTACCAACGTAATCTCCTCCCCTGCACACTGCATCTGGTCCCTCTTAAGCCCAATTTCGCTCTCCGTTCATATGCTGTGCTGTTCATGTATATTACTATTACACATTCATTGAAGCATCCAAGCTTCATTTCTTTCCAATCTTCACAGGCCCTCTGCACACAGCGCCCAAGTCTCATTACTATGTAACATTGCTATTCCTATACACGCATCATACAATCTGCCTTTCATTTTGAGGTAAAAAAAACTCTTGTAACTAGTAGCAGTAGTAGCTCCCTGAACTTTTCCCATTCCATTCTCACTCTAGCTACTGTACTTTACGAACACCCACCTCCACTGCTAATTTGGTTACCCAGGTATCAGAAGCTGCCAACTGCTTCTACAGAACATTCCAAGAATTTGATAGCACTTGTTTGTTGCTTATTGCTCCTGTGTAATAGCCACATGTAAAACCTACATTCTTAGCTAACCTACCTGAGATCTCACTACATCTCTTGTGTACCCATAGTTTGCATTTGAGACAGATGATGGAATTTCTACCTACGCCTTTCCTACCCAGAGGAGATCCGGACCTTGTTTTCACTTCTTAGTCTTTGTCCTGTTGACTTTAAGACTCTTTGATTCTTGGCTATGCTTCCAGATTTGGAATTTCTTCTCAAATTTTGCCATAGATTCAGCTATAAGGGTTAGATCATCTGTATACAGATGGCACAGGGGACTGTCAAAAGCTTTCTCCAGATCAACGAATGCCAAGTAAATAGCTTACTTTTAGCGATGTACTTCTGTATTTGCATCACAAAGAAGAGGGTATCAGTGGTACTTTTACTTGGTACCAATCCGAACTGCATCTCATCTAGGTTAACTTGGTCCTTAATCAGCTGTGCTATAACTCTTTCTGTGCCCTTCATGACTTGGTCCATCAACTTGATACCTCTACAGGTTTCTCTATCAAGTGCATTTGTAGTAGTTGCCTAAGATAGTTACTATTGAATTGTTGAAGATTTATGATTAGAGTGAAAACTTAGGAAGGATTTCTAAATGACTGTTTTTTAGGGTAAGAAGAATTGAGCAAACGTTGGTGGTGGCGGCTGTGTGTGTGTGTGTGTGTGTGCACGCACGTGATTGTATACTGGTATTTTGAGTTGTGTCCCCTTAGGTAAAAAAAAAGTTAACCATCTAGTTGTTTGAAAAAATAAGTACTGAGGTTGAAAATGGTACCCGTTATGAACGCAGTCCAATGAGTGAAACCAGACATAATTATATATATTTACACAGACGCAAACACACATATTTATAAGTGTCAATGCTCTGTTGCCCATCAGGATTCACATGCAGTGATTATTTTATGTGTTAAACTTCCATCAGTTCTGATGGCGAGTATTTTAGTTGTTTGATCAATGAAATAGGCTGTTCATAAAATTAGCTTTTAAGTGGTTGAGCATTCCACAAGCACGTGTACCTTTATGTATTTCCCAGGAAGATTTATTGCGACAGTGTGTGTGAGACAAAGCTGGCTTTTAAAATTACAAGTATGGTTCATCTGATGGGCTTCCATTTATCTAATTTCACTCACAAAGAGCACATGCCCAAGATGATACGCAGTGGCTTCAAACTCCGGATCTAATAATTGTAAAGTAAACTTCTTAATCATTCACCCATGCTGCGTCCACAAGCAGTGCATTACATCTACAACCTAACGAGCATTTACATATTTTCTGATTAGTAATATTCAGCTGAAAATGAGTACCAGCAATAGCTGGGGGATAACCCTGCGATGGATTGGAGTCCTGTCTAGAAGGGGCGGGGAGTCTTGTACTCTCAGTCACTCCATGCCATGGAAACTGGGATAAGTCTGCCTCCGGGCTTGAGGCAGACTTGAATTTTAACTTTTTAAGGCTATGTTAGAAGACACCTAGCCAAAGTGCAACTTGAAACAATGTAGTTGCAAGGTGAACTTCTTACCTGAAGAGCACCCAGTCGTAAACAACTACTCTAACAAAAAAACTAAGGTAAATTTGTTGTATAAATTTACCAAAACTACATGTTAGTGTAGAATATAATAACGAATTTAAAGTAGGAAAAAACAAAACAACACATACATGAGCCTCCCCTCTTGGCCCGTCGGACACTAATTCGGTGTGCCTGAAAAGAAAAGAACAAAAATAAAGCATAATTACAGTATTTGTAATTTTAAATGAGAATATTTTATTTCACTGTGATACCTTACCAGTTCAAAGTGAGATTAAGGATCTCAAACTGAGATAAATACAAAAGATTTATTTAACAGAAATTATAACACAAAAACACTATAACATTATTTATGCGTTCTTTACAGACCTGCCAACCTCTAAAAACCCAAACGGAGTACCATGAAAAAAAGTGCCCCAAAACGGGGAAGAAATGAGGCAAAATTTACATAATGAAAGCTATATCCATTTTCACAAGAGAAGACATCTCTCACCCACCCCAAAGTGGGTGGGAGATCTCCCTGTCCAACAGAGAGAGTTATAGGAAGAATGAGGAGTCAAATAATTACTTATACCTTTTAATAACTATAAGTTGAAATATCTAAGGACTTTGTTATTACAAACAATTATAAGAAAATACCTTAGTCGATGTGTTGTTTCAAACACCATTTTTCTTTTGCCGTTCAACCACTAGCCAATATGTAACGACAACAACATAATTACGGCCTGGCCAGCACCTCAGCCAGTCGACCGTACCTTCTTAATTTGTTTATTACTTTGTTTGGCATGCCAGCTCAACCTTTGTAATCGGCTTGTAAATAAATTATGTTAAAACATTGTAAAGTCTTGTGATGCTATTACCACAGCCATAGCCTTTAAATGTGAAATGGAAAGATCCTTTCCAGAGTTATTATCACACAGCAACAGAACCTGTGAATTGGCAGCATCGGTAAAGCGTCAGACACCATGCTGTACAGCATAGAGTCATGTCCCTTTACGTTGAGTTCAAATCCCGCCAAGGTTAACTTTGATTTTTATCCTTAATGGGTCTATAAAATGAAGTACCAGTAATGCTCTGGAATAATTGCTGGCCTTGTGCCAAAATAGAAACAATTATTATTATTATTGTCGTTGATACTATTATTACATGGCATAATATTATTTTTTTGCTAAATTGGTGACTATTAAATAACTGCTATATTGGTGACCCCTGTTGATACAAATATTATCATTATCATAACTCTGCTAAAAGTGTATTACTCGATGCTCAATGTACCAACAAATGAATGTTGTTATAAAATAAACATTGTTAACATCACAATTCTGGCATTATTCTTTCTATCATTCATCCATAAAAGAATACATTTATCCACTACAAATGGTGACCGCCGACGTGATTCAAACCCAGTCTTCTCACATTTACCCACTATAAATGGTGACCCCGAGTTAAAACAACACATCCTTCTCGCTACAGAGTTGACAGATCTGTGTTTTTCTTGGCCAAACAGTGAAGCTAAACAATTATCTTTCGAAAAATGATTGATGGATTACATTACATCTACCGTTTTTCGGCAATGATTCTTGTTTTCTTGCATGTATGTAGTCTAAATTTATTGTTTGCAATCGTCAAATTAATATATTTGAATTGACTAATGTCCTTGTAGTTCAATCTACAATCATAATGTGTGAGCTGACTGTAAACAACACATCTTTGTTCCACGTACACTCGATGGTGCTTGTAAAGTATTACAACAATCACTTTAGAAAATAAGCACTTTTGTCAAAAATCGGCTGCTCTCTGATAAGTCTGTGGTTGAGCCGGTGACAGTGGAGACTGCCGGCGTTCTTAACCCACGACCATATCCTTTGTCACTGCTATCGGAGCGGAGTTGGCTTCCCACAGGTGCGAACCTCGCGAGGTATAGTGACTATAATGTTTTATTGATAGAAACTTCCAATAAAGACCAAGCTATACAAGGGAAATAACTCCCGTCAGTCGTTAGAGCTTCGGTCAATGATTAACAGTATTTGGTCTAGCTCTTTACTTTCTGCGTTCAAATCTTTCCGAGGTCAACTTTGCCTTCCAATAAAGTACCAATAAACTATTGGATCGGTATAATCGACTTTCCCCTCCCCACAAATTACTTGTGACGTTTTTTTAATTTCTTACAGAATAAAAATGTAAACACAAATATAAACAAAAGATTATTGCTAGGAATCTCACAAATATGATGCACAAAAATATATGATCAAAGCGAGAGAAAAAGAAAAGGAACGAAATAAACAAACAAAAACAACCAACAATTCACAACCGAATGCAACAATCGGCTGCACACAACTAGGGTCAACGGAAAATTTTGAGGCAAGCCAACACGATCACAGCATTACTGCAGCTGATGGTGAAACAACCAGGTACCTTCACGGGTATCACCTGATACATAAGTAAGCCGTGCTGCCAACGATGACATGAGCTTGGCTGTCAGCAGCCCAGCTCCACCAAACGTCTCAAATGCTACAGGCTGGAAAGATTGCTTATTTGATTATTTTCAGTATTTTAGTATTTTATTCCGTTCAGCAACAGAAACAGTAACCTTCATATTTACTGTGGCATCCATGATGTGGGAGGGAGTAAAAAAGTAACTGATTGTGGCATCTCAGATGGAATATCTGGTCTCTTCCCATCAATTCTGGATAATCCAGCCAGTTCCAGAACTGAGGGGATATTTACATGTACTAGGGCCCACTTAATAGTCAGGTTTAGATCGGTGTAGCAGATGAAGTGACTAGCATTCAGGTGGCAGGACAAACCATGGAGGCATGTGGAGTCGAGGGATCTACCACAGCGACATCTCAGAACCCTACAGACATCAGCTCCCACTCGAAGTGCAATGGAGATGCAGAGCTCATCCAGACTGAGAAGACCACTCTAGTCACCCAAGAATTTTGTGCTGGTGACTAAATTAGAAATCATTATTTGACTTACTGTGATTGAAAGTGAATGGTTTTTGTTTGTTTTGTTGCGTATATTATCATAGTGTCTTGTTCTCTGAATCATAAGACTTCCATGCTACATCACTATGTGAAGATACATTACCTTAGTTAAATTAAGTTTAAGTGAAACGACAAGGTTGGGAGAATATGAATGGAATGGACCTCTGTGGAACAGCCTGCTTGTTAAATTAACAACTGGCTGAGAATTCCAAAGACATTAGTATGCTATATACCAGGATTACTGTATATATAAACAATCATACAAACTGAGAATTTTAAAGTTTTATAAATTAATGGTTTGCATAAGAGAAACCCTATATTTTATGTTCATTACTGACTCGTGGAAGGGATTAAAGATAAGAATGATGTTTTAATAATTTCTAGTATATAATTACATAAATTCTCAGCATATATGTACAAATTGCATACTCGATTATGAGTAACATTGAAGAAATAACTTACAGGGACAAATGTAGAGATAGAACCCAAGACCTTGTGATTGGAAAGCAAACTTCTTATTGTAACAACATTACTGAGATAGGAAATACATTGTATATATGTTTGTAAATGTTATAGAGTTTCAGATGGAAATATACAAGCATGTATTATATTAATATGGTTGATTAATTGGAAAATTCAGCATGACAGAGTATGACATAGCTGACCCTATCCAACTGACTTCCAATTAGTTTCCATCTACCCAATTTCACTCACCAGCCTTGGGTCAATTTGAAGCTAAATGACCCTTGCCCAAGATGTGAGATTGAATCCTGGACCTAATGATTGCAAAGGAAACTTCTTATAGACTCACCCTACTTTAGGATATACTAGCAGAATGGCCTGGCGTTGCTTAGGACTCTAAACATAGATTGGCATGTTTATCCCTCCTTTCTGAAACAGTACAGAGAAGTACGGAATAACTCGGCCTTGCGACCGTTGAATAGCAGATTCCACTGATGATTCATTAGCCCACCTTTTTCTTTTTCTTGCCGCTTTTGCAGTATTTCGGTCAATGGAGTATCTCTTCTTTTGAGGCATGACCTAAAAGAAGGACGAAGTACACTAACATTAACTGGTAGAGTAAGGAGTAAACTCGTCAGTGATGCATGTGATTTCCAAACCATTGACTATGTAATTGCTGGCCTTGTGCCAAAAGTAGTGGGACTTTTTGGGTGGCATATCGACAGTAACAATGACGATAAGCCGTCTGTACTTTTGTGAAATAAATACGTTTGTTTATATTTTGTGTTTTTGTGTATGAAAAAATATCTGTACACGAATATATATATATAGATATATATATATATATATATATATTGAAATAACAGATTAAAGTCTAAGCAAAGAATCGCTGCTTTCACCCTTAACAGGATCTTCTGAAACTAAAAAAATCAATCTGTGAACGCAGAAGTAAATATTTCGAAAAACGTTGCAACCGAAGGAAGACAGGAAGACGATACTTTGGTTCGTGAAGACATTCCCTGGCAATGAACGGAAAATAGCGAAGATAATATGTCAGCAATAAGAACAATATTTGTCATAATGTCGTAATGCAGACAGCCAGACATACAGACATATTATAAGGGCGCGATGTTATAGCTATGTATCTATCTACAAAGACAGACTAAGAAAGACAGAGAGATCGCAAACCGGCGCCTTATGCGGTCCCTAGAGCATTGAAAATCTGAAATAATTTTTGCTCAAAACACTCACACCACCATAAGTATTACACGTGTAAAGTTTGAAAAAAATTGGTTGGGTGGTTCTCGAGTTTTAGGGAGTCAGACAGACAGACATTCTCTGTTTTAGATATAGAGATTAAATTAAATTAGCTGACCTGTTCATCATCAAATCATCTCACTTGTACTTTCTTTCTTTTAACTTTATGCTACCGTATTGGATAAGTTATAAAATTTATATAAGTGAGAAAAAATGTTCATTTTTCTCCTGATTGTATGCCAGTTAGAATCATATCTGACAAGCTTCTTCCACTCAACGATTCTCTATGCTAAATATATTCTTTCAGACATTGAGATTGATACAAATAATTATGCACCAACAAGCTATTTATGATTTGGTTTTGCATACATTCATATTTACATTTAAAAATTAATACATTACATTAGTTTATTTTCTCTAATTAATATGTTAATTTTTCTTTCATTAAGTTACATCAATCTTATAAAGTATGAATAAATAATAGGATATTTTATTATGCAGCTTTTCTCATTATTTGATAAACCCTGTTTTGTTTGTTTTTTAATTGTTTCTGCACATTTTTACCTAAATGTAATTAGTGATGGCTGTATATTTATCACCACTACAGAATGGTAACTCCACCATTACCACTACATACCTAACCAATTAGCCATGCTGCATCCACTAAGTAGAAATGTGAGTATCTGGAGAGAAATCAAGCAACCATGTTTCGTTGGATGTGCAATGTAAATGTGAGAGAAAGGCAGAGCTTGGATGAGCTGAGGGAGAGGCTGGGTTTAAGGGGAATCCGAGATGGTATACATGAAAGAAGACTGTGTTGCACATGGACAATGACCGGTAATCCCAGTGGAAGGAAGTTGCAGTAGAGGACGACCAAGAAAGACCTGGGCAGAGGTTGTGTGAGCAGATCTCAAATCACTAAGACTGGCAGAGGAGATGATGAAGGAACGCGACAAGTGAAGAGATGCCGTGCCGAGAAGGAGCTGTCCAATCCATGCAAGCATGGAAAAGCTGACGTAAAAATGATGATGAGGATGATGATAACTAATGTTAGAGAAATCCTTTTCACTGCTGGACAACATTTGTACTATTAACTACTAAACTGTTAAGGAATAGAACATAAGTGCCCCTGGGTGAACTGAGCCATGCCTTGCTGAAGGATGTCATTGCAATGACTTTAGCATTAAAATTTGGACTCATGTTCATGTAGTGATAGTCCTATACCTAAACCTCATAGCTATACTGTATGTTATGGAGCTTTAGTTCAGCTCCGATCAAGTGCTGGAAATAGGAAAAATTTCATCTCCCTGTCCTATTTCATGGCTTTGTGGTTAGAGTGTTGGGCTTACAATCATGAGGTTGTAAGTTTGATTCTCAGATGGGAGTTCGGCTCCTCTGTGTTTGGACCTTGTGTACATGTGTCTATGTTTACTAAAATATTCATTGAAGACACATGGCTGCTGTTTCTAGCAGGTAAAATGACCACATTTATTTACAGGAGTTCCAAATGAAAAAGATCGACATGTATAATAACAAACTGGCAAAGATTGAAGTTCATTGTCAGTGGCCCAGCTCCTGCATAAGCCACAGGCTGGAAAAACAGTTTGTCGATAATTTCCAATATTCCAAAATTTTATTCCGTCCGTTTACGGTAGCAGTGAACCTCGCATTTCCTCTAGAAAATAGTTATTTAACACAGATTTGACTGCTTTTTCTAGCAGGTAAAATGACCACATTTGTTTACAAGCACTCCATATGAACATGGTCAGCATGTGTAATAACAAATTGGGAAAGATTGAAGAATATGGGCATCGTTCCTCGTTATTTGGCTAAGTTATATAAACAGAAATACGACATAGATTTTATAGATAGGAATACCGACGGGTATACAACACTTTTGAAGGAGTAATGTGTGCTGATTTAAAAGTTAGCTGAAAAAAATGGAAAAATTTGAGTCCCATTTCCACAATCTGGTGGGCTCTTCGGAAATTAGGGGTAGATGAGTTGTTTGTGAGGGCACTTCAAGCCATGTACAGAATAGCAGTCAGCAAGGTTAGAATTAATTATAAGTATAGTGAGGAACTTAGTGTGCTTGTTGGGGTTCACCTGGGCTCTCTTCTTAGCCTTTTCCTGTTTATTACCGCCCTCCAGGCTATAACAAAAGAGTTTATAACTGGCTAAACATGCCGATGACGTAGTCATAGCTGAATCTATAGTAGAATTAGAGAAGAAATACCTGACTTGGAAGCAAAACTTGGAATCAAAAAGTCTTAAAGTCAACTTGGCAATGACAAAAATCATAGTAAGTAGAAAGGAAAACAGGGTCCTGATCCCTCCACATGGAACAAGCTCTATAAAAGGGCTCTGTAGAAGTAGTTGAAAACTCCTATTACCTGGGTAACCTAATTAGTGATGGAGATGGATGTTTTGGAAGAACAGTAGCCAAAGTAAGAATGTGATGGAAAAAGTTTAGGGAACTACTACTGTTTTTCCCTCCAAATGTAAGGCAGATTGTATGATGTTTGTGCATGAACAACAATGCTGCATGGAAGTGAGACCTGAGTGCTATGTGCAGAGAGCCTATGAAAATTGGAAAGATTTGAAGCTTGCATGTTCTGATAGATGTGTAATAGTAGTGTACATGAAAGGTGATGCATTTATAAACTGAGAAAGAAACTGGGCATAAGAGGGATCAGATACAGTATGCAGGATAAGAGATTGCAGTAGTATGGACATGTGATGCCTATGGAGTAATGACAGCTATATAAAAGGGTGCAGGGCACTTGATGTTGATGGAAAATATGGAAGAGGAACACCTAGGAAAGTTTGAGATGAAGTAATAAAACCTGACCTCACACAATTAAACCTCTCAAAGGGGATGACACAGAATTGAGATCTCTAGCGATATGCAGTGCTGTAGAAGACTGGTCTTCCAATGTGTACATGATGTTTGGAAAAGGTTTAAATCATTGATGCTTGTTCCTTCAATTTCCCCTGTGCATCTTTTACAAACAAAGTCTTCCCTTCCTGTTAATCTAGTTGTTATCCCACTACATCTCTTGTGTACCCAAGACTTCCATTGTGTATATATTGTTTTGGCCAAAAAGTCTGTTCGGTTTTTGTTGACACTAAACTTCAAGCATTCTAATATGTAGCTAACTTCAGTTTGTTCCTTGTACATGTGGACTTGTTAGATTCTTGACAGTTCAAAGTAGTTTGACACAGACTTGCAACATGACGAGTTGTATTTTGTGTGCTTTGATCACACTGAAAATGAAGAACCAAACTGGATATTATTGATATTTCATGCTTTATGATTTAAAAAAAAGGCAAGAAAATGACAGAAACCTTCAGGAAGATATATGCTGTGTATGGAAAGGATGCTGTTATAGAGCGTGTGTGCCAGAAGTGGTTTCAAGATTTTGATCAAGAAATCTTTTGGCTCAAGATGAACCTTGCTTTGGTCAGTTAACTGAGATTAACAGTGACAAAGTGAACAAGTTAGTCAAGACCTACCCCCTTTATACATCCAGGATGTTTGCAGATATTCTTCAAATATTCAAATCAAGTGTTGAAAATCATCTGCATCAACTTGGTTACGTCAGCAAGCTCGGTGTTTGGGTCCTACATCAATTGACTAAGGCTAACCTCACCCAACAGATTTCTGCAATTTGTTGCAGAAACATGAATAAAATAATCCTTTTTTGAAGAGAATAATGACAGGGGGCGAAAATGGATAATTTATTATAATGTGAAGCACAAACGATCATGGGGGAGTCCGGCGAACCACCACAAACAACCTCCAAAACAATTTTACTTGAAGAAGGTATGCTTTCAATTTGGTGGGATTATGAGCTTCTTCCTACAGATATCAATTCGGATGCATACTGTGACCAGCTGGACAAGTTAAATGCAGCAAGCTACCAGAAGCATCAAGCATTTGCTAATCATAAGAGCATTGTGTTTCATCATGACAATGCCAGATTGCACACTTCCTTGCAGATGCAACAGAAGTTACTTTATTGGGGCTTGGCTGGGAGGTTTTGGCATACCCTCCATATTCACTTAATCTTGCACCTTCAGATTTCCATGATTCAGTCTCTTCAAAATTCATTGAATGAACACTTTCAACTCAGAAGCGGATGTAAAAATACAGCTGGAAGGGTTTTTCAGCAGTAAAGACAGGACATTCTTTGAGCAGGAAATAATGGATCTGTCCACAAGATAGCAGATGATACAGGAATGAAATGGTAATTATATCATTGATGGAATAAATCACTTTTTTGTTTAAAACTTGTGTCATATTTTCGCTTAAAAAAACCAACAGACATTTTGGTCAATCCAATATATGTATGTTGTGTATAGTCGCTCCTGAGTGTTACCGGTAACATGTAACCCAGTACAACATGTCACATGGCTGGGTCATCGATAACTAAGCCAGCAACCTCATCAAGCTTGCTTGGTGAGGAGGGTGATTGGACACCCTGCAGGATGAAAAAACCAAACCTGACGAAATGTGGAGAAATCATGAGGATCAACAGCCATCCAATAGTGTGTACATATGTAAATATTGTATTAGTATGTAAATATGGATATATGGGTGTATGGGGGGTTGTTTGCATATTTTATTGTATGCATTTTTTTAAACTTTAAAATTTTTATATAATTTTTTTTAAATTTCATTTTATCTTATTTATATATTTAACCTATTATCTACTAATAATCTTTTTTTGAGAGAGAAGGAATAACCAGCAACCAATCATCTTGCATCTACTTGTCGATGGATCCTGGTTGTTAATAACTAGAGAGATGCATGTGTCTATCACAAACACATGCTACTTTGATCTCCTTGTGTAGATATCTTTTGTGGTGATGAGGAAGCAGTGACGTATACAGTTGCTAATCTACACACAGGCGGCTTAAGGCTTATCTAACTTCATTGTCAGTTTTCAGAATAGGAACTGGATTGGGTGGAGTCTTGCGTTTGAGCAGCCCTTTCAAGGGAGAACATTGCTCACCCAAATCTTTGGAGTGGTTTAGAAAAGGTGACCCAAATATTGTCTGTTCCACCATCAAGCTGGTCAGCTACCTGCGACTGATGGCTGTTCATACCGGCAGAAAAAACAAGAAAAAGAATAGTAATTTTCAAAAGAATAAAATTGCATTGAAAGTTGCTACATGGAATATTGGAACACTTCTTGACAAGGAATCATCGACAAATCCAGAATGCAGAACTGCTATTGTTGGCAGAGAATTGAGCAGGTATAATATTGATATAACTGCACTATATGGAATGGTGAAGGTCATCTATCAGAGAGGGGTGTTGGCTATATGTTCTTCTGGAAAGGGAAACCAAATGGTAAAAAAAGGAATGGAGGTGTAGGTTTTGCTGTCGAGGCAGAGGTCACAAAGCAACTGGAGAAACCACAAGGCATTTGTGATTGAATTATGCATCTAAGAGGTCATCTTTCAAGGGGACGTTTCATTACTATCATTTCAGTGTATGCCCCTAGCCTGGATATTAGCCCGGAATCAATCATGGCTTTATACCAAGATTTACAAGGGTGTATAACATCAATTCCACATTCAGACAAGATTTTGCTTCTTGGAGATTTTAATGCATGTGTGGGAAAGGACAACCACATCTGGAATGTTTTGGACATCATGGCATGGGCATGATGAATGCCAATGGTCTTTTTTACAAATATGCACTGAGTTTGAGCTGGTCATGTGCAATACCTTTTTTCAGCAAGGCAACATGGACACACCCGAGATACAAACATGGATAGATCTTGGATTATATCATAACCAGGAAGAGAAACCACCAGGATATCTGCTCTGTAAGCAGAATGTGGTACAGACCACAAACTTGTATGAGGCTAGATAAAGGTGCATATCAAAAGAAAAGTGAGGGCAGCAGGGGAACAAGTGCCAAAATGTATAGATGTGTCCAAACTGCAAAGTTTAGAAATGGGAGATGCTCCTCAAAATGCACTTGACAATGTTATCTTTGATGGAACTTGGGAACAGTTTAAACAAATTTACAATGCTGGGGCTGATGCATTTGGTCTTAAGAAGACAAAACACAGTGACTGGTTAGATGATAATGATACTGCAATCACCATGCTCATTGAAGAGAAGTAAGTGCTTTGTTCCTGAGGGTCCAGTGAGGACCACTTTTGTGAAGGCCTTCAAAGAAACAACGTAAAACTCAAGAGATGAAGAATAACTGGTAGTCTGAAGTTTCAGCAGAGATGCAGAGAGCTTATAACTGCAGACACTTGAAGGCATTATACAGCACAATAAGGCAGGTTTTGGGCTCACAGTCCAGAAAAATGGCACCATTGAAGTCAAAAGATGGGAATGTCCACATCAAAGATCCAGCAGGAATCATGCCTCAGGGAACTGAACACTTTAAGGATCTGTTTGTTAACCTATCTGTAGTTGATGAGGAAATTATTAATGGACTGCTGCAAAAGGAGATTGTAACAGAGATGATGAATGATCTAATCATTGATGAGATAAGGTCTATTATCAAAGAGATAAACACAGGGAAAGCTCTAGATTTGGATAGAATACCTGTTGAGCTGATTCGCTTTGGAGGAGACAGTGTTGCTATGGCCATTCATTAGCTAGTCTTATCTGTAAGGCATGGTGAGCCTGTCCCGCAAAACTGGGTAGATGCAATTTTGCTCTTGATTTACAAGGGCAAGAGTTCCATGTCTGAATGCAGTGATTATCGTAGTATAAGTCTGCTGAATTCAGTAGGAAGAGTCTTATCCAAGGTCTTGCTGAATTGTCTAATAAAATGGATCTGCCCTGGTACCACCCTTGAGACCAAATGTGGATTCAGAGCTGGTTCTATGGACATGATTTTTTCAGCTCATCAGCTTATAGAGAAGTGTGTTGAACTTCAATGGGACACTTTCAGAGTCAATTTCAGTGGAAAATGGTGTCAAGCAAGGTGACATTCCTGCACCCACTCTGTTCTCCATCTACTTTGCTGTACTGTGACATACGCCTTTCAAGACTTTGAAATTGGTGTATACTTACAAATTAGAAACTTTGGTAAAGTCTTTAATCTAAGATGCTTTAACACTAAGTCCAAAACGCTTGGCACTCTTGTAAGGGAGTTCCTGTATGCTGATGATGCAGATTTTGTGGCACATGCAGTTGATATTGGACACCTCTAATGCATGTACTGTGTTTGGGTTAAATATTAGCATAAAAAGACAGTTAGGGAAGTGTATGTGGAGCCAGACATTTTCATGAGAGGAAAAAGATTTGAGGTGGTGGACAGCTTTGTGTATCTCAGAAGTACACTTAGTAGAGATGGTACCCTTGATGCTTAAATAGAACACAAGATTGTGAAAGCAAATCTTGCCTTCAGGAAGCTTGAGAAGTGAGTCTGATCAGATTGGGGTATCACAAGAAACACAAAGCTTTCTGTGTATGAGGTCTGTGTTCTTATAGCCCTGTTATTTGAATGCAAAATGTAGACAACTTACATGCATCACATCAGGCCACTGAAAAGGTTTCATCAGCATTGTATCTGATGCATCAAATGATCCTCTTACGTACCTGATGCTGCTGTACTTGAGAAAGCAGGCAGCACCAGTATTGAGAGGAGGATTATTATGAACCAGATGCATTGGGCTGGTCATGTGGTCAGGATGGAAGATAGAAGGCTGCCTAAACAGTTATTTTATGGGGAGTCAAACAGGGGAAAAAGGCCACAGCATAAACTGGTTTAGGGATGTCATAAAAATCCAGCAGGAATTGAGGTGCAATGTATGTGGCCAATTTCTTCTATCAAGAGCTGGATTTGTATACCAAGCCAAGGAGAAGCCACTTGTGAGATGGTTCTACCACCACACACTGCATGGTAATTTGCAATGAGTATGGCTTAATTGGACTGACCAGACATGGTAGAATGCATGAAGACATACCCCAGCTGGTATTGCCAGAAGACAGTTCAAGTGTCACATTTGTGACCATGCTTGCAAAACAAAAGCAGGTCTGAAAAGTCACATGTATGCACATGATTGTGCAATGTCCAATGAAGGGATAGCACTCTTCTAACAAGAAGTAGCAATCAACATGTATGTATGTGTGCAGGCATGACTGTAAGGATAAGGAGTTCTTTTCACATCCACATGGTAAGAGAATACTATTATAGCCTCAGCTTGTGGGTGAAATTTGGTAGGTGGAAATTGCAGAAGCCTATCATACATACATACATACACACACATACACATGCACACACACACAAATATATGTAATATGTATGTATCCATAGCTATGTTTGCATTTGTGTCTTGTGTTTATGTCCCTATGAGCAACATAGTATTGTGGTTTGATAATTGTTAACAGTGTACACAATATTTAAATAATTGTTTCTACTTTTGGCACAAGGCCAGTAATTACCCAGTGGATTACTGGTACTTTATTTTATCGACCCCATAAGGATGAAAGGCAAAGTTAACCTCAGCGGGATTTGAACTCAGACCATAAAGGGCCGTAACTCTTTGCTGCAAAGCATGGCGTCAGTCCCTCTACCAATACTGCCAATCCACTGCATATATTTAAATAATAAGCTATGGATTGGCATCAGGAAGAGTATTCAGCTGTTGAAATCCTGCCTCAAAAGGTCTCATTACAACCCATACAAGCACGGAGAAAGCGAACAAAATTGATGGGGTGATGATGACTGTACAAGTTCAGTGAATGCACAGAAGTTGGTTTATCCACAGTTAGTTTTATAGTTGTATGTTGAAATTGTTAATCATATGACTGTGTAGAAGGTAATTTTCTTTGTCATCTTGATACCAAACCACTTGAAACCACCCCTGATCCTACTATAGAAAACTGTTTATTTTAAAGTCTTAATATTTATCTAAAACATTCCATCATAATTTTTTGTAAGAACCTTTGTTAAGTTATGTCCAAACACCATCTTAGTAATGAGAAAGTTAGTCATATTGCTAAATCCCTTCAGATTCTTGATTATTTTCAAAACCATAGACAGTGTCTTTCATTAGAAATATGGTAACAAAAGAGTTAAAGCTGTGATATGTAATTTTTTTTTATTCTTTGTACACAAATACATTGTGCTTTCCTTGTAATGTTACATTTCTCAATGCTTATTAGATCTAATAAAAATTATTTTCATCATTGTTTTAATGTCTGCTTTCCCTGCTAGCAAGGAATATATTATAATATATTACTTGCTAGCAGGATAAGCAGAAATCATTATCTCTTCAATCAATAATTATTGATTAAAGAGATAGTGTTGTCTAAGATTAGTACAAGGCCACATAATTATCAGAGAGAAGTATAGCTGACTGAATAAATCACAGTATATGACTGGTACTTATTTTATTAACATTGGAGAGATTAAAGGTAAAGTTGATGGCAACATGATTTAAGAGTAGAACCTAGAAGAATAAACTACATTGTTATTGGACCACTATTGATTCCAATGACAAATGTTCCTGCTGATTCAATCAATGGAACAGCCTTCTTATGAAATTAATGTGTGAATAGCTAAGCATTCTAAACTCATGTGCATTCTTAATGTAGTTCTCAGGGAGAGTCAGCATGACAGAATGTGTGATAAAATGGCTATTGGATTTACGGGCACAATTAATTTTTGACAGCTGAGTGGACTAGAACAACATGAAATAAACTGTCTTCTTGTTTAAGAACAAAATGTACCATCTGGTCCAGGAATCAAACTCACTACCTTATGATCATGAGCTGAACTCCTTAATCACTAAGCCACATGCCATCAAAATTAATATATTGCATGGTAGTTGTACTGCTTGAAGAAGTAAGACTAATAAACCAATTTCAATTCATTATTGTTTGTGTTATTTTTATATTAGTTAGGACAGGTAATTTCTTTCATATAGTAAAAAAAAAAAAAAGTTAATGTCTATCCCAAGTCCGGAGGCTTATCATGCTGGTGCTTCTCCAGGTTTTATTAGTGTTAAGTGACTGTCAGTACCAGACCTTTGCCTGGACAGGATATTAGTTCATTGCAGGGTTAACTGCCAGCTACTACTGGTGTTCATTTTCAGCTGAGTTGACAGGAGCAATCATCATCATCATCATCGTTTAACGTCCATCTTCCACGCTTGCATGGGTTTGGACGGAGCAATGTGAAATGAAATAATTTTGCTCAAGGATACAGTATCTGATCCAAGAATGAAACCTAGAGATATGTAACAAAAGACCAATAATTTGTTTTTAAGAGCTGGTACAATGTGGTAGAAAAATACAAAGGATATATGGTGACAAATGAAACAAAACAAAACAAATTAATGTTTTACCCAGTGTATTTTAACATGATATTTAAGGGCAATTATCCTCTTTTCAGATGCAAAACTGAAACAGTCCAAGACAAAACAAATATTCTAAGAAGAGAAGTTAGTGAGGGTAGGTCTATATTAGTACACTAAAGTTGTAACCTCATGATTCAATTTCATTAGTTAATTACATTTTGGGTGTTGATACATAGCTGTGTACCAGTAATGTACTGGGACTGGCAAGTGTGGGTGTTGATACATAGCTGTGTACCAGTAATATATTGAGACTGGCAAGTGAGGATGTTGATACATAGTTGTGTACCTGTAATATACTGGGTCAGGCAAGATTTAAGAATAGAAGGTAAGCTCTTGCTTTGCTAGCTGAAATTTTTTAACAAACTTTAGTATTAACTCTTAACATCTCATAATGATTTAGTAGAAACTATGTAATGCTGGTATGTTAATTCAAATGTTTATAGTGTCTTTACTACTGGACAAATCGTTGTGAAACTTTGTACTATTAGAGTAAAGGCTTCAATTTTTCATATGTTGCAGTCATAGTGTTGTTTTATACTTTTCAAGAATGTCTTACTAATATGATTTCATTTGCTACAGCACGTTAAATGTTAAATGTATAAATATTAAATTACTAACATCATCATCATCATCATCTTCGTTTAACGTCCATCTTCCACGCTAGCATGGGATAGACGGGCGTTGTCCCACTTGAGGCAAGATTGGTCGGGTGACTGTGTCTTGCTCATATAGGACTATCTGGCAGGTTTTCTACGGCTAACACCAACCACATTTACAGTGTGGAACTGGGAACTTTTTACTGTGTTACCTACACGGCCACATTACAGCGTGGACTGTGTGTTTTTTTTCTCGTGACACCTACACGATCTCGATCTTGATCTCATTATCTCATTTATTTGGACTGGATGTTGTGGTACCAACTTTACAGAGAGAGGGTGGTGTTAGTGGGAGGATAGGGTAGGGGTAGTGGATTGGGGTGTATATTTGGTTAAGAGGTTTCACTTTGTACATAGGCAAGACGGGTCTTCTGTATTATTGCGTAGCGCCAAAGATCTCGGTCCAGTGACATTGTCTTAGAGAGGTGTAAGTGTGTAAGGTCGGAATTTATCAAATCGTCCCAGGTTTTTCTGGGTCTACCTACTCCGTAACCACCATCAATTTTGATCGCCCTGCACTTTTTTATACAGCTGTCGTCTTTCATGCGCATCACGTGGCCATACCAACGTAGTCTTCTCTCGAGTAAACAGCAACTGATCCCTCTTATTCCTAATTTCTCACTTAGTTCATTTATGCTTTGCCTTTCACGTATATTACTATTACACATCCAACGGAGCATGCATGTTTCATTCCTTTCCAGTCTGCGCAGGTCCTCTGCACACAATGCCCATGTAGCACTGCTGTTCGTATACAGGCATCATACAATCTGCCTTTTATTTTTAGAGAGAAACCTTTTGTGGCCAACAGCAGTAAAAGCTCTCAGAACTTTTTCTATCCCGTTCTGACTCTGGCTACTGTAATTTCAGAGCACCCTCCACCACTGCTGATTTTGTCACCCAGGTAACGGAAGTGTCCACTATTTCTATAGAACCATCTGGGCAATTGAAGGAGCTAGTATCCTGTGGGCACTTGCTACTTATTGCACCTGAGCATCGGCCACATATAAAATCTATGTTCTTAGATAGTTTACCTGTGATCCCACTATATCTTTTATGTGCCCATACTTTGCATTTGGAACATAAAATGGAATTTCTGCCTACTCCTTTCCTACACACTGAGCATGGCCATTTCCCTGAGGGCACCTGTGCCCTATTTTCCTTTCTACAAACTAGAACTTTAGTCTTAGACAAGTTAACTTTAAGGCCTTTTGATTCTAGGCCATTCTTCCATGTTTGGAATTTCTTCTCTACTTCAACCATAGATTCAGCTATGAGAGTTAGATCATCTGCGTATAGGAGTTCCCATGGGCAGCTGGTCTTAAACTCCTCTGTTATATCCTGAAGGGCAATAATAAATAGGAGGGGGCTAAGGACAGAGCCTTGATGAACACCAACTTTTACGCTAAATTCTTCACAATATTCATTGTTAATTCTAACCTTACTGACTGTTTCTTTATACATAGCTTATATAGCTCTCACAAGCCATTCATCTACACCTAGTTTTCTAAGGGCCCACCTGATAATGGAGCGGGGGACTCTGTCAAAGGCTTTCTGCTGGTCTACAAAAGCTAAGTAGAGGTGTTTACTTTTAGCTAGGTACTTCTGTAGTTGTCGTACAAGGAAAAGAACGTCTGTGGTACTTTTACCTGACACAAACCCAAACTGCATTTCATCTAGATCAATTCGCTCTCTGATTAGTTGCGCTATAACTCTTTCTGTGACCTTCACGACCTGGTCAACTAACTTAATGCCTCTATAGTTTCCCCTATCTAGAGCATCCCCTTTACCCTTGAAGCAGTTAATGATGATGCTGCTGCTGCTACGCCAGTCTTTTAGTAAGACCCCATTCTGTATTACTTGGTTAACTATACGGGTGACCATAGTATGTCCCACCATTCCAGATGCCTTCAACATCTCAGCAACTATCTCCGAAGGCCTAGCTCCCTTACCTGTCTTCATATCTTTGATTGCCTTACTACCTTTAAATTACACCGCTGGTCCTTCTATTGGATTGATTTGGGGCAGACTATCTTTTTCTCATTTATTCTCCTCATTTAATAGTCTCTCGTAGTGACACTTCCAAGCTATATTCTTATCAGTATCAGTGAGGGCATGTACACCATTATCATTAAGGACACACTTCTCCCCGACAATATCACGGTTTTCCTTGACACATTGTCTAGCAATCCTGAACACCTCACGTTTTTGGTCCTCGCGTTGTAGAACATGCTTGAACTTTCTTTCCTCTTCTTCCCTTCTTGTAAGGTACACTTGTCTCTTGGCTTCCCTCCTGGCCACTTGATAGTGTTCTCTACTTCCCCCATCCCGCCATACTTTCCAAGCCTGCTTTTTGGCCATGATTGTCTCCTCCACCTTACTGTTCCACCACCAAGTTACTCTCCTCCTGCCAATAGGTCTGCTCCAGTCACAGATTTTATCCGTTGCTTTCAGCAGGTTCACTTTCAAGAATTGCCACTGTTCCTCTATATCGCACATCTCTAATTGCTCTTCCTTATTGTCAAAGGCATCAAGTAATAAGCTTTTAAATTTGTCACTGGCTATGGGGTCCTTCAACTTCCATAATCTTCTCCTCAAGGTAGGCCTCCTCTGTCGTCGAGTACGCCTATTCCTGACTATGAGGTCACTAACTACTAGGCTATGTCGGGAGGTGCATTCTTTACGAGGGAGGGATTTAGTGTTTACAACAGACACTGTCACGTCTTCTGGTAAGGATATAATCTATCTGACTGGCGTGTTCCCCTGATCTATAGGTGATCAAGTGGTTTTCTCATTTTTTAAAGTTTGTGTTACAGATAGTTAGGTTATTAGCGTCACAGAATTCCAGGATTATGGAGTCCTCCTAATTTCTATTTCCAAGCCCATAGCCTCCATGGATTCCATCATAACCATCACTATGTTGTCCAATGTGACCGTTTAGGTCGCCAGCAATAATTAAGTAGTCACTGTTGGTTATTTGGGAGGTAGTGTGCATTAGCGTCTCATAGAACCTGTCCTTTATAACGTCAGATAGACCAGATTGGGGTGCATAAGCGGATATTATTGTGACAGTAGTTCTATTTAGAACTAGTCTTATTTTAATTATTCTGTCATTCACTCTATTTACGTCAATTACCTTATCAGCTAACATATGTAACAATTTTCTAAAAAAGCAACTATTGAAACTATTGAAAATGAAGAAAATTACAAACAGAAGCTGCTGGCTGAAAAACTGAGTAAAAGTAGGATCTTCATGGATTTGGTTGAAAAAAGCTGATCTTAATAGAGAGACAACGTTTAATAATAGCTGCTTAAGACCAAGCACTAAACACAATTGCGATAAGAAATATATATAACCCGGATGAAACAAATAAGTCATGTGGGAAGAAGGTAGAAAGTGTGACACATTATGAGTGCCTGTGACATGCTTGCACAGACAGAATGTAAAAGGCATTGTGATAAAATGTACTTTTACTTGCATTGGTCTTTCATCATCATCACCATTTTACGTCCGTTCTTCCATGCTAGCATGGGATGAAAGAAATATGGGTTTGCAACCACTGAGAAATCAGACTGTGAAACTCTTGTGGGACATTACAATTCAGACAAATAAAGTTCTTATAAATACAAGGCCAGACATAACTTTTGGTGGAGAGGGGGACTAAAAGGAGGTGTTTGTTGATCAATGTAACTTGCCCAGGAGACCATTACATCAATGGTAAAGAACACAAGAAAATTGTAAAGTATGCAGACTTGAGAATAGATGTTGAGAGAATGTGGAATATGAAAGCAAGAGTGGTACCATTTGTGATTGGTTCACTTGGGTTAGTGACAGAAAATTTCCAGAAAAACCTTGATAGAATTGGAATCTGTTCCAGCATTATGACATTGCAAAAAGCAACACTTTAGGGAACAGCAAATATCCTGCAAAAAGTAATGTCTGTCTGAGGCTACATAACTTGATAGGGAGTCAATTAAACGATCCAGTGTTAATAAGATTATCCATGTGCAAATTAATATTATAATAATAATAATGACAATGTTTTCTTTATTAACCGCAAAGCGTATACTTAAACTACATTAAAGACAGCACAGGACGGTACAAATATGGGTTTCTGCGTGTACAAAAAAAAAACAAAAAACAAATAACAAAAACAAAGGATGTAACAAAAAATCAAAACAAAGGAAATTTGCCCAAGACGTCATCGTTCTTGCTCTCCACTAACCCTCTATAGAATGCGAAGGTAGAATTTCCACTGATCACAGTGCCTGATTGGCCAAGGGCTTGAAGACATTTCAGTTCCCAAGCTCTCTTTCTTGGTCTCTGCTTGACCCAAGGTTACAGCTCCGTCAAGGAGATGAGTTGGAGAAAAACATGCCTAGCGAGGAAGATCTGAAAATATTGTAGCCTCAGCGCATGTTTGTGCATCATCAGCCATGGCATGTCCACTCTTCCACATCATGGGTGTTGACAGCAGATGGACTGCCTGACCATCGGAACATATTCCTTCCACAAAAAGCGAAAGAGCAAACGCTCCAGTGCAGTCAGACGAGTCTTAAGACTAGGCACAATGGTCAGGTGATAGTAGATGACAGATCTACGCATTCATCACTTCCACCCAACCTTTCAGGGTTAGCTTCTTGGCTCATTTCTTCATGAGAGAGGCCACCCTGTTTGTCACTTTGTCCCAGTTTTTGTCCATCTGGAGGTCCGGACCAAACCAGACCTCTAGTAATTTAACCGGTCCACCCATCCAGTGCCCAACAATGCTGTTGGATGGTATGGACCTGCCTCACCAGGTGCTAAGTCAAAGGCCCACCGACTTTTCCGGGTAAATCATTTATCCTGTCACCTCCTCGTATTCTCTTAGAGATGAAAGGCAAAGTTAACCTCGGTGGGATTTGAACTCAGATCATAAAGGGAGGTAACTCTATGCTTCAAAGCATGGCGTCCGACCCTCTACCGATACTGCCAATCCACTGCCCTTATTAAAGTAATAATAATAATGATAATTGTTTCTACTTTTGGCACAAGGCCAGCAATTACCCAGTACATTACTGGTACTTTATTTTATCGACCCCGTAAAGATGAAAGGCAAAGTTAACCTCAACGGGATTTGAACTCAGACCGTAAAGGGACGAAACTATGCTGGAAGGCATGGTGTCCGACCCTCTACCGATACTGCCAATTCAAATAATAATAATAATAATTGTTTCTACTTTATGCACAAGGACAGCAATTTGAAAGGGAGGGGAAAGTTGATTAAATCGACCTCAGTGCATTACTGGTGCTTTATTTTATCGACCCCGTAAAGATGAAAGGCAAAGTTAACCTCAACGGGATTTGAACTCAGACCGTAAAGGGACGAAACTATGCTGGAAGGCATGGTGTCCGACCCTCTACCGATACTGCCAATTCAAATAATAATAATAATAATTGTTTCTACTTTATGCACAAGGACAGCAATTTGAAAGGGAGGGGAAAGTTGATTAAATCGACCTCAGTGCATTACTGGTGCTTTATTTTATCGACCTCGTAAGGATGGAAGGCAAAGTTAACCTCGGCAGGATTTGAACTCAGAAGATAAAGGGACGTAACTCTATGCTGCGAAGCATAGTATACAACAATCTACCGATACTGCCAATCTACTGCCTTAAATAATAAGGATAATAATACTATTTTCTTCTACTGCTACCTGGTGGTGGTGGTGGTGGGGGGGGGGGGGGGCATTAGAAGGACAGATATTAATAATTGTTTCTACTTTAGGCACAAGGCCAGCAATTACCCAGTGCATTACTGGTACTTTATTTTATCGACCCCGTAATGATGAAAGGCAAAGTCAACCTCGGCGGGATTTGAACTCAGATCGTAAAGGGACGTAACTATGCTGGAAAGCATGGCGTCCGAACCTCTACCGATACTGCCAATTCAAATAATAATAATGTAGGATAACAAAGGATCTACTTGTACACTTGATATATAACTACTACCACCACCACCATCACAGTGTCAACTAGCAAAACAAGCAAGACAAAAAATGATATATAAAAAAATCAACTTACTGGATGAGATCGATTCTGAGGTATTGTCTCCACATAAGTAGTTGCATTTTTTTCATTAATGTTATTTTGCTCCAACAATGTCCCATATGGAGGTTTAACATTGTTTTGAACATCAAGTTCCTGCAACTTGGCTGAGAGGTTGTATACCTGCCATTGCAAGTAACCTACCCATGCTAGCAACATGACCAAACCCAGATAAACATATCTGCAGGTATCTGTAGCATTGTTGCTATAAATTGTTGCTAGAAGCTGCTTCTTTAATGACATTTTACTGAAACTACTTTATCTGGATCCCATTTGAAATGAAATTAAAAAAGAATGAGTTGCAAATATACCTAAACTAGTATATGCATGCTAGAAATAGAATAACAAAAATAGAGGTAGCAACCCGGAACATCTATAACCTATTGACCAATCACTGTTTTTGATACTTTGATATGCCCTTGGCCTGATTACATTTATATGTTTCTGGGAAAGGTGTTCTTAGAAAAGGGAGAAAAAACTGTGTATATATATATATATGTGTGTATATATATACATGTATATATATATATATATATATATATATATATATATATATATATATATACATGTATATATATACACATATATATATATACACAGTTTTTTTCTCCCTTTTCTAAGAATACTAGATCACCTGTGACACATTGGGTCACATTCACTTCAAAATAATTTTTAAATAATTAAAATATACAGATGTATATATAATGTGAAATGAAACTGGAAGGCCCATATATATACGTGTGTGTATGTATATATATAAAATGTGTGTGTATGTATATATATATAAATGTGTGTGTGTGTGTATACATATAAATATATGTATGTGTGTATATATATATATATATGTGGGTGTCTGTGATCTATATACACTGGTCATAGACACACACACATATAAATACACATATATATTTACACACACTCACCTATATATATACACACACACTCACACACTAATATATATATATATATATATATACACAACATCACCAGCTCTCTCTCTCTCTCTTCCATTCTCCTCTGTCTCCTCTCCCTCTCTCTATGTCTCTTTCAATCTACTCTCTTTCTCTCGATCCTTCTCTCTCTCTCTCTAGAAGGTACCCGGAAAAACACCACATCTCAGGAACCCGTGTTCCGATTTATCCGAAACTTGTTTTATTCCATTTGTATTTGCATTTCAGGGTCAACTTCCTTTCAAAGTATTTTCCCATTATGTGCCCTTTTGGCTATATTACATTACAGACAAGCAACCAAACAATCACAGACCTTTAGTAATGCACTAGACCACCTGTGACCCGTTGAGTCATGTTCACTTCAAAATATTTTTTAAAAATCATGTTCACTTCAAAATAATTTTTAAATAATTAAAATATACACAAACGTGTATATAATGTGAAATGAAACTGGAAGGCCCATATATATATACCTGTGTGGATGTGTGTGTGTGTACACATCCACATATGTATATATATGTATATATGTGTCTGTGTGTGTGTGGGTTTCTGTGATCTATATACACTAGTCATAGATGCACACACACATGCACACACACACACATATATGTCCACACATGCTGACATGTATATATATGCAACAACACTCTCCCTCTCTCTATGTCTCTCTTTCAATCTACTCTCTCACTCTTTTCATGGTAATATATATTTTTTTAATGCTAAATTATTAATAACAATATACCATATTTGCCACCCTATTATGCCTTTTCATAAGGCACTCCCACTTTTTTTTTATTATATTTGACATTATATTTTGATGTTTATAGACATATTTATGGACCACGTCCAATGTCACGGTTTTTCACTCTTCGTGGGTGATCTAGGACAATACCGGAGGACAATTGTATATGTGTATGTGTATCTATAGGTATGTGTATAAATATATATATATATGTGTGCATGTCTATATGTATTTATAATATATAGATATGTATGTATGTGTGTATAAATATCTTGTATATCATCATCATATGTGTTTTTATGTCTTTTTTTCCATGCTTGCAAGGGTTGCACAGCTCTCACCACATCTGCCCAGGTCTTCCTTGGTCTACCTCTTCTGCGGCTTCCATCCACTGGGATTTCCTGGCACTTTTGCACCCATAAATCATCATCTATGCACATCACTTGCCCATACAAATGTAGTCTTTTCTCACCACTTCTGATTCCTCTTAAACCCAGATTCTTACTCAGTTCATCCAAGCTCTGCCTGTCTGTCACATTTACATTGCACATCCAACGAAGCATGGTAGCTTCATTTCTCTCCAGCCTACACATGTCCTCTGCAGTCACTGCCCATGTTTCACTACCATGCAGCATCGCACTTCACACACTGGTGTTATACAGTTATCTTTTTGTATATAGGTTGAAACTTTTTGTTATCAACAGTGGGAGTAGCTCTTTAAACTTTTTCTATCCTATCCTTATATGAGCTGTTATGCTCTTGGAGCACCCTCCTCACTGCTAATTAGGTCTCCCAGGTAGCAGAAGCTATGGATACTTCATGTGATTGGAAAATGTTTATATCACTGATGCTCTTCCCATTGATTACCCCTGTGCATCTAGTACATGTGAAAACTTCCTTTCCTGTTAATCTGCCTGCTATCCCACTACGCCTCTTGTGTACCCAAGATTAGTTTGTATACAACGTATAGAGTTTATGCCAACTCTTTTTCTGTGTATCGAGCAGGGCCATTTCCATGATGGGATCAAGGTCATGTCTTCTTTCCGGCATACCAACACTTTAATTTTTTTCTAAGTTTACTTTTCATTTTAAATTATGTTTCCATTGTTGGAACTTATTCTCTAGTTCTTTTATGGATTCAACTATAAGGACCAGGTCATCTGCATAGAGATGTTTCCATGGATAGCCAGTTTTAAACTACTCCATTATGTCCTGGAGAACTATGATGGATAGCTGTGGGCTGAGAACCAAACCCTGAACTCCTACCTATACATTGAATTCCTCCCTAAACTCACTTCCTACTCTCACTTTTCTAACAGCTTCTCTGTACATGACTTGCACAGCTCTCTCAAGCCATTCTTCTACACCTAATTTTCTTAAGGACCACCAGATAACAGATCAGATTACTCTTTTAAGGACCACCAGATAACAGATCAGATTACTCTTTTAAGGACCACCAGATAACAGATCAGATCCACATACCAAATATAGTGGATTATTTTTGGCTAGGAATTTCTCTTGTAGTTGTCTCATTAAGAAGAGGGCATCTGTAGTACTTTTTCAGGGATAAAATTGAACTGAATCTCATCTAATTTGATTCTTTTCCAAATTAACTGTGCTAGATCTCTTTATATATGTGTGTGTGTACATTATCTATAAATATTTATATATATAATAAAGGTAAAATTATATGTACAATGCTCGAAGGAGAGTAGAGAATTATATATTACTAGCTGACGTACCCAGCTTCACCCGGGTAAACAGATGATAAGAAAAGACAGGTAAAAGAGAAAATGACTGTATTGGTGTTTGTCTGGTTACAGTATGAGGCGAGTCCATGGTGTCTGTGTGATACAGAAAACAGTAAAAAAAAATCTTCCAGATATACCAGATTCTTCGTTGTACCGTTTGTGCATAGTATATGAACAATTCTAGGTGCTCCCACCTAGAATAGTGACCTCTAGGAGATGGTTCATCTTCTGCCTGACTGTAAAACGTGTATCATTGCATAGAAGTGGTTGTTCCACGTTTCTCAAAAGAATGATGGAAGTTCCAATCTTTTATATTATATGTAGATATAGATATAGATAATTAATATAAAAGATGATGCTCAGCCAGTTCGTCTTCAACCATCGCAGTATGCCATCGTTGCTTGGCTCCAGTGTTTCGTTGGCGTTGTTCAGCCAGCTCCTCTTCATTCATGGCGGCACGTCTTCGCCTCTGAAATTCGGCGTTCCGAACTTCACACATGTTGATAGTTTTTACTTTCTGTGGAACGCTGCACGCACGCACACACACATAAACATACGCACACGTACATACACACGCACACATGGTAATAGTTACAGCGTTCACTTTGCCTCTCTGTTTCTTACTCTCCCCTCTCACTCCCTCATTGGCATTATGCATATTAATTTAAGTTTGGTGTCGTTGAGGTGGGCGGAGTCGTTTGAAACCTATGAACCAATGATAATCGAGAAGTATGACACACGGAATACTGACGTTGTTGAAATTAATATATAGATAGTATATAATTGTCATGTCTTTTCAGAATTAGCTTGATGTGTTAATATATTATATAGGTTTGAAGAGAAAGCAGTTTTTAGTGAGAAAGATTTGGAGATGTATACATAAACACAAAGCAAATATAAACAAGTATATCTTCTCCCCCCCCCCCATACACTTATTCCTAGGTGGGTTGTAGAGGCAGAGTCCTCAAGCACATCATCATCATCATCATCATTTTACGCCCGCTTTTCCCTGCTTGCAAGGGTGGGACGAAAACTGATTCTGGCTTGATTTCTACAGCTGGATACCCTTCCTAATTTACAGTGAGTGCTGGGTGCTTTTTTGCCGTGGCACCTCCACGACCACTTTGCAGTGGAATGATAGGGACCCCAGTCCCTATCATCTCATTTTTACAGCTGAGTAAACTGGAGCAATGTGAAATAAAGTGTCTTGCTCAAGGAAACAACACATCACCCTTCCAGTAAATCCTGTCAGAAGCAACTGGCTCCAAATGATCTGGCTGGATCACCAACATGATGCCTCTATATTTTCCTCTATCATGTGCATATCCTTTACCCTTGTAGCAGTTGGCAATGATGCTGTGGCGCCAATCATTCGGTATGACACCATTTAGGATTACTTGGTTTACAATACGTGTGGTTAAGGTGTGACCCACTAACCCAGATATTTTCACCATCTCGGCAACTATCCGTGCTTGACTGGCTGCTTTCTTGGTCTTCATATCCTTAATTGCCTTACTTACTAGACTGATGCTGACTTGCATGTGTGTACACACAGACTCACACAACTGTATTATATAATCCTATAATATATATGTAGATGGAAATAGCAATGAAAACTTCAATGGGTCATGCTTCCTGATTTGTGGAGACAATTATATGAGTGCCGTTGATGGAAGATCCAACCTTCTAATGGATTATGGTTTATTTAGTATGTATTATGTCCTAGGAGGTGAAAGCTAAAGCACAAGATGTAAAGCCTAATATTATATCTAAATTTTGTACCCTTAACAGTTCTTTAAGTTCAGAAGGTGAGTAGAAATGGGTTGCAGTAACATCTGTCCATTATTACAACAGAAATTGAATGGAGGATTTTTCTTGGAGCTCCTAAAGAATCTTTCCACCAACCATCTGAATGCATCACATTTAGAACATTTCTCATCCATCTTTTTCACAAAGTTTATTTCAATTACATCCTTTTTTTAATCGTCAATTGTTTGATGTTTGGAAAGTGTCTAGCCAGTTCCTCTTATAGTTAGTAGTTCTCTAAATTCATTCTTACCTTATCATTCAAATGCACCAAACATTTCACATTCAGAAGAGCATGCTCACCTCATTTTGTTCCAGTCTTTGCACATAATCTGCGTTCAATGCACGTTTTCCTACCATGCACTTTGTAAACAAACATGACACAATCAGTCCTTCACTCAGAAAGAGAAATGGACAAATATTATGTGTAGTATGTTCATTATAACAGAAATAAAAATAATAATAATTGTTTCTACTTTTGGCACAAGGCCAGCAATTACTCAGTACATTACTGGTACTTTATTTTATCGACCCCATAAGGATGAAAGGCAGAGTCAACCTCGGCGTAATAATAATGATGTAGAAATCATTATAGCAAAAAAACAAAACAAATCATAATAAAAAGCACTGCATATACCCAAGGCACACAGATATATGCTCAGTTGTGCAGTAAAATCTTACTGAAATAATAACAATAATGTTTGAATGAGGTTGTCAACATGAGATATCATCATCATCATCAATCCTCCAGTGTAATTCAATAGATAAAAGGTCACTTTACATTATGATTGTATAACATACTTGTAACATGATAGCTTACTGGTGTTGCAAAAATGGTGGCAAATAATTATTGTTGCAGCAGTAAAGAGTTAAAATGTCAGACTTGCAGAAATGGCAGAATATCAGTCTTTCACTTTCATTTATTATTTTTTAACTGTTATTAGTAAGGAGGTGTGGAGCTGTGGTACAGGGCAAGGCTGGACTTGGTAGATCATCAACCCGTCTGGATACTGCAAACAGGAAAGTAAGGCAGAACTTGTTGCAGGGAGAGGTGCAAGCTTCACCAGACGGGGTGCAAGTAACCAAATCAGAGGCATTTCAAAAGTAAGGTAATTGGATAAAGTGAGCACAGGTAGTGGAGTGGAACATCACTTGGCAGGACATCTAGAAGTGGATAACATTTTTTCATTCAGTAGGGCCTATAATGTCCTGCACAGCATATCCAAACTCTTTCTATAAGGTAAGGTACAAACACCAGCATAGTAACTTTGTACCAAATCAGGAGCTCTTGAGCATATCTTGAACAGCTGCGCCAAAGCACTGAAGGAGGGATGCTATTCTGGGAGATACGATCAGGTCCTGAAACCTATTGCTGAAGCAATCAGTAAGAGGATCAGACAGCAGGCACACATATGCTACAGCTAGGAAGATCATGTTTGTTAAAGAGAGTGAATAACTGAAGAGAAAATCTAAGAACTGTTTGGGTGGTTTGCTTGTCACAGCACGAGACTGGGTAATGGCAGTTGACCTGGAAAGGTGACTGAAACTTCCATCACATATTCAGTCAATGTTGAGATAGACGTTATTTAGGTTTCCAATGTCTTAATACGGGTCATTCTAGTGGAGCTAATTGCTACCTGGGAGAATAGGATGGTGGAGGCACAGGAGAGGTATAAATAGCAGGGGTTGAAGGAAGACTGCTACAGGAACAGATGGAGGACCAGGTGTATGCCAGGGGAGGTTGACAGTCGAGTGTTTGCAGCTCATTTCCTTAGCAAAGCCTACAGAACTCTGAGCATTACAGGAGCAAGTAAGAAGAGAGCCATCATGAACAATGTAGAAGCAGCAGAGTGGACATCTAGATGACTTTGGCTAAAGGGAAGTGACAAGTTGGGTCAGTAATATGTATGCTACTTGAACACAGATGGAGACTTGATCATCTTCGATTGGGTCACCTCGATGAAAGTGACTATGTTATAAGACCTGAAAAACTCAGTGACTTTAGGATACAACACTGGTGATGTGTCCAAGATTTGCCATCTGTGGATATGTGAAGAACCTGGTTACTATAGATTTCAATAAAACCTCTGTCAAAAACTGTGTTGTTGTTAAGCTCCAGTTCTAATCAAACCTGACCTATGATGAAAAATATTGTAGCCATGACCATCCGATATTTTTTTCAGATACAATGCATCCAGGATAACCTTCATTTAATGTGTATTTTATTTTTATTTTTTAAATAGTAATGGTGTAGTTTGATGAAGATTTAACTGCTGTTTTTAGCAGTTTGCACAACTATACAGAGCAATGGTTTTTATTTTTACAGTTTACAGCACACTGGAAGCTGTATTAAAAGTGCTACAGTTACAATCAGCTTTATATAAAAGTTTTACATAAAGAAAGAGTGTTAAAATTATTTTAAAACAGCAGTGGGCAAATGCATTGCATTTTGCTGCAAAGTGTGGTGCATTAAAAAAAAAGTCTTCTAAATATTCTGTTATTTTTAGACTCACCTAAAAAAAACACAGCACACTTGCAGACAACATGCAGTAGAATGGTCAAAGACCTCTGATATAACGGATCCTTTGTTGGCTTGTGAAAAATAACAAAAGGAAGATTGTAAGAAAGGCAATAGATCTATTGTCAAATGAACTTGCATTCAAAAGCTATGTTATTGTTGTTTAGCAGCAGTCCTCATCCTATCCTTTTCCGAGGGAAAGTACTTTCAGGATCACATTAGCCAATGTGTCCTTTTTAAAGACAGCAGGATGTAATTTGAAGGACATTTGGTTGCTGTTCATAGAAAATTGTCTACTAAGAAGCTCCCATGTTAAGTCAAGAAACTTCCTCATGTTTATTGTTGGTGAACCTTTAGCGGTGTAAAGAGGATGATTGTTTGTTGTCAATTTAGTTCATTTGTTGGATGGTAGTATGAGTTTCGAAGATGATGTTGTCGAAGTAGTTGAATGAGTGAGTAGCTTGTTGGTTGAGTGATGGCAAGTGAGTAAATGAAGTATGTCTCATTGGGTCAAAAATGATTTTCCCAAATCATATGAATAAGAATTAACAAATGAACAAAACACTGTTAATTTAAATGTTTTTATTTGTAACAGGATTTGCTTTGGAATCATGTGCAAGGAAAGAGATGCAAATATAAATGCAGTATGTTATATGTGTGAATACCATAGTAATATTTACTAACCTGTGTTGGTAGCAATCTCAGCTGCTGCTGATCCCAACAAGGCTGGCTAGTGAAAGTTTGTGACTGTGTGCCTATGTGTTTACATAACAAAGCTGACCCAAATAAAATATCTGTATGTTGTAGAGTTGAAAGCAGAGTGTCTTTTGCTGAGTCAAAAAGCAGACTATTGGCAGGAGGGGGAGCTAAAAACTTTTTGTATATATACAAGCAACATTAAATAGATGGTCTTTTCCACTGTTCTCTTTTCGAAGACTCTGGTGTTGTAACCTCCTATAAGACAACATTATCTAGGTTTTGGGCTCTGAGGTCACAGCTCAGTCTTTTAGTGGTCGTCTGTGACAGACTAAGAAAATCATTATGTGAAAAACATGTTGAGATTTCACTACAACCCTGTCTCACTGCATTAAAATTAATCATGCACAGGTGTTGATTGCAATAGCTAAATGTATAAGTTTAATTAGGATCCATGAATAGCATCATTATTTTTTCTTTTGTGATTCACTCAGGGTGGGGATTTTGAATTACTATATTTAAAAATGAATCTATGATCCAACTGAAAGATTTAAGTTCAGTTTTGAAAGATTTGTTTTCTCCAAGAACAATAGTATCACTTATTGTTTTTTAATTGCTTTGTACTGAAAGAAATAATAAATCCTTGCAATATTTAGTTCCATCTATTCTCTATGGGTTTGTAGTTGTTGTTTAGCTCCAAATCAACAGTGATCAAACTATTACCTTGATTAAATGCACCTAATCCATGCTTTAAAATGAGTGAGATTCTTTGAGACTAACCCTGTCTATGCAAACAGAAAAAGGGACATAAAATAGATGATGAAACTCATGTGACCAAACTTTCTGAAGACTGCTCTATGTATTTCATTTTACAACTCTGTATATGTGGTAGTGCTGGTGCCATGATAAAGTGCACCCAGTCCACCTTATCGGATGATAGTGCTGCCAGACTGGAACGTATGCATGAGATGCAGTTATCTGACAACCCATCTAACCCATGCAAGCATGGAAAAAATGAATGTAAAATGTTGATAAAAGGTGATATAAATATGATGGTTGAGTTGACATAGTATTGAATTACCAGATTATTAATTCTGAATTTGGTTTACTACAGAGGTTTCCATGTATATCTGGTCAGTAATCAGTGGTTGCCAACCGGTGGTTTGTGGACCACTGGTGGCATTTATAATTTTGTTATATTTAATAGGTGCACTTCATATTAATAAAATGCAGGTTCTCTGATCATTATTTTACAAATGGGTGGAGGATTGGCAGTATCGGTAGAGGGTCAGACGCCATGCTTTGCAGTATAGAGTTACGGCCCTTTACGGTCTGAGTTCAAATCCTGCCGAGGTTAACTTTGCCTTGCCTTTCATCCTTACAGTGTCAATAAAATAAAGCAACAGTAATACACTGGGTAATTGCTAGCCTTGTGCCAAAAGTAGAAACAGTTGTTTTACAAATGTGTTTATCTTTTAAAAAAAACTCATATTAGTGGTCCGCGGGATTTAAAATTAGGAATTTAGTGGTCTGTGAGGTCTGAAAGGTTGGCGACCATCGCTCTTAATTCTACATTTTCGTTTCATTTTCTTCTCAGAAATAGTTGTCATACCAGCTGGAAATAATATTTGAGCTGTACAGGTGTCCTGGTGTCCTATTCAGAGAAAAATATATCTCTTATCTGCTTTATACTATAAATCAGCACACAAAAAAATAGTTTGTATAAACTCTAGCCTATGTAAACTCACTCAACACATTCCATCTAGTTACAGGTTCAAGTTGTCTCAGTAATCAGAGACTGTCAGGTTCTCTATTTGTGTTAAATATCTTTCTTAGTATTAAGTAACTTTCTCAATTTAATGTTGTGTAAAAATCTATTTGCTAACCCTGATTGTAAACAATATATTTTTTGTCTAATCATTGAGGGTTCTCACCTTTCATTATTCATGATTACTTTACATTGAAATCACAACAAAGATCATTGTATCTACCTATGATTTCTTAGGGTGTAACCTACTGAATATAAGATACCTAGATTTCAGTCTCTACTTCTATTTTAGTCACATAAGTTAAATAACATTATTACCACCCCATATGAAAACTATCACAGGTATTTGTGTAGATCACTTTTGTTTATGTAATTTAAGTAGTATAAAATCATCATCATCATCATTATCACCACCACCACCACATCATCATCATCATCATCATCATTATCAGGGTAGAGAGGGAGGTGCTCTCTTCCCAGCTTTTTGTTGAAAGATGGGTGAGAGAAGCAAGTATGGCCCGAATGAATGGACCTACTCTGAGTATATGCCTGTAAATTGAAGGTGGAAAACTGGGAGAGGACATTTGCCCTGGTGGTCAGGGTCACTGTGGCTTTTTTTAATGGGCTTTCTCCACGATGGCCCTCGGAAGTCTCCCCCCTATTGGGGAATTTTTCATTGTTCTTTTATTACATCCTCTGTTTTTTTTTGTTTTTTACACGCAGAAATGCCCATTTGTACCGTCCTGTATTGTCCTGTACTGTCCTTAATGTCTACTTTGTGTAAACCCTTGTGGTTAATAAAGAAAGCATTATTATTATTAAGAGGATTAGTGGAGGGGAAGAGCGACGACGTACTTGGGGAAACTCTAGGCGTCGACGAAAATCAACTAGCCAATCTCTTCGGAAGAACTTTCGGGCCGGGGCCTATGGACAACTTCCAGAAATCTCTGGCCTGGCAGTGCTACCAAGGAGCTTTGCCAGTTCAGGATAAACTCTACAGGCATGGAGGTGCCGTCAGCTGGGCATTTCCGAGATGCACGCAGGGCGACGAAACCGTCCTGCACGCACTCGTCCAGTGTCCGAAAATTGCTGACTTGTGGGTTTATGTCGAACACCTGCTGTCCCGTGTAGGACAGTTCCGGCTATCATCTGAGTCCATCATGAGGATTGCCCTGCCCTCTTCCTTTAGCCGGGAAGGGCAGGCAGTTTTTATCTGTCTGGTAGCCATGGCGAAAGAGATAGTATGGTGGACGCGTTTGAAAGGGCTGAAGACGAGCACTTACCTCTTTGGTGATGCCCTGATTGACTTTTTCAAATTTCATTTGAAAAGGAAAATCAGAGTAGAGAGGGAAGTGCTCTCTTCCCAGCATTTTGTTGAAAGATGGGTGAGAGAAGCAAGAATGGCCCGTATGAATGGGCTTACTCTGAGTATGTATCTGTAAATTAAAGGTGGAAAACTGGGAGAGGGCACTTGCCTTGGTGGTCAGGGTCACTGTGGCCTTTTACTGGGCTTTCTTCACAAATGTCCCTCCAAAGTCTCCCCCCTATTGGGGAATTTTTTATTGTTATTTTTTTGTTACATCCTCTGTTTTTGTTTTTTACACGCAGAAATGCCCATTTGTACCGTTCTGTATTGTCCTGCATTGTCCTTAATGTCTACTTTATGTAAACCCTTGTGGTTAATAAAGAAATCATTATTATTATTATTATTATTATTGTTCTTTGAGTCTCAGTCATTGATGTTATTTAACTGGAAGGCTTGTTGAAATGATGCTAGCGTGGAAGGTGGACGTTAAACGAAGATGATGATGATGATGAATATCAAGCCGCTACCTGCAGCCTCAGATATTCAGGACGTATCGGAGGGTTCTTGCTATTCCCAGCAAGCATGCCTTTTGAAGTATTCCAAAAAGCGAGGCTGGACTAATCTTCTTTAACCATCCCTGGAAACTCTTTGAGATAGTACCTAGTGCTCCTATGACAATCGGGATGACCTTGATTTCATGGCAGTTCCAAATCCTTTTTAACTCCCACTTTAAGTCCTGGTATCAGTTAATTTTCTCCCTCTCCTTCTCTTGCACTCTCGTGTCAAATGGGCAGGCTACATCCACAATCAGGCACAATCTTTTTTCTTTGTCCCAAACCACCAGGTCAGGTCTATTGTGTTCCAGTTTCTTGTCCGTCTGTATCCTAAAATCCCACAGCACCTTCACCTGATAGTTTTCTATCACCAACTCTGGCTTATGCTCATACCACTTCTCAGAATGTCGTAAATTGTTTACTTTGCATAGGTGCCAGTGGATCACCCTGCCCATCACATCATGTCTCCAGCCTTTATAGTGAGTCTGGACTAGGTGTTTACACTCGGATACAATGTGAGCCACAGTCTCCTCTCTCTCTCCACAGATCCTACACAGTGGGCTAGCCTCCTCCTTGTAAATATGGTGTTTGACCCATTTCGTTTTGAGGGCCTGCTCTTGCGCAGCCATTAGCATTCCTTCTGTAGCCTTTTTAAGGTCTCCTCTTTTCAACCAGTTCCATGTCTGTGGATCTCTAAATTCAGTTTTCTCAAAGAAGGTACTATGAAAGGATTTTTCATGATGGTTGTTCTTCCTCCTTGTTGTTATTTCCTCCTTAGACATCCCCTGGTCTATTGTCCTCTCATTTAGTACAATTCTGAGCATTGGCTCCCTACTATCAGTCATGTATTTGTGTAGGTTGTTTTTCTCCATCTGAACACAGTCCTCTATGCTGATAAGACCTCTTCCACCTTCAGATCTCCTTAAGTAGAGTCTATCGACATCACTCCTCTTGTGGAACATGTTGTAGATAGTCAATAGCATCCTAGTCTTCCTATCCATTTCTTTTTGTTCAGCAACATTCCATCTCAGAATTTCCGTACTGTACCTAATAATAGACATAGCAGGCATGACTGTGTGGTTAAGTAGTTAACTTCACAACATGGTTTCAGGTTTAATTCCACTGAGTCATACCATGAGCCTCAGGTCAACCAATTCTTTGGCAAGTGTCATTTACCTTAGATTCAAGTTGACTCCTTTTTTGTGATTAAAATTGGGTAGATGAAATTGTTTGAAAGCCCACCAGATGGACTATACCTATAATTCGTTTTTATGTGCTTGCATGGGTTGGACAACAATTTCACCTGATTTGTCTTTCAGGCTACCAACATTGAGAGTGGCAGTCCTGAGATTTGTACCTTGATAGTTGTTGTTATTTCTTTGGTTAGAGGTTCTATGTACCTGAACGGGAAAGAGCTTGTGCAATTGCTTGATGACAGTCGAGGCATTATCGCATGGCTACTCTAGCCACCCCACTACATGACAAGTGTTAGCCCTGTATATGTAACTAGTGGAAATCATATTAGTCGGACTTTTCATAATTTTGGCTGGGCTTTACTGGCTAAGTTGCCCTTCCTATCACTAACCACAGTACAATGTGGATTGGACACATTGTTCATGCCACCAGCACTAGCGGTTGTCTTACCAGACTTAAGAGTCCTCTCCACCCTGTATCAGTTTTTATTTGAAGTGTCTACTCTCCTAGACGAGTAGCCTTCACTATGGCTTACAGAGCTCATGTCTCCCTAATAATTACATTAAGAGTACATGTGTCTGTGGAATACACAGCCACTTACACATAAATTTTAGAAACAGGCTGTTACAATGATTAAACAACTGGAACACTCATCCTTGAAACTGGTGGAGGTCTATTCCATTTCATGTATGTATATATTTATGTACGTATTTGTATAGCCTTCCCATGTGCACAGGATGAAACAAATGTTTAGAGGATGCTAGTCTGTACCAATCTCCCCCCTATCTCTCTTCCATTCACCCTTCCCAATTTTAATACTCTGCCCTCATCAGTTAAATATCTCATTCACATCGTCCATGTCTAACTTGCATACTCATTCCCTTCCCCACCATCCACACTCCTGTCCTGTTCAACGAGCATGGACAGTTTGACATGCTCCAAATTTTGCTCTTCCACCTTCTGATAATGCTGCTACCATGACACTTTGTCCACCGTTTGGCAATCTGGTGTCACAACAAAAGCACCCAGTCAACCCTGTAAGGTGGTTTTGATGGTGACATGACAAAAATCATCCAGTACATTCTGTTACATGGTCATTTTGGTACCAGGATAAAAAGCACCCAGTCCACACTGTAACATGGTTGGTGTGATGAAAGGCATCCAGCTATAAAACCAAGCCAAAATACAGATCTGTATCAGCAAGACATGGTTACCTGACCTGACTTGTCTCATAACGTGACAACTTGTCAAACTCAGGGAAACATGGAAAATGGATGTTAAATGATGATGATGCTGATGACATATTTTGCTGATGTATATCACTGAAGTCTACAAATAAAGTGGAGGAACCTGAAAAACTGATACATTAGAAGCAGTATTTAGGGACAGACCACTGTTAGAAATACTGTGAACCAGTGATTGGTTCATTGGAAATCTATAACCAATGATAATCCCCCCCACCACCACCGTTGCCGGTGCTGCCGCCACCACCGCCACCACCACCACAAACAACAACAACAAACAAGAAGTTTGATAGCAAATGGCCTAGCTTCACGGCTTGTATTTTTTAGTTCATTTACAGAATTCAAAGAAGAGAAATTTGTTTCCTTTTAACCTGAAAATTTCACACACAATATATCTAAAACTATAAATATTTAATACCTTTGTCTGTAATCTTTCTCGGTAAACATGCATTTACAATGCATATGTTTGGGCATGTATATCATCATCATCACCATCATCACTATTTAAAATCCGTTTTCCACACTTGATTGGGTTTGTTTGGAAGGTCAGACAACTGTGTACTACTCATGCATTCTATTTTGGCATGGTTCCTACAACTGAATACCCATCCCAATGTCAACCCCTTCACAGTGTGTGCCTCCTTCTGATTTTCTTTGTATTCTTCTATACTGTTCATCCCATGACTATATCTTTCCTTTTATTTCTTTTATTCATTGACGGTACAACAACCTTTCAAGTTTTTGATATTCTAAATGCAAACATACTTAGTATACTTTGTAGAGTGTAGGAACATATGTAAGCAAGATGCAGGCCCTCACCTCATCTGAGAGGTCAGTAGCTATGATTAAATATTGACTTGGTCTATGACAACACATCTACCTAGTAAAGAGAATGGATATTATATAATGATGATGATGATTAGTATATGGTTATATTCTATTGATACTTATCATTTACTATATCTAATTTGTATGTCTAGAAAAATAACATTCAATGTAAAAATATCATCATCATCATCATTTAATGTCCATTTTCGTTGCTAGTATAGGTTTGATAGACCAAGTCAGCATTCAACCAAAGTCACTGCCCTCACAGGTAGGCCAGGAGCCACATGTCACTTACATATTTTCCTACATTTTACAGAGTGTAATGGGTGCATTTTATTGTGGGACCAACACTAGGGATGCTGTTGTGCATTTAATATATGTGTGTGTGTGTGAATCATCATCATCACCGTTTAACATTCATTTTATCATGGGTTAGACGAGGTGACCATGTCTTGCTCATACAGAACTGTTTCTGGCTTTGTTTCTATGGCTGGATGCCCTTCTTAATGCCAACCACATTTACAGTGTGGACTTGGTATATTTTATCATGTCACCAACACAACCAGTGTGAACTGGGCGCTTTTTGTCAAAACACCAACATGACCACTTCACTGCGTGGACTGGGCGCTTTTTGTTGTGACACCAACACGACCACTTTACAGTGTAGACTGGCTGCTCTTTTGCTGCGGTTCCAAAATGATCACTTTACGGTACATATTATAAAACATTATTTCATACAGTTTTAACCTAAATCCTGGAATTATCAGACTTTGTATTAATATATGGAACAGTTTGCTTTATGACTCACTTACAAAGAAAATAAAGATTAAAAAAGTACTGAAAAAATACTAAAAGCTTTTGAATCATAAATAAACATTACTGAATACATTTGTAAACAATTTTCTAACTTATAATTTTTTTATACACATGTTGCGAGTGAATGCTGCTCTGATTGATTGGAAAATGATTAAAAATATATCAGAATTCTTCTTAATAAAGGCATATTGAATTTACTAGAACACTACTGAATTTGTCTTGAAAGGTTAGCATTCATGTAAGAAATTAATTCTTTTTTAAAACATTTATAGAATTCTGATGTCTTAAGTACTCTGAAACATCTATAAAATGAATATGATGGGTGGTAAGACACTCTCATGAGAGCTGAATAGCAGAAGGTCTTCAGAGAATTCAATTTTTTAAATATGATATAACTAATCAGGCATATTAAATAAGAACAAATGAATAAGTGAACCCAATTTTAATTAATTTGATACTATTATTGAACATATTCTTTTGAACATATTGAACATATTTAAAAAAAAAATACTTTAATTCTAAAAAGTATTACAAAAATGAGTACAAAACCAGAGTGTTGGGAATAAAATCATTTTTATAACAGATGAAAACTAGATTTGAAACAATAAAGAAATGACATTGAGAATTGAAATTAATGTAGCTTTAGGAAGTCTGCACACTGTCATGACAGCATCTCAAGATGTGCATTGTCTGTGACTTTACCAGTAGGACATAAATAAAGAGATTGAGGTAGGGGTTCAACCCTTGAGCATCCTACATAAAATTGACCATGAGCAAAGTAGGAGTCCTGTTTCTCTGTTTCTGCTGCTCTTAGAGCTCACTTACATTTAACAGCAGAAGAGGGTGGGAGTGTAGAATATGTTTTCCATGGTAATATTGATGAAAACATCATTAAGAAAAAAAAAAAATTTTAAGTTACAAAGAAACTAAAGAAATATAACTTTAAACAGAAACACAATTGTAAGTTAAAAGAAAATGCAAATATGAACAACGATCATTTAATTTGAGTTACAGAAGATATCAATATATAAATAAACTACACAGATCGACAGCTCAGACTAATTTCAAGAATAGGAGATAGATAGAGTGGGAGATATAGAGCGAGGGAGAGAAAATAAAGAAAATAATTGTTTCTACTTTTGGCACAAGGCCAGCAATTACCCAGTGTATTACTGGTACTTTATTTTATCGAACCCGTAAGGATAAAAGGCAAAGTTAAACTTGGTGGGAAAAAGAGAGATAGGAAAGCAGGAGACTCGGAGTAAGATGTAAAAGGATGAGCCTGAAGGTAAATGAAAGTGACGAAGAGTGGACATTGGACTGTTCAATATAATCAACTGTTCCCACAATAGTTTCTGTCCTTTTGCCTATGTAAAAATAATACAAAGTGACAATGGAAGAGTGGACATTGGACTGTTCAATATAATCAACTGTTCCCACAATAGTTTCTGTCCTTTTGCCTATGTAAAAATAATACAAAGTGACAATGGAAGAGTGGACATTGGACTGTTCAATATAATCAACTGTTCCCACAATAGTTTCTGTCCTTTTGCCTATGTAAAAATAATACAAAGTGACAATGGAAGAGTGGACATTGGACTGTTCAATATAATCAACTTTTCCCACAATAGTTTTTGTCCTTTTGCCTATGTAAAAATAATACAAAGTGACAATGGAAGAGTGGACATTGGACTGTTCAATATAATCAACTTTTCCCACAATAGTTTTTGTCCTTTTGCCTATGTAAAAATAATACAAAGTGACAATGGAAGAGTGGACATTGGACTGTTCAATATAATCAACTGTTCCCACAATAGTTTCTGTCCTTTTGCCTATGTAAAAATAATACAAAGTGACAATGGAAGAGTGGACATTGGACTGTTCAATATAATCAACTGTTCCCACAATAGTTTTTGTCTTTGTGCCTATGTAAAAATAATACAAAGTGACAATGGAAGAGTGGACATTGGACTGTTCAATATAATCAACTGTTCCCACAATAGTTTTTGTCTTTGTGCCTATGTAAAAATAATACAAAGTGACAATGGAAGAGTGGACATTGGACTGTTCAATATAATCAACTGTTCCCACAATAGTTTTTGTCTTTGTGCCTATGTAAAAATAATACAAATGCAGTTTTAAGTTAAAGAAAAACAAAGCATACAGACTGACAATTAAAGAAAAACTGAAAGAATAAGAACAAAAGATTAAGTGAAAATAAAAACTGTTTTAATTAATTTGAAATGATTATTTAGCATTTAAACCAGCCGTATCTGGCCAGAATTCTCTTATCTCTTTCTGTTCAAACTGGCCATAACTGGCTGCTCATACTTATGTTAAGCTATTGTTCTCAAAATAAATAACATCAAAACCTCGTAGATTCAATATTATGTGAGATAATTATGTGAAATAAAATGCTTACTGTGAAAAAACAATAGTAAATATAGAGTAATGTAAATGCTAAAGGGTTAAGATATTTTATCGTTTTTTTTGAAAATGTGTTAAATAATAACGGGAGGGATAAAAACGAGAGTGAAAGAAAAGAGAACGACTGTGAATTGGGGAAAAGGGTGGGTGGAAGAAAGCATGAGGTTGTAATAATATGAAAGAGAACTTTTGCTAGCAGGGAAAAATAGATGTTAATGATGATGATGATGATGAATGGCATTGAGAGAAACTAAAATACATGAAATGGTTCCTGTGGCTGGATACTCTTCCTCACACCAACCAATTTACAGAGTGTACCAGGTGCATTTTATCATAGCACTAGCACAAGAGAAGTTGTCATATGCTCAACCAAATTGAAGACTCCCCTTTACTCTATATCAACACCATTCGATTACCACAACTTAACAGAGTGTATTTGGCCCATTTTATCATGAGACCAACACTAGAGAGGTTGTCAGGTACTTCACTGGGCCAGAAAGTCCTCTTAACTCAATGTAGTCTTGGTCTGTTTATCCATCACTTTATGGAGGAAGAGATATTGAGAGCATTCCATTGTGACATTGGGGCTTATCTCATCTACTGCTATATATATGTATATATATATGTATATATGTATATATGTATATATGTGTATCTCTCTATCTCTCTCTCTCTCTCTCTCTCTATATATATATATATATATATATATATATATATCATCACCATCATTTTACATCCGCTTTTCCCTACTTGCAAGGGTGGGACGAGTCCTTTTCAGCACAGCATCTCTCCATTCGTCACAGTCCTTTGTCATCTCCTCTGTGAGCTTCAGCAACCTGAGGTCACCTCTCACCATCTCTGCCCATGTTTTTCATGGTCTTCCTCTACTGTGTCTTCCTTCCACCGGGATTTCTTGGCACTTCTTCACGAGCGGTCATCTTTCATGCGCATCACATGTCCATACCAATGCAGTCTTCTCTCCCACACACTACTTATACGCAGTTTAACTCTCAACTCGTCTATGCTTGGTCATTCATGTACATTGACATTGCACATCCATCGGAGCATGCTTGCTTCATTTCTCTCCAGCTGTCGCATATCATCTGCAGTTTCTGCCCATGTCTCATTACCATGCAGCATCACGCATCTCACACAGGCATCATATAACTGACTTTTCATTCGTAGGGAGAATCCCTTCATTGTCAACAGAAGAAGCAGCTCCCTAAACTTCTTCCATCCTGTCCTTATTCTAGATACTATGGCCTCAGAGCATCCTGCTCCCTTGCTAATCTGATCACCTAGATATCGGAAGCTATCAACCACCTCTTTAGATCCTAACTGCAATTGAAAAATGTGCCTATCATTGACACATCTACATTCAAATTTCCTTGAACATCTACTGCATATGCAGTTTCCCCTTCCTGTTAGTTTGCCTGCTATCCCACTACACCCCTTGTGTACCCAAGATCTGCATTGTGTATATTCTATAGAGTTTATGCCAACTCCTTTTCTACATATTGAACATGGCCATTTCCCTGATGGAATCAGAGTTTTGTCCTCTTTCCTACTTATCAATACTTTAGTCTTTGCTAGGTTTACTCTCAGTCCTCTTGATTCCAGTTGCTGTTTCCATAGTTGAAATTTATTCTTTAGTATCGGTTGGACGTCTTTATATGTATCTATACTTGTGTAAAGATATATATATTTCTTCATTTAATTTGTAATACGGTAGAGTCAAAATTTGACCGAATTGGACTGCTTTTTTTAGTAGCACACAACCTGCCAATGTCCACATTTCTACCCTTCTGTTGATCGCATATCACAAAATAGTTCTTCCATTTGAAATTTTCCCTGATAGTGAAGGAGGAAGAATTTTTTTGTCTTAAATTTTCTTTCTTGACTGAGAAGTCTCCTGATGTTTGAGATTTCTCGCAATACTCTACTTGGAGTATCCTTATTTTCTCAAAGAAACTGCAGTAGAGACATTAAAATAAGTAAGTAAAGATTTTTTTCTTATCTTGTTTGCTTTTCCCAGATATGATTTTATATATATATATATATATATATATATATATAAATTAATAAAAATAATGAATAAACAAAGAAACAGTTCCTTATATTAAAAAATTCATCATTTTACAATCGTTTCTAGGATATATATGTTAGTGTTGGTATGCATATCCTATAGATCTATGTAAAATTTTTACAAACTATCAGAAGGAATATACATACCTACACATATATATGCTGTCTTCAGAAATATTTCTGAAGACAGCATATATATGTGTAGGTATGTATATTCCTTCTGATAGTTTGTAAAAATTTTACATAGATCTATATGATATGCATACCAACACTAACATATATATCCTAGAAACGATCGTAAAATGATGAATTTTTTAATATAAGGAACTGTTTCTTTGTTTATTCATTATTTTTATTAATTTATCTTGACTCTGTTTTCCTGTATTTTTCATCTAAAAAAAATTTTTGAATACATCTTCTCTTTTCATGATATTCGGATTACATTGAGTTCTTCATATGGATTGGACACTACCGTACATTTTGGAAGATTTATCTATCTATATATATATATATATGTATGTAAAAGGTAAACAGAAATAACAACACAATCGGTACAGTATATGGAAGAGATATATTAGGTTAACGCTTGATATAGCAGGAAGAGGGTCTTAACGTTTCAGATGCTAGTCCTTCATCAGAAGAAAGAATGAAAAATAAGATAGATTGAGGGGACGGGCGGGATGGAATTGGAAAAAATGTCTTTAGATAAAAATAACAGGTCCATTCATGTTGACATCTCTTGCAAAACTGTTGGTGCTGGCGTTTTGTGTATGATTTATTTTTTAGAAAAGTAAAAATGTGATGTTATTGTTGTATCGTGTTTTGGTGAAGATGAGGTTGGAGAGATGCATGGAGGATTGGATGCATATAGGGGGGAGGAGAGGTTGGAGAAAGCGCTTGAGAGTAGAATGGAGCTGGCGGAGAAAAGATTTGAGATTGGGCATATTGAAGGTACTAGGGTGGGAGTGAAAAATAGACAGGTGAGAAGAAGAAAGTGGTATAAGAAGATTGTAGTAGAGGAAAAGTGGTAGAGAGTCGTGGAATATTTAAATGCAAGAAGCAAAGAAAATTTCAATGATACAAAAGATTTCCTGGTGGAAGTTCAGGTGTACTGGTTGGTATACAGTTTCGAGGTGAAAATCCAATTAGAAAATCCAATGAATTTTTATATACATATATATATATATATATATATATATATATATATATATATACATGTCCAACCCTTGCAAGCAGGGAAAAGCGGACGTAAAATGACGATAATGATGATGATATGCTAATATCGCTGTTGGCCACAAAAGGTTTCTCTCTAAAAATGAAAGGCAGATTTTATGATGTTTGTATACAAACAGCAATGTTACATGTCAGTGAGATCTGGGCATTTTGTGCAGAGGACCTGTGCAGATTGGAAAGAAAGGAACAAAGCATGCATGCTCCATTGGATGTGTAATAGTAATGGCAAAACATAAACGAACTAAGTTAGAAATTAGGAATAAGAGAGATCAGATGCAGTTTACTTGAGAGGAGATTACATTGGTATGGTCATGTGATGTGCATGAAAGACGATAGCTGTATAAAAAAGTGCAGGGCGATCAAAATTGATGGAAGCTATGGAGTAGGTAGACCCAGAAAAACCTGGGACAACATGATAAAAACTGACCCTTGCACACTTGCACCACTCTAAGACAATGTCACAGGATTGAGACCTTTGGTGGTATACAGCAATACAGAAGACCAGCCTTCCTTTATGTACGAAGTTAAACCTACAGTCATTAGGCACCTTCTAACCAAATATATACCCCACCCCACTACTCCTACTCTATCCTTCCACTTCCACAACCCTTTTTCTGTAAAGTTATGTTGGTACCACAGAACATCCAGTCCACAGTAAAGTGGTCATGTAGGAGACACGGTAAAAAGGCTCTCAGTCCACACTGTAAATGTGGTTGCTGTTAGGAAGGGTATCTAGCTGTAGAAAACCTGCCAGATACAGTTGTATATGAGCGAGACATGGTCATCCGACCAATCTTGCCTCAAGTGGGGGAATCCTGTCTAACCCATATTAGCAGGGAAGATGGACGTTAAATGATGATGATGATGATGATGATGATGATATAAGAGAAATGAAGAAAATCCTTAATACAGTAAGATACATTTGAAAAAAGAGAAGAATGACTTCACTGGTAGTTGGTATGGTTTTATAATCCAATGTTTTAGAAGTCATTTTTGTTATTAATCCTTGTTTTTCATCTCAATCTTTTTGAACATTGGGTTATTAAAACATACCAACCATCAGTGAAGTCATTCTTCTCTTTTTTCAAATATGTATGCAGTAATTTAGCAGACCCACCTTCTATGTGCACAACAAAAAGTATGCTGTCCCCACTGTAAAGTAGTTGAGTTGTTGTCTCAACAAAAAGCACCCAGTCCACACTGTAAAGTGATTGTGTAGGTGTTACAACAAAAAGCGCCTAGCCCATACTGTAAAGTGGTCATATCGATTTCATGACAAAAGTGCCCAGTCCACTCTGTAAAGTGGACTGGGCACTTGTTGTCACCATCCCATGAAATAAAATATAGATACAAAAATAGTATATGGTGTGAGTTTTGTTGGACTCCTCTCTAGATATAGACAGGTACATATACAATATATTGTGTATTCTTTATGATATATGGTCCTTTCTCTCTCTCTATATATATACATATATGTTTTACATTTGAATTCATCATCATCATCATCATCATCAATTTACGTCCACTTTTCCCTGCTTGCAAGGGTGGGACAGGAACTGATTCTGGCTTGCTTTCTACAACTGGATGCCCTTCCTAACACAAACCTCATTTACAGTGAGTGTTCGGTGCTTTTTTTCTGTGGCGCCTACACATCCACTTTACAGTGTGGGCTGGGTGCTTTTTTTGCCGTGGCACCTTCACGACCACTTTGCAGTGGAATGATAGGGAACCCAGTCCTATCATCTCATTTCTACAGCTGAGTAAACTGGAGCAATGTAAAGTGTCTTGCTCAAGGAAACAAAACAACACATCATCCGGTCTGAGAATTGAACTCACAACCTTTTGATTGCAAGGCCAATGCTCTAACCACTAAGCCATGTGCCTCCATTATATGTAGAAACAATTATATATATAAACTTAGGAAAATCAACAAAGAGATGACAAGACAATGAATGAAAATAAGGTAAAACAAAAAACAATTTTTTTAAGGAGAAAGTTAAAAAATTATTTTTTGAAAATAAAGATACAGAACTCCAAGGTCATAAGCCGTTGAGATAGACTTTGACAGTTTAGACCCCTACCAATGTTGGGGTCACAGCATCTGACACAAGTCAAAGACTGTCCTATGGAGTAAGGGATGAGGTAAAACAGCAACCGATAGCAATTAAGCTATGACAAGTACACATGGAATTTCTTGTGACGAAACTTTCGTGAGTGAAAAGAAGGGAAAAAGGAAAGGACAAAAAGCAATACAAAGAAAGCAAGATATCCTGTTAAAAAATGTGACCCAATGAAATTAATGGTGGGGGCAGAAAGAACATGCTCATCACAGGTTAGTAATAATAAACTTACAACAAGGGTGGTTAGGGTATGCCATACCCTCTCAGATGCTTTCAACATCTCAGCAACTATTTCTGATGGTCTGGCTGTTTTTCCTATCTTCATATTCTTAATTGCCTTACTTGCTAGGCTGCTGTTTGCTCATACAGCTGGACCTGGTTGGGTACATGTGGGGCAGGCTGATTGCTTCCCATGGATTTTTCTCATTCATCAGTGTAACTAAGGACAAGATAAAGACATACAGAGACACACAAGAACCAAACCAATAAACCAAACCAAACTCACACGGATAAAACAGGCAACCAACTAGCGACAAGTAAATAATCACATAAATAAATAAAAACAAACACACACCTGGATATAACGCATGTGCAACCCAAGTACACAGCACACAGCTCTCAAAAACAAGATGGTGTAGGACAGAACAAAAGAGACACAAAATAACAAATTAGTCACTGAGGAGATTAAATAATGTGTGATGAAAAAACTTTGACAAGAAACAAATAAATAACCATCCAGTTATTAAACTAACCAATTGGAAGTTTATAATAAATTGAAGTGAAAACCAACAGGTGCATGTATTTTTATTGGCGGTATGACCCTCCCAAAGTATAACAATAGCTGTTTCAACACGTGCTATCAGATAAGAAACCTTGCAAAACAAATACAAAAAACGAAGTGTGTATGTATATATATAGATACATATATATATATATGCATGCATATGTATGTCTACTAAGAAAGATTAATGACAAAGGTATTAGATATTCCAGATATATTTTGTGTGAGATTTTCAAGTTAAAAAAAATAAATTTCTCTACTATGGAAACATTGTAAATAAATTAGATAATATAGACCATGAATCAAGGCCATTTGTAATTGAACTCCTTTACTTATGACTCTGCATGCACATAAGCGGATGTGAAATGATGCTGATAATGATGATGATGATATATATATATGTAGTGGTACACATTAGTAAGCAACACGCCTTTAGTTGAGTGAACAACTACTATAATTTCCCACCACAGGTGACTCTCTCTTTTTTCCTCTCCCTATTTGTATGCTCAAGTTATTCAACTCATAAACAGTCCCACATGGGTTTGCAAATAAGCATTCTTATCTGCAGTTAGATTGTGTTTCATAATATTCTCAGGTCAGATCTATATATTTCATATTATGTCCTTTTGCTTCTTACTACATCTCTCAGAGTGCACAGGTTACATTCAATCATGACACTGCACATGTTATGTGCAGAGTCGTGATTGATTTAAAACAATTTAAGAACTCTCCTGACCCATTATTTGGCAAGTTTTCTATGGCTGGATGCCTTTCCTATCACCAATCACTTTACAGAGTGTACTGGGTGCATTCAACCTATCACCAACACTAGATATTGTCATGCCCTTGACACAAAAGAAAGGTCCTCTCAATCCATTTTAGCATAGTTTTTACATGGCCAATTGGCACAATCATGCTCTCTAACGTCTCTGATTTCAAATCCTGCTGAAGTAAACTTTGTCTTTATCCTTTTGGATTTCACTACGAGTCTAGGATTGTGGAATTGGTAGAGCATATAACAAGATAGCATGTGGTATTTGTTCTAGTTTTGGGCATTCTGAGTCTCATGGGTGATAGACTGAATCCATCAGCTAGTTTAACACCACCACATAGTTCTTGCATAGTAGACTTAATCTATCACCCAATTTAACATTACCACCTGGTTTTAGACTGGTAGACTTAATCTATCACCCAGTTTAACTACTGGCCTTTAGGTGGTGAAATTAAACTACCAGCCAGTTTAACATCAGTACCAAGTCCTTTGGTGCTAAACTTATCCAATTCCCAACTGAACTCTACCATCTGGTTTTTGGGTGGTAGATTTATTCTATCACCCAGATTAACACTACCACCTGGTCCTTGATTGCATTTAGTGGAGTCCATTCTGTATCAACCATTTGAGCCATATCTCTTTTCTTTCCATCAATCTAAGGTGCCTTGAAAACAAAAAATTGAGTATGACTCTTGTAACATGCCCATACCACTGCCCTTTTCTCCCAGACTAATCAGTATATAGAATGCAACAGAATTTACTTTCAACAAACCATGGATCTTCATCAGTTTCAATGATAAATATTCCAATTGTTTGATTAATTGAACAACCAATTCAGAAAAGTAACATGTATTCAGCTGAGCATTCCACAGACTCAGTGTGTGATATGGCTGACCCTTTGAATTACAGGTAGAACTCATTTTTATCAGGTGAGTCAACTGGAGCAACGTGAAATAAAGTGTCTTACTCAGAAATACTTAGCTGCATTATAGTTGTCCTTGATTTTCATCGTTTGCTTCCTATTTTCTTTCTCTTTTTTCTTTCTGCCTCTCCCTCATTTTTGTTTCATAATTATAAGGAGTATTGGATATATCTTAAGCCATGGCTTACTAGCTCTATATGAATACTTAAATTGATTAAATACATTAACAAACAGGTCAGTCTACCTGGACCTATTTGTTGTTTCTGTTTTAAATTATTTGATTCTATATAACAGATTTGCATGATAGTTTACAGTGAAGCAACTTTGTGGATATAAGGAATTTCCAATGAGTCAGAAAGTTGAAGCAACTTTGTGGATATAAGGAATTTCCAATGAGTCAGAAAGTTGAAGCAACTTTGTGGATATAAGGAATTTCCAATAAGTCGGAAAGTTGAAGCAACTTTGTGGACATAAGGAATTTCCAATAAGTCAGAAAATAGACAGGACAGCATGATGTCCTCAAAACCAGATTTTGTCACCCTTTTTATGAGAAAGAAAACACTTGTCGCTTCATATTTAGTAAACAAGACCATTTCCTTAATGTTTTTCAGCTTCAGGATGTCCTTGTTGCCAACTTGTGTTCTAGCCATGAGTCATAAACATTCCATCTCTTTTCAGACACAGAGTATCTAGGACTACATTATTCAATATGCCATTTCCTCTTTAAAGCAGTATCATTTGATTAGAGGATGATTTTGATGCTATTTCTAGGATGTTGACCAACCAAATAGAGGATTCTTCATTGGCTTTTGTTGATATTTAGCCTGATATCAGCCCTGATTGAACAGATCTACAATGAAAGGCTTTCCAGCCCCAAACATACTCAAATCATATCCATCTTGAATTTAGTCAATTAAGTAGGTGAATATTCTAATTTAGAGATAAATGTTGTAGTATCAGGAGCTTATACCACTTTTTTATTTTGTGTCTTATAACTCTATCAGTTCTGACATCAAATATTCCACTTGTTTGAACACTGGAACTGCTTGCTTGTGAAATTCATGAGTATGTGTCTGGGCATTCCACAGACACATGCATCCTTAACATAGTTCTCCAGGAGATTCAACGTGACATACTATGTGACAAGGCTGTTCCTTTGAAATTACAGGTGCAACTCATTTTTATCAGCTGAGTGAACTGAGCATAAAGTGCCTTGCTCAAAGAATTGAACTCACAACCTGATGGACATGAGCCAAAGACCCTAACCACTAAGCTATGATTCTTCACCTCATTTAGCACTATCACAAAAAGAATAGTATGTTGGCAACAGCCTTGCCAACAACTATAAGTGCAAGAGTGATGCACTACACTATGTAGGTATGTGAGATTTATTTAAGTTCTTTGCAGAATTCAAGCATCTCACTAAATAAGAGATAAGACCTTTTTGTTTGAATGGAAACTGATCCAGGGATTTGTGAGTTTGTATGTGTATATATGTAGGTGTATGTACTTGTACTCATGTTATGAGTAGATATGTCTCTTTGGTACATAAGTGTTGCTATGTGTGAGTGTGTGCATGCATGCATAATTATTCTTTATGTGTGTGTGTGTATATAATATTGCACACATATAATCATCATCATTTTACATCTGTTTTTCCATGCTTGCATGAGTTGGATGGGATGATGATGATAATGATGAGGATTTCAAAATTTGGCACGCTTTTTTTCTGGCTGGATGCCCTTCCTATCACTAACAACCTTTCAGCATGGATTGGATGCATCCTTCATGTCACCAACAGCCGTAGAGTATAAAGAGTGAATTTAAGAAAGGAGATAGAAGAAGACTGAAAGTTCTAATGAAGTGGGAGTAATCCAGGTGAGGAGTAAAATATCTGTACTGAAATAGAGCAAAATGACAGAATAGAGTCTGGTGTATTTTTTGCTTTAAAATAGAACAATCACTTTTTTCCTTCAATCTCTTTCTCTCTATAAATTCATGCACAAGCATGTGATTGTGTGTATACTTATGATCTTGTTACTCTTTGTGAGGTACATGTGTGTAAATGTGTGTGTGTGTGTTGTGTGTGCGCGCGCTATTGTCTGTGTGTGTGCACACGTGCGTGCAGGCTTGTGTGTGTGTGCATGCGTGTGTGTGTGTAGATATATATATGTAAGCCTTTCTCATCATCATCATCATCATCATCATCATCATCATTTCATGTTCACATTTCCATGCTTGCATGGCTCTATATATATTCATATCAGTAATTATAAGTCAGTGAATGCATGTCAGGGTGTATTTATTAATTTTTGTATTCTTTTATGCTTTTATTTTTTTATTCTCTAACTGGTTTCAGTCATTAAATTGTGGCCATGCTGGGGCACCACCTTGTATGGGAAACTATATATATTAACAAAATTGTCCCAGGATTTGATTTCAGCAACCATAAAATCTCTGCAATACTTAAAATGGGAAAAAAAAAGTAAGATAACAAAAAGTAGTAATACAGTTTGATCATTTCTCTGCTATATCTGCTTTTCATCACCTGTAAATCAAGTTTTAATAATACACAGAAAAAAAACATTTATATATCCAGTCTTAATATGTTATATGGATGAGCTATAAATATGAATTACCTACATTATGTTAGTAGCTAAACAGAAGAATTTTCTGGGCAACACCCAAGTATCTTAATTTGTGCTATAGAATTTCAGTAAACATATAACTCAATATGAATCATTTATACTAAATAGGCCAAATATGAACCAAGTAAAGTTAGACAATACATACACATATGTATATATATATATGTGTGTGTATATATATATATATATATATATATAGATATATATCATGATGATGATGATGATCGTCATTGTTTACTGTTCATTTTTCCACGCTAGCATGGGTTAGACAAGTTGCCTCATTGTAAGATATAAGTCACGTCCAATGACTGGTCTTGCTCATACAGGACTGGTTTTGGCTTGGATGCCCTTCCTAAAACCAACCACATTTGTAGTGTGTGCTGGGTGCTTTTCGTCATGACACCTACATGTACCCTTTACAGTGTGAGCTGGGTACTTTTTGTCGTGACACCTACACAACCACTTTACTGTGTGGACTGGGGACTTGGAGAGGGAGGTAGATCTAGGGGCGTGTGTGAGGGGCAGAGAGTGTTCCGGCATGAGTGGAGTGTTAGGAAATGGGAGGTACAGGGGAGGGGGGCATGGATGGAGGGGGGGTGTTAGGGTGTGGAGGTGTATGGAAAGGAGAGGGAGAAGGTAGTGCATACAAGATGGATGCTTCAGTTCATGCACATAGGAAGGCGAGGCTTCTGTATTACTGTATAACACTAGAGATCTCGATTCTGTGTCATTGCCTTCAAGAGGGGCAATTGGGCAAGGTCAGCTTTTATCACCTCATCCCAAGTCTTCCTACACCATAACTTCCATCAACCTTGAACCCCCTTTGCGCCTTTTTATACAGCTGTCATTTTTCATATGCATCACATGAGACACTGAAGCCAAGTAGAAGTTCCACCTTACAGTTACATTTCTATATAAAATTACAATTCTCCAATTGTATTTTTGTTGGTGATATTTTCATCAATAATATTTTCTTATGTAGGTAAAGGCCAGCAATTTGGGGGGAAGGAGCAATATACCATATCAACCAATAATTGATTGGGATTTATTATATATCCACCTTGGAAGGATAAGAGGCATCAACGATGCCACAAGAAAGACATGGTTTAATTACCATCAACACAGTTTAATGTCTATTTTCCATGTTTCCATAGTTTAGACAGGCTGTCACATTTTGCAACTAGACAGACAAATCACGTGATTGCATCTCATCTAAACCCAGTTTTCTTAAGGATTACCAGAATGTGGAACTCTGTCAAAGGCCTTTACCAGATCTACAAAAGCTAGGTATAGCAGTTTACACTTAGCTAGGAACTTCTCTTGTTGTCTCACTAAAAAGATGACATTTGTGTTGCACCTTCTTAGCACAAGTCAAACTGCATCTCATCTTATTTGACTCTTTCCCTAATTAGTTGTATTAACACTCTTTCTGTCATTTTCATAAATTGATCTATCAGTTTTATGTCTCTGCAATTGATCCTTTTTAGATCACCATCATTTTCTTTGTAACAACTCATGGTTATACTGCTATGCCAGTCATTGAGTATGACACCATCATGTATTACCTGATTGATTATGCAAGTGACTAAATCAACTCCTACTTCCATCAATGATTTCAGAATTTGTGTTGGTATAACAACTTTACCATTTTCATCTCTCTGATTGCCTCTTTGACCCTATAACTGTCCATTTTGATAGCTGTCTCCTTTGTTGAGTCACTGGGGGTAGTTTTATCTTCCATTCACTCTCCACATTTCAATACACATGGATTTTGACATATTTCATATTTTTCCAAGTACTTTCAAATCTGCTGGGTCATTCTTCAGGTAAATATTGACACCACCACATTACCTTGGTGAATATTAATATGGTGATATCCAGGTGATTTAGGGTTAACATTTTCATATTTTATATTTACTGTCTTATAAATGTGGATGTTATTTTTAAACAGTAAAAGTGAAATAGTCCATAAAACAGACTATATTATATACATACACACACACATGTCCACACAAACACACATGGACACAGACAAACACTTACACATGCTTACATGCATTCATGCATACATATACCATCATTGTCGTTTAACATCCATTTTTCCATGCTTGCAGGGGTTAGACGGGTTGTCACATTATGAAACAAGTCACGTTAGGTGACTATGTCTTGCTCATGCAAATCTGTATACATATATATAACCATGCTAGCATGGAAAATAGATGTTAAATGGTGATGATGATGATGATGATATATATATATATATATATAAACAGTAAGAATGAAAACAGCACGGAGTATATTCAAAGAATCTTTTCTTATCCTTTAATCTGACAAAGAGTTATTTTTGAAAAAAGGAGAAAACTTTTTTTAAAAAAAAGGGTTTTATAAAATATATAAAATATTTTCAAAGTTTTAATATAATTCATCTTATCAAATATTGAATATTAAAATTAAAATTTAAAAATCAAAAATTAAGTGTTGAAGAAGGTCTGTTCATATTTTGTGTTGTGAGGATGATTTTTAACTCTTAATTTTAATACTTAATATTTGATAAGATGAATTACATCGAAACCGGTAATATTTTATATATTTTATAAGAACGTTTTCTCCTTTTTTCAAAAATAACACTGTCGTATTAAAGAAGAAAAAAAGATTCTTTAAATATAATTCCGTGCTGTTTCCATTCTTATTTTTTTTCTATAACCTTTGACTTGTATAGAACTTTACTCCCTTTTCAACTATATATATATGTCTTTTTCTGTTATGGTATTTTTGATTTTTGATATATATATATGTGTATATATATATATATCAAAAAGCAAAAATACCATAACAGAAAAAGACATATATAAAACATAGTAACATGTAACCCAGTACAACCTGTGCCTGGTCGGGTCTTCAGCAACTAAACTGGCAACCCCACCAAACTTGCTTGGTGAGGAGGGTGAATTTGGACACCCTGCGGGATGAAAAATAAAACCTGTCAAGGGGTGGAGGAGCTCGGGAGAGTCAACGGCTATCCAATAAAGTTTTTTTTTTGTGGAGCGAGAGACTTCTAGCTTCATTAAGACATCTCTCTAGGAGAAGGTCACTCAGATATAAAACCTGCAACTTCGTTTGCATCCAATAATGTAGACCAGTTCTTCTTTTTGGGCAAATGCATTCCATGTTCAGAGAGTGGGATTGGCTCCGTGCAAAGCCTTTCCTCACTTCAAAAAAGCTTCAAGTACAGGCATCACTTGATATGTGACATTTTTTGCAATGCATGGTATTGCTGGCCATAGGCAAGTCCCTTGCAGGACTAAAAAGCCACATCTGTGATGCTCATGCTTAAGTACCAAGCAGTGGCATTACTCGAAATTGAGTTGCAGCCATCATCATCATCATCATCATCATCATCTTCGTTTAACGTCCATTTTCCACACTAGCATGGGTTAGACGGGAGTTGTCCCACTTGAGGCAAAGCTGGTCGGGTGACCATGTCTTGCTCATATAGGACTATCTGGCAGGTTTTCTACAGCTGGATGCCCTTCCTAACACCAACCACATTTACAGTGTGGAACTGGGAACTTTTTACCATGTTACCTACACAGTCACATTACAGCGTGGACTGATGTATGTATGTATTGATACAGTACAAAAATAGTAAACATACTCACTACTTAAAAGTTTCACCTGTTGGATTGCCCATTAAGAGGTATTTGCATTTCAAGGATTTCTATAATGCCAGCATGAATAGTATTATTTCTTGTTATACACATTTGCAAGTCAATAGAAAGTAAGTCAATTATAATTGTCTTCGTCCCACCCTTGTAAGCAGGGAAAAGTGGACGTAAAATTATGAGGATGATGATGATGATGATGATGATTCTATGAATGACTTCACATGTTATCTATATATATAAAACTGAGGATGTCTGTGTGTGTGTGTGTCTGTGAGTTTGAATCCCTAAAATTCGAGAAGTACCAAACCGATTTTTTTCAAACTTTACATGTGTATTACTTGTGTTTCATGGAGTGTTATGCACATCAAAAAATTGATCTCTGAGGGCCCACAATAGGTGAAAAACTGCGTTTTTTTTCAACCTTTTAGGGGTCTTTTGAGGCGTTACGTCAGACCGGTTTCGTTGAAATTGTAACAGTCTCTTCTTCATACAGTGAGCAAAGAAAATCCAACTTTTTTATGGCCTAGGGCCCTCATTAGGTGAAAAACTTCATTTTTTCAGCTTTTTAGGGCTTTTTTGAGGCGTTACGTCTAACTGATTTTCCCGAAATTTCAAGGCATATTATGCACATAAAAAAAAATTATTTTCTTGATCCCCTAGGTGAAAACCTGCATTTTTCCTGCTTCATCGAGGAAAATCTTAAAGATTATCCAGCCAACAGAGTATTCGGTTTATTTTCTTTACATATTGTCCAGGCATGCAGTTTTTCCACAATTAGGTCTGTTGGCGGTCCGCATTCCAAAATACCTTATCCCGTGCAACGCCGAGTACCACTGCTAGTACTAAATAAATTCATCAGACTTTTACAATACAATGGAAGAAAGATCAAAATCCTGGTCAATATATTGTAGGTAATTCCCCGGGGTGACATATATAATACATTAAATATTAGTTAAATTCATTTGAATTAATATAACATATACCCTGTATACTCATATATAAGTTGTATTATCAACATAAGTCACATGCTCCTTTTTGTAAATACTGTTTGCAAATATTCTTGTAGTTCTGTTTAAATAAATAGAAAACACTTAATTAAAATAATCCCAGTCATTGCCAGTATAGTCTATCAAAGCCACAGAACCATAGATATCATGGCTATATGTTTTAGGATTATATACTTTTATTTCACATAATTATGCTTACAAATAAACACAATTTATATATATATATATAATTAGAAGGAAGTAGGAGAAGACATTCACGCGGAATCATATCCCACAAGGGGAACTGGGATTTCCCTCTCATAACTGTTGAGGTAAACCAACACACTCAACAACCCTTACTTTTACCACAGCATCCAAGAAGTGGGAAGGAGCAAAAGAGTCGCTATGCCTGAAATGAATATTAAATTCTACTGTCAGATTGCCATTCCTAATTGACAGACAACATATGTGGTATTTAACCCTTTAGCATTCACATTACTCTATATTTACAATTGTATTTTCACAGTAAAGTCTTTACCGCACATAATTATCTCACACAGAATCGAATCTATGAGATTTTGATATTATTTATTTTGAGAATAATACTTTAACATAAGTATGAGGGGCCTGTTATAGCCAGTTTGAACAGAAAGAGGTGAGAGAAATGCTAAAGGGTTAATGGACTGATAACAGGTGACTAATAGAAAAGTATGCACTTATATAATGCACACATGGAAGTCGTTTTGATTTTGTGTAAGACATCATCAACGTATATTTGTTTACAACGGTAATATTCATGTAGACCAGGTAGTGACATGACTACCCTGCTGTACATAATACACCATTTGCTGATGTATATGTATTTGCATTTGTCATGCATGTGTCCATATGCGTGTGCATGTGTATGTGTGTGAGTGTGTGTCTGACTGTCTGCCTGTCTGTGTGTTAACGAGTGCTGTGAATAGCTAGAGCAAAGTACATTACTCGACTTTTCATGCCAGATTTTCTTTTAGCAGAAAAAACAAAAATGGTTTCTTTTTTTTAGTATATTTAATTATATTATTCACATAGTTAATCACAATTTGAGTGTATAAGAATTCTCATAAAATATATCAGTAGATGGCATGTACGATTATATGTTCATCATTATTGGTGCAAATTATATATATATATATTGAATAAATGAAGGTTTTTAAATCAAATCCCTCTTTAATCTCCACAATTGTTTCTATACAGACTAAAGATATGATATTCATGTAAACAATGAACCAATCTGTTACAATTAATAATCATTCACATAGTATTAATGTTTATTTCCTCATAATTCATTTTTAATATTCCTCAGTAGATGTGAAGGTGCATGGCTTAGTGGTTAGAGAGTTGGATTCACAATTATGAGGTTGTTTTCTGGGTCTATCCACTCCGTAGCTTCTATCAATTTTATCACCCTGCACTTTTTTATACAACTGTCATCCTTCATGTGCATCACATCACCATACCAACGTAATCACCTCTCGAGTAAACTGCATCAGATCCCTCTTATTCCTAATTTATCACTTAGTTCGTTTACGTTTTGCCGTTCGTGTACATTACACATCCATCGGAGCATGCATGCTTCATTCCTTTCCAATCTGCGCAGATCCTCTGTACACAATGCCCATGTCTCACTGCCATGTAACATTGCTGTTCGTATACAAGTATCAAACAATCTGCCTTTTATTTTTAGAGAGAAACTTTTTGTGGCCAACAGCGGTATAAGCTCTCTGAATTTTTTCCATCCCGTTCTAACTCTGGCTACTCTACTTTCAGAACACCTTCCCCCACTGCTGGTTTAGTCACGGAAAGTGTCTACTATTTCTAGAGAACCATCTGGGCAGTTGAGGAACTAGTACCCAGTGGGCACTTGCTACTTACTGCACCTGAGCATCGGCCACATATAAAATCTACATTCTTAGGTAACTTGCCTGTGATCCCGCTACATCTTATGTTCCCATAGTTTACATTTGGGGCATAGAATGGAATTTCTACTTACTCCTTTCCTACACAATGAGAATGGCCATTTCCCAGAGGGCCCTTGTACCCTATTTTCCTCTCTACATACTAGAACTTTAGTCTTAGACAAGTTAACTTTAAGGCCTTTTGATTCTAGGCCATGTTTTCATGTTTGAATTTCTTCTCTAATTCAGTCGTAGAATCAGCTATGAGAGTTAGATCATCTGAATCTTGAAGTTCTCATGTGCAGCCAGTCTTAAACTCTTCTGTTATAGCCTGTAGGACAATAATAAACAAGAGGGGAGGGGCTAAGGATGGAGCCTTAGTGAACACCTACTTTTACGCTAAATTCTTCACTATATTCATTGTTAATTCCAACCTTGCTGACTGTTCCTCTATACATGGCTTGTATAGCTCCCACAAGCCACTCATCTACTCCTAGTTTTCTAAGAGCCCACCAGATAATGGAGCAAGGGACTCTGTGAAAGGCTTTCTCCAAGTCAATAAAAGCTAAGTACAGGAGTTTACTTTTAGCTAGGTACTTCTCCTGCAGTTACTGTACAAGGAAGAGAGCATCCATGGTACTTTTACCTGGCACAAACCCAAACTGCATTTCATCTAGATCAATTCAGTCTCTAATCAGTTGTGCAATAACTCTTTCATGACCCCTGGTCAACTAACTTAATGCCTCTATAGTTTTCTCTATCTAGAGCATCTCCTTTGCCCTTGTAGCAGTTAACGATGTTGCTGCTACGCCAGTCATTTGGTATGACCCCATTCAGTATTACTTGGTTTACTATCCGGGTGACCATAGTATGTCCCACCATTCCAGATGCTTTCAACATTTTATATATATATATATATTTCATAGAACCACTTCAGTCACAAATGACCAAGGTTTGCACCTAGAAAGTTCCCCTCCGAGGCACATGCCTGGGCATTGTGTGTTTGTGGAAGATCAGCAGTCACCTATGCATGCCAGTTCCTCTCTCTATATCACTTATGTTATCCAAAGGAATAATGGCCAATACAGCTTGACACCAGTGACGTCACAGCCCATTTCTACAGCTGAGTGAACTGGAGCAACACGAAATGAAGTGTTTTGCTCAAGAATACAATGCACTGCCAGGTCCAGGATTCATTCTTACAACTATTGTGAGCATAGTGCTCTAACCACTAAACCACACTTATTTATATTTGTGTATGTGTATGTATATATATATATATCCCGACTTCACACGAGTACAAGCCGAAGCTGAAGCATATAGACAATATGCCCCCACTCCCTCCAACTGCAAAGTGGTCGTGGAGATGTCACAACAAAAAAGCACCCAGCCCCCACTGTAAAGTGGTTGCGTAGGTGCCACGACAAAAAAGCAGGCAGCACTCACTGTAAATGAGGTTGGTGTTAGGAAGGGCATCCAGCTGTAGAAATCAAGCCAAAATCAGTTCCCGTAGAAACAAGACAAGGTCACTCGACCTGGCACTGCCCACAACAGGACAACCCGTCTAACCCATGCTGGCGTAGAAGAATGGACATAAAACGGTGATGATGATGATGATATATATATTACACACACACACACACACACACACACACACACACACATATATATATATACAGTATTTACGTATCGAGAAAGAGAAAAAAAGGGGAGGATAGGTGATACATATAGTTATTTGCCAAGTAGCGTATGCCAAAGGTGCTCGATACTAGTGCCGGCAGTATTAAATATTCGAAGTGTTAATATTTAGTGGACTAGAGAGTTAGCAGAGTGTAAGCACGTGGGAAAGTAAAAAATCGGAGAATAGACCGTTAAAACATGTTTATTTAAAACAGCACCTACGTACGTTTCGTCCAGTTGGGCTTCTCAAGGGCATAAATAATCACAAGTGTTCCTTATATTGCTCGGAAAGAGTTTTGGGGGTTAAATCCACACCAAGGTTCATTGCTCACAAAAATATCTTGTTTTGATTTTGCAGCAGGTCAAGGGAGGTAACTCTGGCCGGTGTTAGGGCAGTCTTTCCCGGACAATTTTTTTTTTTTTTTTTTTTGCCGCATCTGTTTGTCTGAGGCTGGGTCTGGTATGCAAGGATTGTTTCCTGGGTGTTATTTTGCAGCGCCTGCCCGCCGGGGTGTTAAGACTTGTTGCAGGGAGATCCGGTGTACGGTTTCACTCCTCATCCTTAACCCATCTGAAGAAGGATATTTTTAAGCGATGTGTACAACTTATCGCTGTTTCAGCTCTGCTGTTGATGAGCTCGTGGGGTGCAGTTATGATGTGGTAGAGCTCCATGAGGCAAAGATCGCATTTCCTCTTGAAGTTGTACGGTGCAGCCCTGCCGACAATCTCCCAGTGCGTGGAGAAGCTGATGTTTAAGTCCTTTAGTGATGTGATGTAGTCCGCGAGCGAAGTGGAGTGCCTTAGTTTTCTATTTGTGAAAGAGTGGAGATGTGTTCGAAACCTAATTTTGAACGGGCCGGAGGTAGCCCCTATATAATGTTTAACGCTATTGTGGCTAGTAATAGTGCATCTATATATAACCCTATCAGTCAAGCAGTATCCTCTAAGGGGGCAGCGTCCTCTGTCGCGGCAGTTGCAATTTCTGTCGCGGTTCCGTCTATTTCCCACGGTAAGGCTATCATTGTTGCTGCCTACGTTGTTACCCACGCTATCGCAGCTGTCGTTAGCACCATTACAACCCACAGCACGCGGGGTGGTGCGATTGTTATTCCGCACGTCATGTCCTGGATGTTCCCCAGTCATTTCGCGGTTATGCTGGTTGCGTCTGCGGATGCCATTGCCAACACTATTGGATGCTGCCAGGGAGTTGTTAAGGCCGATATAGTTATTGTCAGGTGTAGGTGCATCTGTGTCGAGGTGCTGTGTCTTGGTGATCTTACTGTGGTTCATTGTTCCTATGATGTCTGCTAGGTTAGGAGTAGTAGAGAAGGATATTTTTATATTGTTCCTATTAGAATTTTTCTATACCTATGGTTGGGCGGGAAATTCTTCTCTAAGGCTTCGAAGAACATCCGGGGTATGTTGGAGGCCACACTCCGAGAGTAGGGGTGGGGGTGGAACCATAGGACGTTACGGTGGCGATTACGTGTCCTTGTACTTTTGCTACGGGTGGTTCCATCTAGGTGACCGCTCTTATGTGTGTTAATGCGCAGTCGCTCGTTCGCTGCCCCTTTCACTTTATGCTCGGGTGCACTCTTCCTACCTCTTCCATGTTTATGTACACGAAGATGTTGGTTGGAAGGCGTTGGTAGTAGGCCGTCGCCTTTGTTGGTTTTGTAATAGGGGAATAGTTCGAGTAATCTACAGTGTTCACCGTCGCCGGGGTCGTGATCTTTGGTGCGGTTATCTATTCTATTATATCCGACTTCAACGAGGTCGCCACGTGATCGGTTATAGGTATGGCTTACTATAACGTTTGTTTTATGAAGGGGGTGGTTTCTAGAGCTAGCGTTAGGGATGTAGGAAATTCCTCGGTTAAAGCCGGCGCTTATCAGGGCCCTATTGTAGTAATCTGCCGCTTGGTTGAAGATATCCTCATTGGCGGATAGCCTCGAGATTCTATGTGAGATACTATAGACTATGGAGTTGAGAGTCTGCTTAGGGTGGTTGGAGGCATAATTAATATAAGAGAGGCACTCTCCAGGCTTATGGTATGGCTTGTATAAGCCCGTACTCAACTCCAGGGTCACGTCCAGGAAGTTGACAACCCTGTGGTTGAGGTCCATAGTTACAGATAGGCCGTATGACTTGAAGAACCTGTGTATATGTTTGTTAAGGTTCTCTATCCTACGGGGGCTATGGTTCCTAACGGTAAACAGGGCGTCGTCCCTATATACACCTCCTTGTAGGGCCGGTATCTCTTCCCTAAGCTTATGTAGGAGGTATATCCGGATCAGGTCAGTTGCTTGCGCTGAGTCACTGGACCCCATCGTGACATCAAAGTTATCAGGACAGTTGGTTCTGGTCCAGTGGGAGCCTTCGAACTGGATAATGGTTCTACGCGCCACTAGAATTATGTCTATTTCTTTTTTAGTGAGGCTAGTGTTAGATCTAGCTAAGATAAGTGCCTTATTTAAGAGTATATATATATATATGAAATAAGCCAATGGTTAGTCCCTCTATATGTATGTATACACACACATATATAATATAATATCTATACTCTAATCTCTTTAAGTATGAAGAACTAAATTGAATAATGGTCATACTAGTCTTAATTAGTAACCCATTTCTCTCTGTTCTCTCTCTTTATGTGTGTGTGTGTTGGAATTGTTGATTTTTTAAATTATGAATAACAACAAACATTTGGAAGACTCGTTACTAGCAGTAGTCTCAAATTTATTATACATCTTGAATTAACTGGTAATGTGTTCAAGTTTGATCTTTTTATTCAGAATTTTTATTATTTATTTTAATAGTTCTTGATGTTTGGTTTGGAACAATAACATTTGAAAATGCCCCTAGTTCTACAATTCTATTTAAGAAACTTCATTATGTTCCAAACACCAACATAATAATGAGAAAGTTAGTCCCTTCAAATTCTTGATTATTTTCAAAAGGATTAAAAATTCATAAGTAATGTCTTTCATTAGAAATATGGAAATGAAAGAGTAAATGTTTTAACATCTTCATCAGCCACATTTTCATGATGATGGTAGTAATGGCATGTTGTTCATATACTTTTCAGTAGTTGCAAAGGATCATGGGAGCACTAGTAACATTTAAAAAAATTATTCAAACAATTAAAACCTGATTAATTTCATAGTTAATTTCACTCATGCTATATATGTGCATTGATTGATTTTTTTTTTGTTTTTATTTTGGTATGTATCATACTGCCTCCATAGATACTTTCCTTATTTTATGTGGGATTCTATATAGAATTATAGTATTATTTACTAATGTTTTTTTAAATATTTCCTTACACAACTTTACCTTACAAAATACAACAAGCCTAAACTAGCCAAAAACACAATACACAAAACACAATAATCCAGTTAAGTAAAAATCACAACAGAAAAACCCTTTATACAAAAGATCTTTCAACTGGGATCTTAGTCCACACCTATCAAAGGCATAATACAATGTATCTAATTTTTCATAATATAATCATTCACAAGAATTAAATACAACAAACCTAAATTAGCCAAAAACACAACGCACAAAATCCAATTACTCAAATAAATAAATGATAAAGTGTCATACTTGTGTAGCTACTGTTGCAACAATTAGTTGATAATACTACAATTCTATATAGGATCAAATATGTTTGAGAGAAAAGCTATTCCTTATTGACACATACACATACACACACATGTATATATATATATATATATATATATATATATATATATATATATATATATATATATATATATATATATATACATGTATGTTTATAGAGATATAATTTACACATACACACACACACATGCATATATATATATATATACACATATATGCTTTGATACATATACAAATAATTATATACATACATATATATGCATAAATATATATACATATATTTATATTTATATGCACACATATATATGTACACGTACATACATACATACATCCTGAATGAATGGTGACTTCTTCGCTTGTGAAGATCAGTGGAAGAATTGATGACCTGTTCTATGTGCTGACACACCCTGAGGTGGCTATAGAGCCAATCCTTGACCTGCAGGCTCTGGTACAGTTGAAGCTGTCTCAGCATCAGTATGCTCTCAAAGCTTGTGATATCAGCCCTCTTGAAGACTTCCTCGTTTGTTACATAGTCCTGCCAATGGATGCACATGATGGAGTGAAGGCATCACTAATTGAATCTTTCCAGTAGCTTGAGCTGCATCTTGTACAGGACTCTGCTTTCATCTCTGTAGAGGATGGTAGTGATTACAAGAGCTCTGTAGACTCTGATCTTAGTGGTGAGGTGTAGAGAGTGGTTCTGCCACATGCATTTCTGCATACATACATACACACATACCCACATACATACATACACACATACCCACATACATACATACACACATACCCACATACATACATACACACATACCCACATACATACATACCCACATACATACATACACACATACCCACATACATACATGTATGTATTGTCCCGTAACTCCTGATAGAGTCATATGGGTGCCGTATTGACGAATGGTGTTTCTTGGCCATTTTAAGCCTGGTGGAGCCCATCCCCCTCCTGGCCTGAGTACAGCGGATTTCTTCCAAAGAGAGGAAGAATCGACCCCAGTACTAGACTGGTACTTTTTTTTATCAACCTCAAAAGGATGAAAGGCAAAGTTGACCTCGTCAGAATTTGAAATCAGAGAGCAGAGAGCCAGAATGAATACCATAAAGCATTCTATCTGATGTTCTAACGACTCTGCCAATTCAATGCCTATACATAATACATACATACATCATCATCATCATCATCATCTTTTAACGTCCATCTTCCACACTTGCATGGGTTTAGACGGGAATTGTCCCACTTGAGGCAAGAGTGGTTGTCCTGCTCGTATAGGACTGTCTGGCGGGTTTTCTACGGCTGGATGCTCTTCCTAACACCAACCACGTTTACAGTGTGGACTGGGAGGTTTTTACCATATTACCTACACGGCCACATTACAGCGTGGACTGTGTGTTTTTTTGTCGTGACACCTACACGACCTCATTTATTTAGGACTGGATGTTGTGGTACCAACATAGCTTTACATTGAAAGGGGTGGTGTGGATGGGGTGGGGGTAGTGGGACGGGGGTGATTTTTGTTAAGAGGTGCCTACTGACTGTAGGTTTCGCTTTGTACTTAGGCAATACATACATACATACATACACTACAGCTAATTATGAATCTATCCATGCAAGTAACAGATAATAGCTTTGATTGAGAAGAATAGTTTTGATTGTTATTGTTGTTGTTGTAATTGATGGAGTTAATAGAACGAATTTCATGATTGTAAGTCGTCAACATGTTGTCAAGGTTGTGCATCAATCTTTATATATGCCTGCCTGATTTATTTGTTTCCCTTATTATTCTTTATTTATGTTTACTTGTTGCCTTTAGTGGCCTGTACACCAGAACTGGAATGGGAGAATGGTGCACCACAAAATCACTGACACCCCCCAGTAGGGTACGGCGAGTGTGACCTCGTCCTTTGCTGCCCATCACAATCATAGTCGCATGTTCCTGTTTTGCGATGTCAACAATTAGTGCTCCGCTTTTTCCGGCTCCAGTTCGGAATTTTCCTCTTATCTATAAAGAAGAAGAAGAAGAAGAAGAAGAAGAAGAAGAAGAAGAAGAAGAAGGAGGAGGAGGAGGAGGAGGAGGAGGAGGAGGAGGAGGAGGAGGAGGAGGAGGAGGAGGAGGCAGGGGAGGATGAGGAGGAGGAGGAGGAGAAGAAGAAGAAGAAGAAGAAGAAGGAGGAGGAGGAGGAGGAGGAGGAGGAGGAGGAGGAGAAGAAGAAGAAGAAGAAGAAGAAGAAGAAGAAGAAGAAGAAGAAGAAGGTGAGCAAAGTGTAAACAAATTGGCATACAGAAGGTACCAGATGCACAATAACACGTGGAGGAGGTGAGACAGGAGTTTCTGACAATAATCTCAAAGTTGCCTCAGTGTAAAAGTAATAAAGTAAAACTTGAAGTTATCGTCATTAACTTCATTTTCAAATTACCCTCCTTAATAATTTTCAAATTACCCTCCTTAAATATTCAAATTGCCCTGTTTTGGGGCATGCACCCACATTGGTAATCACTGATATATGATGTCAATATGACATTCTGTGGTAACTGGCTTACAACCCCTCCCCCATGCACATAAACAGCTAACACATGGTTCTATTAAAAAGAAAAATATTAACTGTAATTTCAACCAACCTGGAGTTTTTGTAGATGCTCTTTACATCTTTCTTCAACTGTGTCAAGTTTTTCATCCATCTCATGTAGGATCTGTTGCAGTACTGACACAGCTACAAATACCAGCAGAGAGATAAAACTGAAGAAATACGTATAACAAACATCAATAACTAATCATATTAACTTTTAGAATTGATCGATAAGATCATAGATCTCATTCTCTTCCCTAGTGGGGTAGAACTAGTCAAATCAGACCAAGGAAACAATGTTTTCATTGGTCTTTCAATGTGAATCCAATGTGAATTCAATTCTCTGCATTGCCAATGCTGTGTTGTCAACAAGCAGCATTTCTCTGATGAGTACTTGATAAACCCCAGATTTAACAGCCAATTGATCTAATACAGGGTGCGGACGATATTTGTTCGCAAGATTACTGTCTAGGAAAAAATAACACAGTAGTTTTATTTTTTAAGATATATTTATCAAACTTGGGTCAGTTTGTCTTCATGACTTGTTCTTTCGATCTCACTCAATAAACCCGCCATTGGCTTTGATGACGGCCTCATGGTGGCCTCGGAACCGGCTACAGGCCTTCGTCACTGTCCCCTGACTTAGGCCCCTAAAGGCACTTGTGATCCTGGCCTTTAGATCGTCTTTCGTATTGCAGCTAAATCTGTTGGTGTCTCGTTCCACTACGTCCCACACAAAGAAGTTGAGGGGGTTGCAGTCAGGCAAGCTGGGAGGCCAGATGTCAGGTGAAGTGAGGTCGACGAAGTTCTCTGACAGCCGGGCTTGGGTCTTTCGGCTGGTATGGCAGGGCGCTGAGTCTTGCTGCCACACGTACAGCCTACCTGGAGCTACCTGATCGATCTAGGGCTTTACTACCTCGCTCAGAATGCGGATGTAGCCATCAGTGTTCCCCTTGAGGCCCTCAGGGAAGAAGTGAGGTGGCATGACGTCACCTTGACTGTTGACGACACCTAAGATCAATGTTGTTGCTGGAAACTTTGTCTGCATGACTCTGGGCATGTCTTTGGATGAGACAGCGAGCCACCTGTTGTTCTGGGAGTTGATCTTCTGGTCTTGGCAGAAGTTTTTCTCGTCGGAGAAAAACCACAGCATGTCTGGCTCCAGTGGGTGTTTCAACTCGTTGATCAGCTTCTTTGCATGCTTCAGTCGCTTTTCTTGCATCGCCTTTGACAGAAATTGTCCTTTCCTCATCTTGTATGAAACGTAGCAAATGTCTTCATGTACCACCAGCCTAATGAGCTTTTCATCCACGCCTTTCTCCCTTGCAATGGCACACATCGACTTGCTAGGTTCATTATTGATGATATCCTGAACTTCAACGACGAACTCGGGCATTCTGAAGGCATCAGATAGTCGATCATGTGTTTTCCTCTCTGATGTTGCTTCGTAGTCGAATCCTGAATCTTCTAATTCCTTTCTGACCTTTTCCACCATTCTCCTGCTGACACTGAGAAAGTCTGAAATTTCCTTATTTGTCCTCCCGGCGCGGATTCCAAAAAGAACTCCGTGTCTCTTCCACAAATTTGGAGGTTCAAAATTATTCATAATCAATTATTAAATAATGGAAAATAAATAATGGAAATATAGTCACTGTTTTTATGAAGACAAGAGTGACAACGGAAGTAAAAAAAATTTGCATAAAATTAGCAGTTGAAAATTGCGAACAAATATCGTCCACACCCTGTATATATATATATATATATATATATATATATATATATATATAACACCGTATCTGCCTATCAGATATTATCAAATACACTCACGCACATACATCATCATTTTAGGTCCACTTTTCCCTGTTTGCAAGGGTAGGACGGTTCCTCTTTAGCACAGCATCTCTCCATTCGCCACGGTGCCTCATCATCTCCTCTGTGAGCTTCAGCAATCTGAGGTCAGTTCTCACCACCTCCGTCCATGCTTTTCATGGTCTTATTCTATTGTATCTTCCTTCTACTGGGATTTCTTGGCACTTCTTCACCCAGCGGTCATCTTTCATGCGCATCACATGTCCATACCCTCGCAGTCTTCTCTCCCGCACACTACAACTTATCCCTCTTATACGCAGTTTAACTCTCAACTCGTCTATGCTTGGTCGTTCATGCACATTGACATTGCACATCCATCAGAGAATGCTTGCTTAATTTCTCTCCAGCCATCACATATCCTCCGCAGTCGCTGCCCATGTGTCACTACCATGCAGCATCGCGCATCTCACACAGGCATCATATAACCGACCCTTCATTCATAGGGACAAACCCTACATACATATATATCAGATAGGTTGTGGTAAAATACCAGGTTGACCATAACCCACCAGAGTACTCGATACTTGGGATAGTAGAGTGGGTAATATGAAAAGATTCAGGACCCCAATGGCTGAGCTCTGGCTGTTTTGACAGCTAGTTCCAAACTAAAGTGCCAGTATTCTGGTGCTTTAATTCGATTTAGCTGTCGAAACAGCTGGAGCTCAGCCATCGGAGTATAAATCTTTTCATATATATATATATATATATATATACACATATATGTACTTATATATAACACCATATCTTCCTGTCAGATATCATCAAATACTACATCTGTATACAAGATGTCAACAAGATGCTATTATACTGTGCATAATTCAGCTGATAGTAATAACTTTCCAACAAAAATTTGCTTTGAGTCCAGTAGAGAGAAATCAATAATTTTCCAATAACTATTTTATTAGAACTAAAGCTGCAGTATTATTGATTTATTTTCATACCCCCCCCCTCCCCCTCTCCACTTATTTAGTGCCTAAAAGACAATGTAATTCCCTTTAGGAATACGGAAACATCAGAAAGAATCTGACATGTTGTTGTTGTTGTTGTCATTGTTGAGTAGTGCTGGCTAGCTGAAGAAGATCATCTTACTCTCAGGACACGGACACACATTTATACAATATACAGTCTATTTATACAATATACAGTCTAACCTTTGCTAGCAGGGAAAGCAGATGTTAAAACAATGACGACGATGATGATGATGATGATGAATAAAATACAAAGGCTAGATTTCCATAACTCCTTTTATTACATTATTAGCCATAATGTGCATTTCTGTGGTGCTATTGTTATGTCATCATGCTGTAACACAATTCCTGAAACAACATCTTCAGACAGCCTCTTAGATAATACAATATTGTGTAACCCATTTCTAAAGCCATACAACCTATTGATATGAAGACAGACCTGCTTTCAATGTTATTTCAAATGTCTGTCACCATATGATATATATATTGATCTGCAGGCTATAACAGAAGAGTTTAAGACAGGCTGCCCATGGGCGCTTCTGTATGCATATGATCTAAACCCTATAGCTGAATCTGAGGCAGATTTAGAGAAAAAATTCCAAACCAGGAAGCAAAGCCTAGAATCTAAAAGTCTTAAAGTCAACTTAGCAAAGACCAAAGTCTTAGTATGTAGAAATGATAACAGGGCCCAGATTCCCCCAGAGAAATGACCTTGCTCAATAAGCAGGAAAGAAGTAGGTAGAAATTCTATCCTATGCCCCAAATGCAAACTATGGATACACAAGAGATGTGGTGACATTTCAGGTAGGCTAGAAAAGAACACAGGTTTTATATATGGTTGTTGCACAGGTGCAGTAAGTAACAAGAGCCCACAGGATACTTGCTTCTTTAAATGCATAGAGGGGTCAGTAGAAGTAGTTGATAGTTCTCGTTACCTTGGAAACTAAATTAGCAGTGGAGGTGGGTATTCCGAAAATACTGTAGCCAGAGTGAGAATGGGGTGGAGAAAGTTCAGGGAGCTACTAGTACTGCTAACCACAAAAGGTTTTTTTCCTCAAAATGAAGGGCAGATTGTATGATGAGTGCATACAAACAACAATGTTGTATGGCAGTGAGACCTGGGTGCTGTATGCAGAGGACATATGAAGATTGGGAAGAAATGAAGCTTCCATACTTCAATAGATGTGTAATAGTAATATATATGAATGGTAAAGCATAAATGAACTGACAGAAACTGGGCATAAGAGGGGTCATATGCAGTGTGCAAGAGAGGAGAATGCAGTGGTATGGACATGTGATACATGTGAAAAATAACAGCTGTATAAAATGTGCATGGCGCTCAAAGTTGATGGAAGTTATGGAGTAGGAAGACTTGAGGTGAGGTGATAAAAGCTGACCTTGCACAATTGCACCTCTCAAAGGCAATGACACAGGATCGAGATTTCTGGCATTATGCAGTAATACAAAAGACCCACCTTCCCATGTGCATTGACTGAAGCATATATTTTGTATGTACTACCTTTCCTTCCCCCTTCCATACACCTCCACATCCTAACACCTCTCCCTTCATCCACAACCCTCCCCCTTTGCACCTACCACGTCCTAACACCTCTCCCTTTGTCCACATCCCTCCCCCTTGCACATTCCATATTCTAACACTCCACCCATGTCCTAACACTCTTCCCTCTCACACACGTCCCCAGATCTACCTCCTCAATCCCTACACACCTCCTCCACCCAAGTCCCCAGCCCACACTGTAAAGTGATTGTGATGGTGACACGACAAAAAGCACCAAATCCACGCTGTAAAGTGGACCTGTAGGTGTCATGACAAAAAGCACCCAGCACACACTGTAAATGTGGTTGGTGTTAGGAAGGGCATCCAGCCATAGAAACTAACCCCAAACCAGATTATATGAGCAACACATGGTCATCTGACATGGCTTGCTTCAAAATTGGGACAACTTGTTTAACCCATGCTAGCGTGGAAAAATGGACATTAAATGGTGATTATGATTATGATGATGATGATGGTATATATATATATTTGTGTATGTGTGTGTATAGACATTGTTCAGGATGAAAGAGAAAAAATTCACAAATTCAGTTCTTTTTCATTGAAATAAACACTCATCATCATCATCATCATCATCATCACCGTTTTATGTCTATTCTTCCATGCTAGCATGGGTTAGATGGGTTGTCCTGTTGTAGGCAGTGCCCGGTCGGCTGACCTTGTCTTGCTCATACGGGAACTGATTTGGGCTTGATTTCTACAGCTGGATGCCCTTCCTAACACCAACCTCATTTACAGTGAGTGCTGGGTGCTTTTTTTCCATGATGCACTTCCACGACCACTTTGCAGTGGGAGGGGGTGGGGGCATATTGTCAACATGCTTCAGCTTCGGCTTGTACCTGTGGAAAGTCGGGTCTTCTGTATTACTGTGTGACGCCACTAGGTTTGAAAATAAGTATTAATGTTGATATGATGATATGATTGAAGGTGGCATTCTAGCTTGGCTGGAGTTCAATGACTGAAACCAATAAAAGAATAAAAGAATATATATATATATGTATACAAAAATATTGTGTCCCAGCATGGGCGTAGTCAAATAACAGAAAACTGAAAGAATTAAAAAATAAAAGAATATATATTTGCCCTAGTTCGTGTATACTTTTAATCTATGTTTTGGTTGAGTTGTTATTGATTAAATGCCTCAGTATTTGTTCCAGTTCACAGCTTAGAATTTGATAAAGTAGCAATCCACCCCTGGTGATGTATGTCAGGATTCAGTTTTATTGCTTACTTTTCCTTCTAACAACACACTCCTATACAGGTGATGTTATAATGCACTTCTCTTTCACCTGAAACTGCCATGGGTTTTACTATACGTAACTGTTTTAAAGTATTTATATCTATCTGAAAAGCTTCCATCATAATTTTAAATAAAGAACTTGATAAATAATAATAAAGTTTGTTATATTACTAAATCCCTTCAAAATCTTGATTATTTTCAAAATTATTTGAAATTCATAGGTAGTATCTTTTGTTAAAAATATAGTAATAAAAGGGTTAACCTTCTAAACACAGTTATCGTCCATTTGCATCTTGTATCGGTCATACTAATGTTGTACAACCTCTATGAAGAGAGACCTCTAAAACATTCTTCTAATGGGTTTATGACCACACTTGGGCATTTTCACCACAAGAAACAAAATGTAATAAAAAACTTATAAAGATATTCACTTACTTGGCATTAGGATACTAGGGTATTCCAGTATATGAATGAGCACAACAAAGTCATCTTTCCGTTGTAGGTTATCAAGGTACCCTAAATAAAGAAAAGGAAACTTATTATTTAATTCATTTATCCACCAAGAATGCTGTTACAGCATTGTGGTTTTGTAAAGAAACAAGAAAATATCCTCAAATCTTTAATAAATTATCGAGTCACCACCAAAGTTGACTGCATGGTTAGGCAGCCTTTGGGTGCTGGTTTAACCCTTTAAACCAGCCTAGTCCGACCAGAATTGTCTCAGCTCTTTCTGTTCAAACCAGCCATAACTGGCCACTCATACTGACATTAAGGTATTGTTCTCAAAATAAATAACATCAAAATCTCGTAGATTCGGTATTATGTGAGATAATTATGTAAGATAAAGCCTTTATCACAAAAATACAATAGTATATATAGAGTAATGTAAATGCTAAAGGGTTAAAGCACCACTCTTGTCAGAAATGTGGGTTTCACTTCCACTGTTACCCCATAAAATCCCTTGTATGGTATTGTTCAACTGGTTAGAACCAATAAAACAGTAAAGGTTTTCCTTTCTTTTTGAATGTCCTAGGAATGTCAGACAGGTGAGATCCACACCACTCTAGGTTACTGGCACAAGTCAGAAACTGTGGAGTGAAATTGGCTCAAGATGGAATCAAATCATTATCACAGACCTAGGAACTTATCAAACTAATATCTTAATCTCAGAGCTGAGACTAAGTATAAATATGATTATAAACTAGTCACCCAGTCTATTGAATTAACAGTTTACATATTATAAGTTTGTATCAACTGTAATCATTTAACTATAACCATTGGCAACATAATTCTATACTGCTTCAGTTGTTGCTTTGTTGTTCAGCTCCAGGTCAGGTCTGATGGAACACACATATGATCAAAAGCATTCCAGTCGTGTCTATACTGATTTTTATCAGATATAGTATATCATCATAATCATGATTGAATACCCATTTTCCCAGCTAGCAAGGATTGAAATGGGTCGTCACAGATCAAGTCAGTACTCAAGTGGAGCTACAGACTCTCAGGTGGGTTGGAGGCTCGCATCTTGCTTTACTTATGTTTTTGCACTCTACTGAGCACTGAGACAGGCTGGAACCCATATCTCACTTCCATAGATTCTTGCCCTCTCTACTGCGTGCACTTTATTGGGGCACTAGGGAGGTTGCCATGTCTTTGATGCATGCACATCGACCTGAGCATACTCATTTCATTTCTTTCTTGCCTTTGCTGGTCTTTTGCATTGAAGGCTCGTGTCTCACTCCCATGTAACATTGCAGTTCACATCCAAGCATCATCTACCCTTCACTCTCAGATGAAAGCCCTTTGTTGTCAGCAGAGGTACTAGCTTCCTAAACTTCTTCGAGCCAGCTCTTTTTCTGGCTATGACACTTTCAGAATATCCTCTCCCACTGCTTAGGATACCTTTGTAACAAAAACTGGCAACAACTGTTGGGGAGCCTCTTGGGTAATCGAGATAATCTATTTTGCATGTGCTCTTAACGCTTACTTCTATGCATCTGCCGCATACAAAGTCTTTTCCCCATTAAACTGTCTGTAATCTCACTACATCATCTGTACGCCCATAGATTACACTGTGTGCATCGTATGGAAACTCTGCCTACCCATTTTCAACATATCGAACAAGGCCCCTTTCCTGACCGTGTAAGGTTCCTGCCTTCTTTCCTATTTATCAGTACTTTAGTCTTTGCTTAGTTATTGATTTCTCCAAAATGTTTTTCTCACAAAAAAATAACAAAATCACCAATAAAAGTCAAAGTGAGGAACCATACCCATTTATAAGAAAAATGAATGATATGTAAAGAGAAATGAAAATACAAAGACAAAAACAAGTAATGTCAAAATCTTGGAAAAGATTTCTAAATGAACGCTGACAAGCTGGTGTGATAACGCTGCGAACACCTATCAGAATTGGCGAAACAAAGGAATAACAACTCTACCCGAAATTTTTCTTATTAGAAAAATAGATGGTGAATACCTACAGGAAATAGAAATATATGGAAATCTAGCTTTGATACAGAAATATTTCTTCTACAATCACGAAAAGTGCGGTACGAAGACAAATTCAGACGCCGTTATAACTTACTTAAATTTCTGAATTAAGTAATAGTCAATTTCGGGAAAAACTTCAGCAGTTATGGAAACAAGATATGAAACACGAAGAACATAAATCAATTGTGGAAAAGAAAACAACAGTGTTTGACAACTATGAACAAAACTATGGTGAAAGTTCCATAATAAAAACTAAACCACAACAGAAAAGTATGGAAAGTCAGGACAAATCAAGTGAAAGTATAAAAATATATCACAAAGAGATAGACAATGAAATCCACCAAACAAGTATCGTTAAACATGCAGAAGCCCTCGAAATAGCGATTCAAACTCAAAGTAGAAGCACTTACACTACGAATTCAAAACGTAGCACATCCACGACAAACAAGGAAAATCTCGTTTTGAGATGGAATAAAAGATGAAGGAGACGCAGACATAACAAAGAACACAGAACATTCAGAAACTCGCGGCATACAGCCAACAATGTAGAACATTTTTAATGGACCAACATACGTGAATGAGGATGAGGAAGAAGCTGACAAATTAGAAGATACAACACAAACAGAGAATCAGTAACATTCAGGAACTCACAAAAAGACAAACATCCTTGATACAAAGGAAAGGGATATATTACTGTAAATTCTTTTTCAGAGAGAACCTATTACAACCGGGCACCAGATCCGATGAAATAAAGACAATAAACGCACCCACAGAAAATGTTGACCCTAAAATCAGAAAATTCTTGAAAAGAAATCTAAACAAAAATGAAAATGAATTATTATTGATGGGTTTTTAAATTTACTCCCACATCAAACATCATTGAACTAAAAGCAGAAATCCAAAGCTTCAATTGGCGCCTCCGCCTGAAAGAATTTTCAACATTAAAAACGAATATGATTGCATTGTTTGGAATAAATCAAATTTCCCTCCGTATAGAGGGAAAGATGAACATTTAGATACCTATATTGACACAATTTCTAAATTCACCATTACTATGCATAAACAGAAACACAACCTCAGAAGCCATACAGCCATTGAAAACAGTAATTCAATTATTCTAAAAGAAGCTGACAAAGACAGCAATTGTCATTGTGGATAAGGATTTATATAAAGCTAAAATACTAGAACTAACGGATGAAAATTACAAGGAAAAAAACATACAATCTGGAGAAAACAACTCTAAATAAAATATAATCATACAGCAGTCACATTCTTTTACTGATAATAAAATTGATTGATTATGCCACTTCTATGGATTATCAAAAATTCCTAAAAGCGCGAAAATACAGGAAGCTATTAATAGACAAAATTACTAATACAAAAAGGTACTGAGATTAGCTGATGTCAAACTGAGACCAATTGTTGAAAGACCAAAATCTCCAACACATCATTTGATGTATGAAATGACATGGATTCTTGGCCCTAGGGCTACCTCCCTACTCACCACCATAAACGCTGAGCTCGCCAACCGCAGGCGTGAGCCTCGCGAGATGAAATGGCTCTTCCAGCACACTTCCCATCCTCCGAAGAAACGCCTTCTCTATTTTGTCCGCCGGGGCCGTGGGGCGGTCAGCACGTGGGACCCCATTAACTCATAATAGTGAGGGATGGGAAGGGCGAGAGAGACGGCGGCGATGACAGTGAGAGTTCGGCTCCTCTGTATTCGGACCTGGTGTACATGTGTGTGTATGTTTACTTCTATTCATTCGATATTAATTAATATAAGTACAAATTGTTTCTATGTTTCATATAATGTTTATTTTCCATCAATTTCCCCAGAGAGCACTATTTTAACAAGCTTCAACGTAACGTGTCTTTTCACTAACATACCACGCGCATTAGGTCTAGAAGCAATCAAATACTGGACAGAAAAGCATAAAGACATAGTAAGCATTTCAAAACATTTCAGCATCAAAGTCATAACTTTGATGGAAAAACGTTTAGACAAATAAGAGTATCAGATATGGACACAAAAGTAGTGCCTTTGTATGCTAAATATGTAATGTGATTCCTAGGTAGAAACAACATTTGACCAAAATTTTAGAGAATACATTATCGAGAAGTAGAAATGTTTTCTTGGTGGGGGCTTTATTTATTATTATTACTAGCAGAAAAACCACCCTTCGGGTGTAGTGTGTATATTGATATTATACGCAAATATATATGCATGTAGATATGATACGTCAAATAAAATCGTAATTGATATCGTAATATACACAGAAAAGTCTGCGTTACACTCTCTTCTGTAATCAGTAAAGTAATCCATGATACATTAAAAAAAGACGATATTATATATAAACTGCATTACGGCAAAATTTTATGAAAACGAAAAAGAAGAAAATTAGCGACAAAAATATAAACCTTATATAACGATGCAAATATATGAATGTTTACATAAGCGATGTAATAAGTGTTATGATATAACGGACGCTAACGGGGTCGATAAAATAAAGTACCAGTAATGCACTGGATAATTGCTGGCCTTGTGCCTAAAGTAGAAACAATTATTTATTCGAAGTAATCTAACTTATTCAGGACGCAGTCCCGCACTCGTCCCTTTATTATATTATGATTAGCAGAATATATAGGCATGTAGATATGATACGTAAAATCGTAATTGACAATATGCGTAGAAATTGAACGAAGTCTGTGTTACACTCTCTTCTGTAATCAGTAAAGTAATCCACGATACATTAAAAAAAGACGATATTATATATAAACTGCGTATATAGTAAACTAAAATATTATGAAAACGAAAAAGTAGAAAATTAGTGACCTAAATATAAACCTTATATAACGATGCAAATATATAAGCAATGTAATAAGTGTTATGATATAACGAACGCTAACCGGAAGTGTTGACATTTGAAAATTTTAAAGAAGTGAATCTTAAAATAAGCAATACTTTATATATAAGAATATTTATGTTTAATCAAGTCAAGAGCTACGAAATTTAGTAGATAAATTATATAATATTCATTCATTATGCTTTCCAGCATAGTTACGTCCCTTTACGGTCTGAGTTCAAATCCCGCTCAGGTTCACTTTGCCTTTCATCCTTACGGAGTCGATAAAATAAAGTACCAGTAATGTACTGGATAATTGCTGGCCTTGTGCCAAAAGTAGAAACAATTATTTATTCAAAGTAATCCAACTTATTTTACTAACGGGATAAAAAATTATAAAACGGACGCTGTCCAAGGGCGGTGGATTGGCAGTATCGGTAGAGAGTCGGACACCATGCAGTATCGGCAGCATAGAGTTACGGTCCTTTACGGTCCGAGTTCAAATCCCACCGAGGTTAACTTAACTTTTCATCCTTACGGGGGTTGATAAAATAAAGCATCAGTAACGTACTGGGTCGATTTAATCGACTTTCCCCTCCCACCAAATTACTGGCCTTGTACCTATACCAGAAATCATTATTACAAGGGATGGATTGGTAGTATTGGTAGAGGGTCGGACGCCATGCTTTGACGCGTAGAGTTACGGCCCTTGCCATTCTGAGTTAAAATCCCGCTGAGGTTAACTTTGCCTTTCATCCTTACGGGGTCGATAAAATAAAGTACCAGTAATACACTGGGTAATTGTAGAAACAATTATTACAAGGGCGGTGGATTGGCAGTATAGGTAGAGCAACATGCTTGAAAATAAAGTATTAATAACGTACTTGGGTCGATTTAATGCCCCCCCCCCCCCCCCGCCCTCCAAAACACACACAAAGAAAATCTGGTTGGTCTTGTGCCTAAATCAGAAACAATTTAGGGCGGTGGGTTGGCAATATAGGTAGAGCGTCGAACATCATGCTTTGCGGCATATAGTTGCGGCCCTTTACGTTCTGAGTTAACTTTGCCTTTCATCCTTACGAGGTCGATAAAATAAACGCCATTAATGCACTGAGGTCGATTAATCGACCCCCCCCCCCAATTGCTGGCCTTGTGCCTAAGTCAGAAACCATTATTATTATTTTGTTGAATAAAACAAAATGTGAACTACAAACATTTCACATTTTAAACGTTTTCCACTCATCCATCAGAGACACAACATCAACCAGTGAGAAATAACTACTTTTGGATATTCACAAATTTATGTAACGCCAGAATTACAACAGACATAATTTCCAAAAAGACAGGTATACACCAATATGTGAACTTCCATTTATACCACATCCCTCACATACCAAACAGAACATTCCATACTTCGTGTTGATGAACTGAGAGGTTTTCTTAAACAACAAAAACACCCCTTGAATTTAAAGCAAAAGAAGTGGACATATCTAAACTTAGGACTCATAGATATTCAATTTATCAGCACTTGTGAATGACCCAGGCGTACCAAACATAGTTACCACCATTAAGGCAAACCTGTCAATTCTATTCCAAAGCACAAAAATGAAAGAAGCTTCAATTATGAACAGCAAACACTAACTAAAGAACTTTGCAAAAACACTTCACAAGAAGAAAATTTACATAAGAAAATAATTTCAAATTTTCTCCAAGAATGTGTATATATAGCAGATGTAGGACATGCAGTAGCGACGTCTGTAACTATTTACAAACTGGTTCTAAATTAAGATTTAAAAAAAGCCAAAAAAAGAAAAAAGCCGGATAATCCTTTAAATTAAATGCAGAAACGAACTGAAAAAAAATTTAATATATTTTATTGTTTGTCTCGGCTGGTCAGACTGGTAAATCTTTGTGTGAACGAGTTAGATTATACAAAAAAAAAACAGATACGAAAACCGGAACTAAAGACCAATAGGAAAACTGAATCATAAGAAGCTCTATTTAGAGATACGAAAATGCATACAAGGGACTTTCAGTTTGACTACTCTTTTAATAAAAACTAAATTTATATCTTGATAGGTCTCAAGAAAAATGAAAGCGCTAAACTCAAATTATAAAGAAGGTTATATTTTTATATTTTTAACCCAAATGATAAAAAGTGTTTGATTACCTCTGACAATTATACTTTATTAATATATATATATATATATATATATATATATATATATATATATAGACATTAAAATACAACGGGAGGAACATAATAGTACCACTGATGATGTCACAGATTTGTGACGAAAGAACTTTGATAGATTAGATATATATATATATATATATATATATATATATATATATATATATAAACGGAAAAAATGAAACGAAATTTCATTTCTCCCTCTTAGTACGGCTGTTACTTAAATATAAGTATGTATACGTACATACATATATGTATACAGACGTACAGTAGTATGTATATATATATATACATACATGCACACATATATATATGTACGTATGGATTCACCGAACATTTATTATAATGCTCGGTGTGTTTATAAACAAACATCCCGAATTAAGCCGTACAGTGTCTAGCAACCATCGTTGCTCATTTGTTCAACACTGACAAGGGAACGCTGTACTAGTTTCAAGCTTATTAGCTATCGTCAGCAACGTATACCTTCCTGTCAGATGATTGAACGTCTGAAAGTATATACTTTCCTTATGCATATTAACGGCTGAGCAGGCTAATTTGCATATCGAGTAAGTTAATCGGCCGGGCGCACCGAAAACGATAAACGGAAAAAATGAAACGAAATTTCATTTCTCACTCTTAGTACGGCTGTTACTTAAATATAAGTATGTATACGTACATACATATATGTATACAGACGTACAGTAGTATGTATATATATACATACATGCACACATATATATGTACGTATGGATTCACCGAACATTTATTATAATGCTCGGTGTGTTTGTAAACACACATCCCGAATTAAGCCGTACAGTGTCTAGCAACCATCGTTGCTCATTTGTTTATATATATATATTTCATTTCTGAATTTGTTTATCAAGATTCTTTGTCTGAAAACGTGTGTTGAAACCGATATTGTTATACTTTGGGAGGGTCATGTTGCCAATAAGAAACATACGCACCAGTTGCTTTCACTTCAATTTATTATAATAAATTTATAAATTTAGGAATTTATAAATTTCCGGTTGGTTGGTTGGTTCCACAACCAGATGATCGTTCATATATTGTCAAAGTTCTTTCGTCACACATTCTGTGACCTCTTCAGTGACTGGGGATTCTTTTCTTTGTTTTTGTGCCTCTCCTTTGTTCTGTCCTACGCCATTTTGTTTTTGTGTGTGTTGTATGCTTAGTTTGCGCATGTGTTACATCCGGGTGTCTATGTGTGTTTATATTTGTTTATTTATTTGTTTATTTACATGTTACTGGTTGGTTGTTTGTTCTATGTGTGTGTTTTCATTTTGTCCTTAATTGTAAGTTGTGATGTTGCTGTTCCATTCATGTTTTCTATTTAATTTTGGTTGGAGTTCATTTATGTTTATTGCCTCTGTGATTTGTCTAAACATTGCGTCTTTTCTGTGTGTAGATTCTATTTTTATTTCTATGTTCTCTAATTTACCCTTATGTTCTATTTTAGCATGTTGGTAGAGTACATATGATTCTTTACTATCTTGAAGCTCTCGCCAGTGTTCATTTATCCGTTCTCCTATACTACGAGCTGTCTCACCTATGTACACTATATTCTTATCTCTACATTGTCCTTCAGTACATCTTATGCTATATACTACATTTCTAGTTTTACAGTTAATATGGGGGCTTAATTTACAGATTATACATTTCTTATCTATACAGGGAGGTCTTTGAAAAGGGTATGTATTGCTAATAAGTGTTTTTATGGAGGTACCTGGTCTTTCTACTATCTTAATATTGAGTTTATGTTTATCTAGGGCCCTTCTAAATTTGTAAGCTAATTCACCTCTAGGGGTTGTATCGATGAACATTACACTCAGGTATTTATTGCTATCATACCATGAGTTTATTCTATTAACCTTATTCCTAGTTCTTTCTATTCTATTCCAAAATTTGCTCCTATACTAGGGGTAGGTCCCATTTGTGTCATTATTTACCATTTTTTCCCATTTGGTTCTGGCTCCTCTACATACTCTTATTTTATCTCTCTGATTGTAACCAGAGAACTGCATACGGTGGATGAAGTGTTGTATGTGTCTCTCTAGTTATTTGGGGTTGCACATGCGGGAGACGTTTCTCATCACCCGTACCAAATCCTTTTCAAAGACCTCCCTGTATAGATAAGAAATGTATAATCTGTAAATCAAGCCCCTATATTAACTGTAAAACTAGAAATGTAGTATATAGCATAAGATTTACTTGAAGCATTGTGTAATGAAGCATTGTATAAACGTTTGTATTTGTAAAGCCAAAACAATTCAGGTATGGATATAGAATAAAGCCTCTTGTTGTACAGCCAACCATGTTACTCTTCATTCTTTCACTATATATATATCAACTAATACCTTAACACTTCATACAAAGTAAAATATTTCGTTTTAATCATTTTCTAACCCAGAAAAAAAGAGAGAAAGAAATAAAAAGGGGAAAAAAATATTTTTCTTCCTAATAATCGTCTTTTTCTCCCTGTTTTCATATATATATATATATATATATATATATAATCAGAATTTAAAGGAGGAGAATCAAGTTACACTTATGAAATAGGTTTATTCATTTACTAGCAGTGTATCCCGGCGTTGCACGGGTAAGAACATTGATAATAGCACCTCCAATGAGAAACGTTTATTTGTGAGTGCCTGCTAAAAACTCACGAAAATATACCGACAGGAAACTTGTTTTATTTGGAGAAAATTAAGAAGTTGAAAGTACAGTTTAGCTGTCTACGTGCATTGTTTATAGAAATATTGTTGAGCCTCTTCTTTTCATACTCCTCTGTTTTGGCCTATTGGAGTAAATGCGAAAGAGAAAGTCACAGGTTAAGTTGGCAGAATGTTCCAGTGTCATAGCAGTAAGGCGTAGGCTACTTACCTCAAAAGTTCATTCGCACTCTTTCCACTAAGTTACTATTTCTCTCTATCCCTCTCGGTGCAGTCCCTTGCAAATTTCTCGCGTAGGCCTGGTGTAGACTTACACCCGATCCATCTGACCGATGCACATGGCCACTTTGTACGGTTTTGGGAGGAAGAGGTGACCAGCAGTACGTTGTTCTGTTGTATTACGAAAAGGTGTAGCAGAGAATCCCGCGTGAACTAACAGCTCGGGAGGAAACTGCTTACCTTGAAGATTCATTCGCCATCGTTCTTGTCAACGCTCCATTTACTTTGTATTTGTTGGTCTACAGTTGGATGAATGGCGCACAAAGGGTTAACGTTTATTGGCAAGAAGTGGCAACTGGCATGGGTTGCCTCGCTTATATTATATACTAAAATAACAGATTAAAGTTTAAGCAAAGAATCGCTGCTTTCACCGTTAACGCGATCTTCTGAAACTAAAAAAAATCAATCTGTGAACGCAGAAGTAAATATTTCGAAAAACGTTCCAACCGAAGGAAAACAGGAAGACGATACTTTGGTTCGTGAAGACGTTCCCTGGTAATGAATGGAAATTAACGAACATAATACGTCATCAATGTTTGTCATAATGTCGTAATGCAGACAGCCATACATACAAAGTACCAGTAATACACTGGGATAATTGGTGGCCTTGTGCCAAAAGTAGAAACAATTATAAGGAGGCGACGGAGATCGATAACCGGCGCCTAACACCCCTTTAACAACAGACAATTGAAAAATAAAAGCTGTAGTTAATATCTTTAGACCGCAAGGAATACATAAATGCAAGTTTGAAGTCAATCGGAGTAGAAATGTGGATTTGTATAGACTTTGCAAACATGAGGGGACACACACAGACAACTACAGTCTTATATATATGTATAGATAATTATTTATATATATATATATATATATATATATATATATATATATATATATATATATATATATATATATCTCCTAAACGGACGCTAGTCCGTTTAGTAATATTGTTGTGGTCGTGTTTTCGTTGGCAATCGTCTGCTTACGACAGTACAGCGCAGTTCTACTTTATTTAACTGAGATAAAACTTATATGAGCATGAACAGTAGATCATTACGCATCTTTTGGCTTAAAAATCTAGAAATTTGGTCCAGCGGGAAAAAGTTTATAATCAAAGTTTGCTGATAAATCTTGTGTTCAAGTGAGTGAGTAGTAAGCGTGACGCTAGGGGAGGTAATCCAGAAATGACGTAGCTTTGTCATTAAGCCAGTTGCCTCAACTAGATTGCAATTATACTCAAAAGAACTTTAAAATGTCAATATATATATATATATATATATATATATATATATATATATATATATATATATATATATATATATATATATATAGAGAGAGAGAGAGAGAGAGAGAGAGAGAGAATCATTTCACGTCTGCTTGCCATGCTAACACACACACGCGCATGCACGCACGTACATAAGACGGCAAAAGGACTAAGTCCTCAGAACGTCAGATAGAAGGCTTAGCAATAGTCGTTCCAGCTCAGAATGCTGAGTTCAAATCCCGCCGAGGTCAACTTTATCTTTCATCCTTTCGAAGTTGATAAAGTACCATTCCAATATCAAGGGCGATTCTTTTTCTATATCTCTTTCTCTTTCACTCTACCACACTCTTTCTTTCTAACCCCCCACCCCCACCCCGACACACATATTCCCTTTCACTGGAAGAAATCGACTTTGTAAAGTGGTTGATGTTAGGAAAGGATTTTAGCCGTTGAAACTGTACCATAGGATCGAGAGGACCCTCTAGTTAATGCATGGCAACATCTCTAGTGCTGGTGCCACGTAAAATGAACCCAATACACCCTGTAAGGTGGTTGGTGATAGGAAAGGCTTCAAACTGTAGAAACCGTGTCAAAAAGGGTCAAAAGGTTTCTTCAGTTGTGCCAAGTGTATGACAATCTCTCTTGTGTTGGTGAACTACACGATAAATGCACCTAGTACACTCTGTAAAGTGGTAGGCGATGACAGCCTCTCTATGGCTGGTGTCATGATAAAATGCATCCGATGCATCCTGTACATTACAAGAAAGTATGTAAGTGAGAAACAGGCTCCCGGCCCATCTGAGAGGTCAATAGCCCCGATTAAATACTGACTTGATCCGTGGTGACCCGTTCAACCTTGCTAGCAGGGAAAATGGTTAAATGATGACGATGACGATATATATATATATATATATATATATATATATATATATATATATATATATATATATATATATATACGTGGGAAAGTAAGAAATCGGAGAATAGACCGTTAAAACATGTTTATTTAAAACAGCACCTACGTACGTTTCGCCCAGTTGGGCTTCTCAAGGGCATAAATAACCAAAAGTGTTCCTTACATTGCTCGGAAAGAGTTTTGGGGGTTAAATTCACGTCAAGGTTCATTGCTCGCAAAAATAGCTTGTTTTGATTTTATATATATATATATATATATATATATATATACATAGATATATAGTATATATATATATATATATATATATATATATATATATATATATATATATATATACTATATATCTATGTGCGCGCGCGCGCGCGTGAGTGTACGTGGAAAACACTTTACATTTTACACAAGCTCGAGTAAAATGTAAAGTAAATGTAAACCTATTTTTTTAATTGTTTTTCATCGTTGACCTTGTAACTATACCCACATACACACACGCATACATACATACATACATACATACATACATACATACATACATACATACATACATACATACATACATACATGGTGGCTGCCAACTCGTTTTCGAGTACGACCACTACTTTATATCCATGTAGGAGAACCCCTACCGATGCGCTGAACGAGTGTGACTTTTTAGTCCAGCCAGCGACTTGAAAACTCTGGTACAAACACTACACTTGTGACAACTATTGACACATAGTGTTGGGCCCATGGTACCATGTGACGACAAGTGCGGAGAGATCTCCAGATATAAAGCAATGCCTGTGCCGTGAAGCTTTTATAGTGAGCAAAGGCACTGCACAAAGCCAGTCCCACTCTCTTAACCAAGATGATATTTACCAAAAAGAAGAACTAGTCAACATCATTGGATACCATCAGGGTTGCAGGTGTTATATCAGAGTTTTCCTTCTCCTAGAATTCTGCCTTGACAAAGGCTAAGGGGTCATCTCTCCCATGATGTATATATATATATATGATGTATATATATATATATATATATATATATATATATATATATATATATATATATATATATATATATATATATATACTATATATCTATGTATATATATATATATATATATATATATATATAAACATACATACATACATACATACATACATACATACATACATACGCGCGCGCGTGTGTGTGTGTGTGTGTGTGTGTGTATATACATACAATCTATATATTTTTAAAGCACGCGTTACAAAAGCAACAACAACGAACACACAAACAAAAATCGATTAATAAAATGTGTAATTTCATCTTACATTGGAATGCACTCTCAGCTACGTCTCTTTCATCAATGGCTATAGCTATGACACGACTATCTTTTTGGTCTGATTCCATGGCTGCTGATTCTGGTGCCGCGGCCATATCTTTGGGTGAGAAGCAATACAATTTATGAAAGCCAACTGTAATAATCGATTTTGATTTGGTTCTGATTTCTGGTTACTGTTGCTGCTATTGTTGTCATTAAATGCCTTTCGCTTTAATGTCTTCTATATTTACAAATTGTATTTTAGATTCTAATTGCAATTAATCTTCTCAAAGATGGGGAAGTGCTGTAACATTCTCCGAGTCAACCAATAACTGCTATGCTGCCAATGATGGTCTCTCTCCCTCTCTCTAAAATGTTTATTTTCTATAATATTGACAACTACCACCGCTCCTTCAGTTCATTCCATATTTTCCTCCATTATTACTTACAATTATTATCGTGTATTAATAAATACGTTCTTGCCATATCATTTCAATCGATTACGAAATTGGTTTCCAAACTTATTTTGTGTCGAACCCTTATACGACTTGTTAAAAGTATTGGATAACCTATACCTATATATTCCAAACAGTCCCCGCCACCCTAATTTAAAAAGACACCAGAAAAAATATTTTACTGTGAGAGTCTATTTATATAATAAGAAAAACAATACTAAATACAATATAAAGTATTTTTTATTCGATTTTACTGAAAGAAATCTTTAAATGTTGTGGTAGGTCTACATGAACTGTCTTGCCGTCTGAAAGTAGGGCATTTATCTCGTAATCCTGAGCTGCACCTAATTATCTAGCGGGCCCTAGCACTAGTCAATATCCCCTCAATTCTGAAGCCAGTTGGATTATCTATGATTGATGGCATGAGGCCTGGTGGTGTTACCCTTTACCCCTGGGTAAGAGGTAGATATCCATATGGGATACATCAGTTAACGACACTTTTGCTCTTTCTAACAGCCTGGAAGTAATTGCATCCGTAGCCAAGCGTAATAAAATTCTAAAATACCAGGAATTATCGGCAAAATATTATTTTCAGGTTGTGACTTTCGAGATGTTTCCAGTACTCTTGACAATGAGGTCCTTGTCATTGTTGACGGCTCACCTTTGGCAAGGGTGTGTAGCGACCCCTTAGGGCTGGAACTCAGAACGAATAAGAGTTGCATCCCTTTGTGACGGTCGTGACCCCTAGTGGCACATCCATGAACTAACGTATAAGAGTTGCGCCCCTTTGTGACGGTCGTGACCCCTAGTGGCACATCCATGAACTAAATGGAGTTACGTACCCATGGGGACTATATATTTGAGAGCTTGAGGCCATACTCTCAGTTTCCACTCGCCTCAGCTGAAGAGATGACATCTGCCTGTGAAGAGATGGAGGAGGGTACTGTAGCGACCCCTTAGGGCTGGAACTCAGAACGAATAAGCGTTGCGTCCCTTTGTGACGGTCGTGACCCCTAGTGGCACATCCATGAACTAACGTATAAGAGTTGCGCCCCATTTGTGACGGTCGTGACCCCTAGTGGCACATCCATGAACTAAATGGAGTTACGTACCCATGGGGACTATATATTTGAGAGCTTGAGGCCATACTCTCACTTTCCACTCGCCTCAGCTGAAGAGATGATTTTTGCTTTCTCTCCCTAGAGATGAATGCTGCCTATGAAGAAATGATTCCTGTCTTCTCTCTCTCTTCTTTACACGCTCCAGTCTTGGAGTCGAGTCCAACTCACCAACTACACCATCACGACACGTGGTAAAATATTTCTATTTTTTTTTATTATTGACTTCTGTGAAGTAAAACATTGTACAAACACGCACCAGCCATTCTTATTCTTTTTTATATACACTAATACTAACCTTCTAAAGTGGTGACGCCGAAAAAATAAATAATTGTTTCTACTTTAGGCACAAGGCCAGCAATTACCAGTGCATTACTGGTACTTTATTTTATCGACCCCGTAAGGATGAAAGGCAAAGTCAACCTCGGCGGGATTTGAACTCAGATGGTAAAGGGACGTAACTATGCTGGAAAGCATGGCGTCCGACCCTCTACCGATACTGCCAATCCACCGCCGAAAAAATAAATAATAGGAGGCGGTATTGTGTGTATATATATAAAAAAAAAAAAAAAACATTTAATACAGAACAACACGCTTGATTCTGATATGGCTGTATTTACCGATTTCAGCATCTTTCTCTGTAACATTTAACCATCAAACTCCTCATGTGTGCAAAACGAACACAAACACACAAAAAATAAATAATAATGCTGCTAGCTTCCTAGCAAAACAGAACAATTGTATGAATGTATTTTCTACTTTTCTTTGGCTAAAATACTCAGCCGGACTGCACAGTTCGCAGAGATACGGTTTAGGGCTCTGGTCCATCTGGAGCATATCGGTGATGGTACCCCATCGAACCTCCTACGGCAAATGAAAGACCTAACGGGGGGGGGGGGGTAGCGGAATCTGCCATGTTAAAGCAGTTGTTCTTCTCGCGTCTACCGCCCAACGTACAGGCAATTTTGGCCCCCTACAGACAGCTCAGCGATTATGGCAATGCAGAAGGCCATTCAGGAACTCACCCTGGAGCTCCAGAAGATGAAGGTCTGGTGTGGTGCCCGTTCGCGCTCGCGCAGCCGCGGGAGATCTCACTGTTTTAGACGCCGCCCCAGGTTACCAGCTTCATCTTTATGCTGGTACCACGAGCGTTTTGCCGAGAACGCGAACCATTGTGTGCAACCTTGCTCATTTCTGAAGGCGGGAAACACCAAAGAGGTCCGCTGACGGGGGAAGTTGACCTCAGCATAAAGCCACCAAACCGCCATTTCTTCATTAAGGACCTTATGTCGGGAAGAAGTTTCCTCGTGGATTCAGGAGCCTCCTGTAGTATTTGGCCGGTCCATTGCCTAAAAGATACCCCCGTGGAGTCATCCGTTACTCTGCAGGCCGTTAACCACTCGTCTATAAAGACGTACGGACAAATCTCGCTTCCTCTCAAACTCCTAAATCTTCGTAGGGATTTTAAGTGGATTTTTACAGTCGCCGATTTGCCATACCCTATCTTAGGAGCGGATTTCCTCCACAACTTCTCTTTGACTGTCGACGTCCGTGGCCAACGCCTGGTGGATGACATCACCGGCTTTTCAATTCGTGGCCAGAAAACCAATGCTCCAAGGGTCAGCCCCATATTCTTCATCGCTGCCGCTGGAGACGCCTACCATTCGTTGTTAGGTTCTTTCCCGGAGCTCACCGATGGAAATTTTCGAGTCACTGAGCCAACACACTCAACCGAACATTTCATTTCCACCACCTGTGCTCCAGTGTTTTCGCGTCCACGCCGCTTACCGGCGGACAAATTAAAGGCAGCACGGTCCGAGTTCGACCATATGCTGCAGCTGGGCATTATTCGCCCATCACGAGTCCTTGGGTTTCACCGTTACACATGGTGCCCCAAACTTCTGGCGACTGGAGACCCACTGGGGATTATAGGAGGTTAAATGCTATGACCGTCCCGGATAGATATCCGATCCCCCATCTCCAGGATTTCGCATCGTTATTGCAAGGGTGTAGATTTTCTCAAAACTCGATTTAGTGCGAGCTTACCACCAAATTCCGGTCAGGAAGGAAGATATTCCGAAAACAGCGATTACGACTCCTTTCGGATCCTTCGAATTTTTTACCATGCCTTTCGGACTCAGGAACGCCGCTAGCACTTTTCAGCGGTTCATAGACGAAGTCACTCGTGGTCTGGACTTCGTTTATGCATATATAGATGATCTTCTCGTCGCTAGTTCCCTCCAGAAGAGCATATGCGTCACTTGCATCTTTTATTTCGGCGACTTCAGGATTCGTGTGAATTCCGCAAAGTGTGTTTTCGGTTCCGCATCGTTGAATTTTTTAGGTCACCTCATCGACGCCGAAGGTATTAGGCCCCTTCCTCAGCGAGTTAAAGCTATACAGGATTTACCTCCGCCTACTACACTTCACCAGTTACGTCACTTCTTAGGCCTAATCAATTTTTATAGACATTTCGTTCCTCATTGTGCTAAATTGCTATCTTCCCTTACCGACATTTTGAAAAATCGTCGTAAGAAGAATGAGGATATTTCCTTGGCACAAGGACAGCTCAAAGACTTCCAGACTGCCAAGACAGCACTTGCTAGTTCATCTTTGCTAGCCCACCCGATACCAGAGGCCAAGCTTTCGCTTTGTGTTGATGCATCTGATACCGCTGTGGGAGCAGTATAACGCTGGAAACCAACAACCTTTGGCATTTTTTCTCAAGCAAGCTGAAACCAGCAGAAACACGTTACAGCACGTTTGGGCGGGAATTATTAGCCATATATCTGTCGGTAAAACATTTCTCTCATATTCTTGAGGGGAGAAATTTTACCGTTTTAACTGACCACAAACCTCTGACCTTCGCTTTGAGGGCTAAAGCCGACAAATATTCACCCAGAGAGACAAGGCACCTTGATTACATTTCGCAATTCACAAATGATATCCAGCACATTGCTGGCTCACTTAACACAGCTGCAGACGCATTGTCACGGTTGCCAATCAGCTCCATCTCATCATACCAGGAGATCGATTTAAGTCGTTTAGCTGCAGACCAACCTGCACTCCAATCGTTGGATACTCAATCAGCCGAATTTGCCACTGGCAACTTGAAATATCTGCTTTTGTCGACCAGCGACAGGCAGATTTTATGCGACGTGTCTATAAATTCACCACGACCGTATGTTCCTGAGACTCGCCGTCGAATTGTGTTCCTTGCTTTGCACAGCATTTCTCACCCAGGAATTTCAGCCACAGTAAAGCTCATAACGGCTAGATTTTTCTGGCCCAATATGGGGCGAGAAATTACTGTCTGATGCCGTTCCTGCACACAGTGTCAAAAGTCTAAAGTCCACAGACACATCCGGACTCCACTTGGTACTTTCAGTACTCCAGATGCTCGTTTCCAACACATCCACATCGATATCGTTGGACCTTGGACATTCAGTAGTGGGTATTCTTACCTTTTGACCTGCATTGATCGTTTTTCGCGATGGCCTGAAGCCATCCCCTTAAAGGACATTACCGCTGAGACTATAGCGCGTGCCCTGGTATCAGGGTGGATTACTCGCTTTGGCGTACCAACAACAGTCACCACAGACCGTGGTAGGCAATTTGAGTCTCATCTCTTATCTGAGCTGACTAAGATCATTGGTGCTCAACGAATTCGGACCACAGCTTATCATCCTGCTTCGAATGGAATGGTGTAACGTTTCCACCGCCAATTAAAGGCCGCTCTTCGCGCCTATCCAGACTCTACGTTGGAGCGAGTACCTTCCTATTGTGTTATTAGGAATTCGGTCATCAATAAAGGAGGACCTTGGGTTCTCCCCGGTCGAATTATTGTATGGTGCTCCTCTAGCGTTGCCTGGGCAAATGCTTGCCCCTGTTGATCTTGCTTTTCAGGATCCTCTTTCCTATGTATTTCGTTTGCGCTCCTATTTTCAGGACCTACCGCCTATGAATACTAAGAAACAAACTATTGAAACTGCAGTCCCGAGGGATATTGCCTCGTGGACACATGTTTTCGTCAGAAACGACGCGGTTACTCCACCCCTCACACAGCCGTACTCTGGACCCTACCGTGTGTTATCACGCACTGACAAACATTTCACAGTAGACATTAAGGGGTCCAGAAAGACAATTTCGGTGGATAGATTAAAAAGGGCATACAATGACGCTCATTCACCCGAGCCACAAATACCCCAATCTTTCTCTCTTGTGCATACACATGCCCCTTCTTCCCCATCTTCACCTACATACAAGACCACGACCCGTTCCGGTCGAAGAGTCCACTGGCCCAAAAGACTGCCAAACTTTTTTTTATGTGAACTGGCCACTGGAGCCTTTTTTTTGTTTTTCTTATTCATTGAACTATGTATACATGTACCTTTTTATTTTTCGTTACTATTTCATGCTTGTGCTTGGATCCCATGCTTGTGGGTTCGCTACAATTACCTTCGGGCTTTCGCCTATCGTCTGGAGGAGGGTACTGTAGCGACCCCTTAGGGCTGGAACTCAGAACGAATAAGAGTTGCGTCCCTTTGTGACGGTCGTGACCCTTAGTGGCACATCCATGAACTAAATGGAGTTACGTCCCCATGGGGACTATATATTTGTGAGCGTGAGGCCATACTCTCTCACTTTCCACTCGCCTCAGCTGAAGAGATGACTTCTGCCTATGGAGAGATGATTTCTGCTTTCTCTCCCTAGAGATGAATGCTGCCTATAAAGAGATGACTCCTGTCTTCTCTCTCTCTTCTTTACACGCTTCAGTCTTGGAGTCGAGTCCAACTCACCAACTACACCATCACGACACGTGGTAAAATATTTCTATTTTTTTTATTATTGACTTCTGTGAAGTAAAACATTGTACAAACACGCACCAGCCATTCTTATTCTTTTTTATATACACTAATACTAACCTTCTAAAGGTGCTTCGCTACCATCCGTGGCAATGCTGCTTGTTGGCTAGCCTAAAAAAAATATTAGAGAAAAACCCCAGCGCACCTTGTGTCGTGTTACTGAATCTGGCCGTTTTCTCCCATTTTATTTTCAAATATACATTGTGTTTATTTGTATATTATTCTATTTAAAGAAACCTATTAAGTACACACATACATATTTAAGCCAGTGTGTATGCATATGTATATAAAGAAATCTTTACTATTAACAAGTCATCATAAATTCCACCAGGGAGATGGGTGAAGCTTTACTACAATGGAGAGAGAGCTGGGTTTGTCAGTTCCTGATACTGACGAGGATTGACGGAAACAGAAAGTATCTGCGTTAGAGCGAAACATTTAACTCTCTCTTTGATCATTCTTATCAATCTTCTAGATGCCGCTTACTTTCAAGTGCAAAATTCTCAAAGGACTGGATTGATGCCTTGTCTGTGACCAACATTGGTGGACTTCTCAGTCTGGACGAGCTCCGCATTTCCATTGCATTCCAAGAGGGAGCCAATATCTGTGGGGGTCTGAGATATCGCTATGGTAGGTCTCTCGACTCCATGGGCCTCCATCATTAAGCGGGCCCTAGCTCGGGTAAATATCCCCTTAGTTCTGGAGCTGGCTGGATTATCCAGAATTGATAGGAAGAGACCATATGGCTTTACCCTTTCTCCCTGAGTAAGAGGCAGATGTTTCACAGCCAGTGACTCTTTTGCTACCTCCTACATCATGGACGCTGCGGTAAATGTGAGGGTCACTACTTCCATTGCTGAACGGAATAAAATCCCCAAATACCAGGAACTATCAAATAATAATTTTTTTCCAGCCTTTGACGTTCGAAACGTTTGCTGGAACTAGGCTGTTGATAGCGAAGGTCTTGTCACCGTTGGCAGGTCGCCTTACCGAGGTGTCAGGTGATGCACGTGAGGGTGCCTGGTTGTTTCAGCGCCTTAACCCCTTCATCACCTGCGATAATGCTACGAGTGTGTTGGTTTCCCTCAAAATTTTCCTTTGACCCTTGTGTTATGAGGCCGATTGCCGCACTTGGTGGTGAATTGATGGTTGTTTTTCTTTCCTTTTCTTTTAATCATATATTTTCGTGCATTATATTTGTGAGGTTCCTAGCAATAATACATTGTATTTATTATGTTTATATTTTCTGTAGGAATTGTAAACAATTTGTAATTTTATTTATACAACTGTGAATAATAATAATAATAATAAAACTCTTTATTTATAAAAGATCCACACGAAAAATTTGTCAACGTAAGACATGCACTTTTGTTTAAATGTTTTATGCTTCTCCAGAATAGCCTCTCCCACTGATAAATTTTTATTTTTGAGTCTTCTTTAAAATAATTGTTTCCAAGAGGGTGAATGCCCCCGGCCTCCTGAAAAGAATTTCTATTTTCCGGAACAGGGCCAATTTTCTATTATTATTATTTTCAAATACGATCTGAGTTCAAATCCCGCCGAGGTTGACTTTGCCTTTCATCCTTACGGGGTCGATAAAATAAAGTACCAGTAATGCACTGGCTAATTGCTGGCCTTGTGCCTAAAGTAGAAATAATTATTATTTTCAAACACATACGTTTTAAACGCTGTAATTAATGTCACTTTTGTGCCTATTCATCAAACTTTCTTTACTTTAGCGATACAAGTTGGCGAAAGTGTGGGAGGTATAGTGAAATCTCGACACATTTTACCATGGTAGTTTTTTGAGTCTGCCACTCACAACTACCTCAAGACTGACCTACGACCTCAGAGCCACAAACTTAGATAACGTTCTCTTCTAAGAGGCCCATGAAAACTAGTTATATAGCAACGGAAACAACATACTCATTCAAAAAAGCACTTGCACACATAAGAACTGCATATGTATATATATTATATATATATAATATATGTGGGTATGGTGTGGCGTGCAGTGGCCGGAGGCGGGGGAGTGCTCGACCGGAAGGGTCTTTTGGCCGAAAGGATGCTCGACCGGAAGGCCAGCAGAGGGCCTCTCTCTAGTGGTGACCAGCAAACGGTGTGGACGCGAGTTTTGGGCAGCTCCCGGTGTTAAGCAGTTGGACGCACGTGGAAGAGGAATAACCTGCAGTGGAATTTAGCGGCGCCTGTGAAAAGCGGTAAGTGAGATAGCTTTTTCTAACCACATGCTATTTCGGCGACTGAAAAAAACAAAAAAAAAAAAAAAAACACTTGCCGCAAGACAGATCAGAAGATGGCAACAAGACTACGGATGAACGAAGCTATCAGGGCATTCACCGGGGAAGGTGATGTTGTCGCTTGGCTGCGGAAGGTTCGGCTGGTCGCAAGCTTGCAGAAGATAGAGGACGTGGCCGGCCTCATGGCATTGTACCTCGAAGGCGACGCGTTGGTACTCTTCCTTGAGTTGGACGAGCACAGCCAAAGAGATGCGCAGAAGATTGAGAGGCGTCTGATGGATGCATTCGCCGAGGGACCGTTGGCGGCTTTTGCTAAGCTGGCGAGAATCAGGTGGAATGGTGAGCGCGTCGACATTTTCGCAGCGGAAATACGGCGGTTGGCTATGTTGGCCGGTTACCAGGCGGAATGCGAACGCACGGTGCGGTTGGCGTTCATCAATGGATTTCCGGACGACATAGCGGTGAAACTGCAGCAAGTCCCGGGTTATAAAGAGATGGAAATGCGTTCACTGGTGGAACAAGCCCGGATCATAGCGGAAGATGCCAAAAAGAGTGTTGCGGCGATAGCAACTACGGAGGCTCAGGACACCTGGCAGCGAAATGGTGAAAGGGAGGCAACCTCGGCACGCGGCCGTCCGCGTGCGTTTAGAGGGCGCTGTTTTCGGTGCCAGGGCCCGCACATGGCTAGAGACTGTAGAGAGTCGAAGCCGGAGATAATTTGCTACCGGTGTAAGCGACCAGGCCACATTGCTACTAACTGCGACCAGGGAAACGATCCAAGGGGAACTACTGCGCCGGTAGTTTCCCCTTACGAGTAGCGGCGCTGCCCGTGGTGGAAGTCTTCGTGAGGGGGAAGCCACAGCGAGCCCTCGTGGATACGGGCTGTACGACGACACTGGTGACCGCGGGGGTGGCACAGAGGTGGGGAGGGAAGAGCAGCGTAAGGGCAGTCGACGGCAGGAAAATTGAATGCCGAGGTCGCAGCGAGATGGAAATAGCGGTACGGGGAAGGAGGATAAGGCTTTCCGCCATCGTGGTAGACAGTGTGGTGGATGGGATCGGCGTGGTTATGGGCATGGACGCGATTGGCCGTCTAGGGGGCGTCACGGTGAACAATATCGGTGTGTCGTTTGGCGCCGCTGCATCGATATGCGCTGTGAGTGCACGTCATGAGAACCAGAAGGCCCACGAGGAGGAATACCCCGCTTACACCGTACAGGACAAAGACTTCAAGGCCGTGTTTGATGGGCAGCGATGGGTTGTTGAGTGGTACTGGAAGGGAGAACCACCAACACTGAAGACCAAAGTGGGCTGCTATCAACACACATTGAAGGGAAACGCTAGGAGCGAGTTCGAGCGAGAAGTAGAGAGATGGATCGAAGAGGGCATACTGCTGCCCTGGAAGGAGGAGGTGAAGTGCGGAGTATCGGGAGCTGAACGAGCACGTGTCATGCCACACGGGTGGCGAGGTTACGGATGTCTGTGGGGAAACCCTGCGTGAGTGGAGACGCATGACAGGGGGGGGGGGGGGGGGCGTTCAGCGATCGTGGATCTAAAGTCGGCTTACTTGCAGCTGCATATGGATGAGAAGCTCTGGCGGTATCAGCTGGTCAGGTATAAGGGCCGGACATATTGCCTGACCAGGCTCGGTTTCGGGCTGAGCTCCGCACCGAAGATCATGGCGGCGGTCCTCAAGACCGCTCTGGGGAGGGCCGACAAGATAAAGAGGGCTACTAACTCCTATATTGACGACATCCTAGTGGACGAGTCGGTGGTGTCGACGGCGGAGGTCACGAGCCATTTGCGGAGGTATGGACTGACTGCGAAGCCATCAGAAGCATTGGAGGGAGGGGCCGCGCTGGGACTTAGGCTACGGCGAGACAAGACGGGCGTTTTGGTGTTTCAGAGGGGAAACGAAGTTCCGGAACTGGGCCCAAGTATGAATAGGCGGGAGCTTTTCTCGGTGTGTGGAAAGCTGGTGGGTCACTACCCGATCGCTGGGTGGCTCCGGACGGCATGCAGCTATGTCAAGAGACGAGCGGGAGGGGTGACTTGGAGTGACAGAGTGGGAGAGAGGACGGTGGCCATGATGCAGGAGATCGTGGGGAGGGTGAAGGCCGACGACTCAGTGCGGGGACGCTGGTACGTTCCCAAATCACAGAGCGGGACCGTTTGGTGCGATGCCAGCAGCATAGCGCTGGGTGTCACGTTGGAGATAGGAGGTGTTGAGGTCGAGGATGCAGCCTGGCTTAGAAAGAAGGACGACTGCAGCCACATCAATGTGGCCGAGCTGGACGCGGTGTTGAGAAGGGTGAACCTCGCCCTGCGGTGGGGGCTGCACACCATCGAGATACGCACCGACTCGGCTACTGTACTCGGATGGGTAAGATCAGTGCTCACCAGTGAGAAGAGAGTGCGAACGAGAGGCGCGGCGGAGATGCTGATAAAGCGCCATCTGGGAACGTTAGGAGAGCTGGCCACCGAGTTCGACCTGAAGCTGAGCGTAGTGTTCGTGCCCTCAGAGAAAAATAGGGCGGACATCTTAACTAGAGTGAAGAAAGCCTGGATGGAAGCGCCGGAGGAGGTAAAGGATGAGATAGCTGCCGTGTGTCGGCTGACCGAGTTAGACCTGAAGGGGTTGCATGACATGCACCACATGGGGGTGGATAGGAGCCTGTTCCTAGCCAGGAGAATCGACTCGGACGTTAGCAGACACAGTGTTCGGGGGGTGGTTAGAGGCTGCGTCCGATGTCAGTCCATTGATCCCGCCCCGGGTGTACACGAAACGGGAAGCCTCCCGGTGGATCGCGACTGGAAGCGATTAGCGGTGGATGTGACGCACTACCGGCAGGGAACGTACCTCTCGATGGTCGACTGTGGACCAGGTCGAATGGCGATATGGAGGGAGATGACGACTGGAACGGCCGAGGAAATCGTGCGGACGTTGAGAGAGGTGTTCTTGGAGCGGGGCCCTGTGGACGAACTGCTGATGGACAACAGCGCAGCGTTCCGCTCGGAGGCACTGA
>OZ024743.1:327400004-327405004 GCA_964016885.1 Eledone cirrhosa
AACTAACAAAGTCAATCTGTAAACGCAGAAGTGGATATTTCAAAAAACGTTGCAACCGGAGGAAGACAGGAAGACGATACTTTGGTTCGTGGAAACGTTCCCTGGCAAAGAACGGGAAAAACGAATATAATACGTCATTAATAGGAGCGGTGAAAAACAATTACGCGCAAAGACAGAACCACGTTTATGGTATAAAAGAAGTCGTAGACTAATGTTCTCTTAGGTGGTTCATAGAGACGTTCTCTGGCAATGAACGGAAAAACGAAGATAATACGTCATATGTGGAGCGTGGAGAACAATTGCACGCAAAGACAAAACCACGTAAATTGTATAGCTGAAGTCGTAGACTAAAATTCTAACTAGGAAACCGAATGAATCTCCGCTTCAGAGTTAAGAATAAAGTAAATAAAATACAATACAGAGGTAATAGAAATTAAATAAATACATACACGCATGCAAATACGTACATACACAAGCATACGCGAAAACACAAGCCATATGTATACAAAACCACGCACATATAAATATGTGTGTGTGTGCGTGTATACAAATAAATAAATAATTAAATAAACGTATATAAATAAATAAATACGTATATAACAAGCGCACATAGCTACATGTAAATACACAAATGTTCGGAGACGCACGTCAACCAAAACATGAAGTACACATATACACACATCCTACATACGTACGAACCTGCATACTCACACAGACGCAAAACTCCCGTATACACATAACCAAACCATATGTACCAGAATATATAAAATTATACGCATTTCTAGCATTCATAAAATTTCTAGCATTCTTTCATGCTAGAAAAACTTTACTCTTTACTAATGAAAATATTTGGGTTAAAAAGTCAAACCCTGAAAACTCTTTTGATGTTGCAATGGGTTCATATGACAGTGCGGATGTGTGTGACTTAGTAGGATTATTCCTTCTCCACACTCTCAAAGAGAAATTTCCTTCCCATAATATCGGTTTATACCATGATGACGGATTGGCAGTTTCTCATACCACCAACGGCCATAACCTTGATAAATTCCGTAAAGATTTAACCAATACTTTTGCTAATCTTAACCTTAAAATCACTATAGATACGAACCTTACTAATGCTAACTTTCTTGATATTAATCTTGATCTACTTACCGCCTCTTTTAAACCTTATCATAAACCTAATGAAAATCTTAGGTATATGCACAAAGAGACTTGCCATCCCCCTATAGTTTTTAATAATCTTATTCCCAACATTAACCGTAGGATTTCTACCTTATCTTCGTCTATAGACATTTTTAATAAAGCCGCCCCTTATTATAATAAAGCCCTTAAGAACAGCGGTTTTACAGAACAAATTTATTATTTACCTACCCCCCCCCCCCTAAAACAAACCACAATAACAGGAAAAGGAAAATGATTTGGTTTACACCCCCCTTCTCTCTAACTGTCAAAACTAATGTAGGAAGGAAATTCCTTGAACTCTTAGATAAACATTTTCCTCCTAATCATAGATATTATAAGATATTTAATAGGAATGTAGTTAAGATCAGTTACTCTTGTTGCCCATCTATGAAGTCCAAGATCACTAATTCAAATCATACGAGAACAAATCCAGGATGCAGTTGCAGGAAGCCGGATGAATGCCCATTGCAGGGCAAATATAACACTAAATCTGTTGTTTATGAGGCTAAAATAACACCTTTAATCAACAACCAGCCAGCCAGGAGTGAGCGATATGTCGGCATGACCCAGGACAGGTTTAAAACCAGGTTTTACTCACATGTCGCTTCTTTTAAGCACTCCGATAAACGAACAACAACGGCCCTCGCAAGTAAGGTGTGGGAATTCAAGGATAAAAACATCCCGTACTCTATCGATTGGTCTATTTTAGACCATTCGAGGGAGTACCAAAGGGGCACAAAGAATTGTTCTTTGTGTACCACAGAAAAATATAGGATTTTGCTAAACTTGAAAGCCACTTCTGCTTGCCTGAACTCAAAGACCGAGATCTTCAGATGTTGTCCTCATCTGAAATCACATCTGATCTGTAAACTGGATTGACATTCCTATGATAACTCAACCGCCTTGAACTCCTTCTCTGCTCTACTACGGTTTTTTTACCTGCTGAATCCACGTTCTATACTCTTGTGTCCTCTTTCTCCCTTATCTCCCCTTATATTTAAACCTTTTCCTATGTCATTTTCCCCCCTATTTTTTTGCCTTACCCTTCACATACCAAATTTTTTTTTATTTTTAGATATTAATTTTTTATATAATGGTTTTGTGTGTTTTTATATAATAGCCTCAGAAAAGGCTTGAGCTCTGCCGTAGGGGCAGGCTTCTTCCTATGTGTGTGTGTGTGTATATATATATATATATATATATATATATATATATATATATATATATATATATATGTATATATACGTTTTTGTATGTGTGTTTGTATTTCTGTGGTTGGGTTTTTTTGTGTGTATGTGTATGTATATATGTATAAGGGTGTATGTATGTGCATCTTTATATATAGTGATTTGATGATTATTTTCATTGATCTTTTGCTCCATGAACTTGTTGAGTGCTCTAGGTCTGTTATGGGCATTTATACCCTTTTCTAAATATATATATATTTTTATTTATTATTTGTCGTATTCCAATTTTTTTTATATATAAAATATTTATTTTATAATAAATATTTATGTTCTTTCTCATATATATATATATATATATATATATATATATATATATATTGAGTTATATATGTATGTGTGTGTGTGTGTGTGTATGTGTGTGTACGTATGCATACGTATGTGTATGTATATATGTGTGTGTAGGTATATATGTGTATGTTAGTAAGTATGTATGTGTATGTGTATATATATATATATATATATATATATATATATATAAAAAATAAACAAAGAAGCCTTTAATTCATCAAAAATCTTTATTTGCTGACAATGTTTCGTCCCATTAATAAGGACTCATCAGAGCAAGGAAAAAGACAAGAAGTATTAATGGCCAGAACAAGCCAAAACTCAGAAGAACAGCTAATGGATATTTATGAAAATTTGGGAAAATTATCATGGAAAGACATGCTAAATCTAATAGGGTGCATTTGTAAATAAAGACTATAGGGCAAGAGAGCAGGCAAGACATTAAACAAACCCACGTTAGAAGTACAATATAAGTCTAATACTAGAAATACAACATGGTAATACAATGTGAGAATTATAATATACAATACAATACAATAGATAATACAGAAATAAAACTTAGCTGTTCTTCTGAGTTTTGGCTTGTTCTGGCCATTAATACTTCTTGTCTTTTTCCTTGCTCTGATGAGTCCTTATTAATGGGACGAAACATTGTCAGCAAATAAAGATTTTTGATGAATTAAAGGCTTCTTTGTTTATTTTTTATATCATGTTTCGGCTCTGTTGGATAACATTGAGCTATATCTTATACTGTCATTTCTCTAATACGACGAGTGTGTTTAATTCTAATGCACTCAAGTATTTTTATCTTATCTTATCTTATATATATATATATATGTATATTTTAGAGTTAAATAAGGTTCATATGAATTATCTAAGAATGAGTTTTACACATATATATATATATATATGTGTGTGTTTGTATTTGGTTGTGCGTGTTTGTGATATGTACGTATTTGTATGTGTATAATTGTATGGCCTTGTATGTATGTGTGTATATATATATATATATATATATATGTATATATATATATATATATGTATATATATATATATATAATATATATATATATATATATGTGTATATATATATATATATATATATATATATATATATATGTATATATGTATATATATATATATGTATATTTATATATATATATATATATATGTATATATATATATAATAATTATTATATATATATAATAATTCCAAAGGACAAAAAAGAAATAGAACTAGGAACATAATTTGGTTTGCCCCCCCCTTTCTCACTAAACATTAAAACCCACATCGCTAAATTATTTTTCAAAGCTCTTGATAATCGCTTCCCTAGAACACATAGGTATCACTCAATTTTCAATAGGCATACAATTAAATTAACCTACTCATCCACCAAAAATTTAGCACAAAATATTAATAGAATAAATAATAGGAACTTAAAACCTACTGATAATAGCATAAATAATATACAAGTTAACAAATGTAACTGTAGAGATAGATCTAAATGTCCGTTAAATAACAACTGCTTAGTTAAAAATATAGTATACAATTGTAATGTTAATACTGACTCTAATTCTTTTAACTACGTCGGTTCCACATCGACGGAATTTAAACTTCGCTATAATAACCACAAGAATTCTTTCACAGATCCAAGTAAAAAATCTGCTATCAGGCGTACTCTGGCAACTTAAGCTAGATAACGTTAGATATTCGACGGCTTGGAATATAGTCTCAAGAGGGATTCCTTTTAATTCATCCTCTGAGACATGTGACCTCTGCGCAGAGGAGATATTCTTTATACTAAAATCTAAAAATTCCCTTAACCTACGGACAAATTTATTCAGTTGTTGCAAACATAGATTAAACTCAACGTTTAAATATAAATTTAAATTTAAAATGTAGTATATTTAGTTTGATTTATATTTATATGGGAAACTAGCCGATAAATTTTTTGATTCCTAAATCTTTGATTCCCTCTTTTTACTCTTTTTTTATTGTTTATTTTTATTTTATTTTTATCTAAACATTCCTCATGAAAAATTAAGCTACCCTAAAAGCTGATGCTCCAAATTTTTTGAATTAACCTTACACTAGATAAACTTCTATATTAAATATAAGAACATATGTAGACCTAATTGGACATCATAATCTTTTTGAAATGATCTTTGCTAGATGTGATTTGATAGATAATTTTTGGCTTTGTCTTGTAATGAACTTGGCAATATATTGTCAATTAACTTTGAAGGGTTGTTCTTTGTGGTTTATTTTTATTTTTATTTATTTTT
>OZ024743.1:327417139-327544639 GCA_964016885.1 Eledone cirrhosa
ACTTTTACGCTAAACTCTTCACTATATTCGTTGTTAATTCTAACCTTGCTGACTGTTTCTTTATACATAGCTTGTATAGCTCTCACAAGCCATTCGTCAATGCCTAGTTTTCTAAGAGCCCACCAGATAATGGAGCGGGGGACTCTGTCGAAGGCTTTCTCCACGTCGACAAAAGCTAAGTAGAGGGGTTTACCTTTAGCTAGGTACTTCTCCTGTAGTTGTCGTACAATGAAAAGAGCGTCTGTGGTACTTTTGCCTGACACAAACCCGAACTGCATTTCATCTAGGTCAATTCTCTCTCTGATTAGTTGTGCTATTACTTTTTCCGTGACCTTCATGACCTGGTCGATTAATTTAATGCCTCTATAGTTACTCCTATCTAGGGCGTCTCCTTTACCCTTATAACAGTTAACGATGATGCTGCTATGCCAGTCCTTCGGAACAACCCCATTCTGTACGACTTGGTTAACTATGCGGGTGACCATGGTGTGTCCCACCGTGCCAGATGCCTTCAGCATCTCAGCAACTATTTCCGAAGGCCCAGCCGCCTTACCCGTCTTCATATCCTTGATTGCCTTACTTATTATACTCCCCTCGACTAACACTGCTGGTCCCTCGATTGGGTCGATATGGGGGAGACTATCTTTCTCCCATTTATTCTCCTCATTTAGTAGCCTTTCATAGTGACACTTCCAAGCTACCTTCTTATCAGCGTCGGTGATGGCAAGTACACCATCATCGTTAAGTACACACTTCTCCCCGACAATATCACGGTTTTCCTTGACGCATTGCCTAGCAATCCTGAACACCTCACATTTTTGGTCATCGCGTTGTAGAACATGCTTGAACTTTCTTTCCTCAGCTTCCCTTCTTGCTAAGTACACTTGTCTCCTAGCTTCCCTCCTGGCCACTTGATAGTCTTCTCTACTTACCCCATCCCGCCATACTTTCCAAGCCTGCTTTTTGGCCTTAATTGACTCCTCCACCTTACTGTTCCACCACCATGTTACTCTCCTCCTGCCTACAGGCCTGCTCCAGCCACAGACTTCGTCGGTCGCCAACAGCAGGTTTAATATATATATTATATTATGGATCTGAGACTTGGACACTGACCAAGAAACTCACTCAGATGGTGGATGGTTGCTACACGAGAATGCTGAGGATGGCTCTGAACATTAATCAGTATACACTGAGGATGAAAAACTCAGAGCTGTATGGGAACATCCCAAAAGTCAGCTCAAAAGTGACACAGAGGAGACTGAGGTTAGCTGGACATGCTCACCGACATCCAGAGTTGACATTGCACTCAGTGCTCCTTTGGGAGCCCCTACATGGACACACGAGAAGAGGAAGACCAAGGTTAACGTATGTTGATGCCCTAAGGACAGAGACTGGTCTGTTGGAGATGCAGGACATGGCAGCGATAATGAGGGACAGAGACCGCTGGAGAGAACTCGTCCATGGATCTCGGGAATTTTACCCGCCTTAGATAGATAGAGATATATTATATATATATATATAATATATATATTATATATATATAAATAAGGCAAATTTATTAATATTTTGAATATTAAAAACTCAAGGAAAACCATACCGTTGAGTGCTTTTAATCTATTGTAAAATTGTATTCATTGAGTAAGCCACAATCATTTTAATCTTTGGTTATATATATATATATATATATATATATATATAACAAAGGAACTGTGGTAAGGAACCAGATGGACCATAACGCACCAGAGTACTCAATACTTAGGGTAGTAGAGTGGGAAATTGTACGACAACTACAGGACAAGTACCTAGTTAAAAGTAAACCCCTATACTTAGCTTTTGTTGACTTGGAGAAAGCCTTCGACAGATTCCCCCGTTCCATTATCTGGTGGGCTCTTAGAAAACTAGGTGTTGATGAATGACTTGTCAGAGCTATACAAGCCATGTATAAAGAAACAGTCAGCAATGTTAGAATTAACAACGAATATAGTGAAGAGTTTAGCGTAAAAGTTGGTGTTCATCAGGGTTCCGTTCTTAGCCCCCTACTATTTATTATTGCCCTTCAGGCTATAACAGTGGAGTTCAAGACCGGCTGCCCATGGGAACTCCTATACACAGATGATCTAACGCTCATAGCTGAATCAATGGCCGAACTAGAGAAGAAATTCCAAACATGGAAGCATAGCCTAGAATCAAAAGGCCTTAAAATTAACCTGGCTAAGACTAAAGTTCTAGTTTGTAGGAAGGAAAATAGAGCACCGGTCCCATCCGGGAAATGGCCATGCTTAGTGTGTAGGAAAGGAGTAGGTAGAAACTCCATTTTATGTCCCAAATGCAAAGTATGGGTGCATAAAAGATGTAGTGGGATCACAGGTAAGCTAACTAAGAACATAGATTTTATATGTGGCCAGTGCTCTGGTGCAATAAGTAGCAGCAAGTACCCAGAGAATACTAGCTAATTCCATTGCACAGATGGTTCTATAGAAATAGTGGACAGCTTCCGTTACCTGGGTGACAAAATCAGCAGTGGGGGAGAGTGCTCTGAAAGTACAGTAGCTAGAGTCAGAACTGGATAGAAAAAGTTCAGAGAGCTTATACCACTATTAGCCGCTAAAGGGTTCTCCCTAAAAATGAAAGGCAGGCTGTATGATGCCTGCATACGAACAGCAATGTTACATGGCAGTGAGACCTGGGCATTGTGTGCAGAGGATATACGCAGACTGGAGAGAAACGAAGCTTGCATGCTCCGCTGGATGTGTAATAGTAATATACGTGAACGGCAAAGCATAAACAAACTAAGGGAAAAATTAGAAATAAGAGGGATCAGATGTTGTTTACTCGAGAGAAGACTACGTTGGTATGGTCACGTGATACGCATGAAAGACGACAGCTGTATAAAAAAGTGCAGGGCAATAAAAATAGACGGTAGCCACGGAGTAGGCAGACCCAGAAAAACCTAGGACTTGATAAATTCCGACCTCACACACTTACACCTCTCCAAGACAATGTCACTGGACTGAGATCTTTGGCGCTACACAGTAATAGAGAAGACCCGCCTTACCTAAGTACAAAGTGAAACCTACTACAGTCAGTAGGCACCTCTAACAAAATACACCCCCATCCCACTACACCCACCCCATCCACACCACCCCTTTCAATGTAAAGTTATGTTGGTACCACAACATCCAGCACGAAACAAATGAGGTCGTGTAGGTGTCACGACAAAAAACATACAGTCCACGCTGTAATGTGGCCGTGTAGGTAACACGATAAAAACCTCCCAGTTCCACACTGTAAATGTGGTTGGTGTTAGGAAGGGCATCCAGCCGTAGAAAACCCACCAGGCAGTCCTATTGCCTCAAGTGAGAAAACTCCCGTCCAAACCCATGCAAGCGTGGAATATGGACGTTAAAGGATGATGATGATGATGATGATGATATATATATACATATATATTGCTGTACCATAAAGGGCGGGGGGGGGGGGGGGGTCATTCTGAAGAAACCTAAAAAAATGTTCAGGATAAACTTCACCCATTCACTCAGTGATCCCACTATCTTAATGGATTGTAGGGGTACCGTCACACAGCGTGTCCTGAGCATCTTAAACCTGGTAGGGCTCATTCCTCTCCAGGTCAGAACATAGCCAATTTCTTCTAAAGAACGAAAGAGAGAAAGATGCATGCATGTGAGTGGTGGGGGTGGGGTGATCTCAGTACTGAACTGGTACTTTATTTTTTAACATCAAAAGGATGAAAGGCAAAGCTGGCCTCAGTGAGTTTTGAGCTCAAAGCAGAGACTCTGCCAATTCTCCACCAAATGCGTGTATGTTCTACAGCTAAAAAAAAAGAGCAGTCAACAGTTTGATTCAGATATGCAATACTTAGTTTCACAAATACAAGAGTGGAGAAGCAAGCCTTATTGTTCTGACATTCTCAGTGTTAAACCACTTACCACTTCTAAATATTACTGATTGGCATTTGATGGCAGTAAAGCTGACCTTGTACAATTGAAACTCTCAAATGAGATGACACAGGATCAGGTTCTCAGATGTGATACTATACTGCAGGAGACCTGCCTTCCCATATGTACAGGATGAAACAACATGTAGAGAACACCAGCCTGCAAGTAGTGTTTCCCTACCTCTTCTCCATTCACCATAACCTGGTCTTAATATCCTTTCCCTCACCAACTAAATACCCTACTCACCTCATCCAACTTGCGTACTCCCTCCTCTCACCACCATGCATGCTCCTGTGGTACCTCTCTGATCACGCTCAACCTCTAGATACAAGTGTGGGAAATATTACTTGCACTATATCTGCTTCTCCTCCCATAATGCTGCCACGACAAAAAGCACCCATAATGTTGCTAAAATAGTTTAAAGCTCCCAGCCCACCCTGTAAGGTGGTCATCTGGTAAAAGAGCACCCAACCCACCCTGTAAAGTGGTCGTGTTGGCAACATGACAAAAAGCATCCAGTCCACATGGCAAAGTCATCTAGTCGTTTTGGTGCCATGATAAAAAGCACCCAGCCCATGCTGTAAATGTGGTTGGCATTAGGAAGGGCATTCAGATGTAGAAACAGTTCTGTGTAAGCAAATCACTGTAGTTTCATCTAACTTGTCTCACAACGGGACAACTCGTCTAATATGTGTTAGTGTGGAAAACTGGGCATTAAATGGTGATAATGATGATGATGAAATACAAAATATATAAAAACAAACTCCACATCTCTATTACGCTCAGAGGAGGAGACTATATTTGTGGGAGTTTAAATATTGTTGTGTTCGGCCCCTTAACTCCACAGGTCTTCAAGGATTGCCTTGCTATCTGAACACAAGTCCCTTCGCTTACAAAACCAAGGCTGAACCTAATTATCAAGCAGGCCCTGGCTCAAGTTAATATTCCCTTAATTATGGAGAAAGCTGGATTGTACAGGTTGATGGGATGAGGCCAGATGGTCTCACTCTTTGCCACAGGTAAGAGGCAGATATTTCTTTTGGGAAGCCATAGTTAACGACTTTTGGCTCCTTCCCACATCCTTGATGCTGCAACGAAAGTGAGGGTTACTGCATCTGTAGTCGAACATAACAACATTCTAAAATTGCCAAACTATTTTTTTCAGCTTGTCGTGTTCGAGTCATACCAACGTATCAGGTGGTGTTCCTGGTGAGTGTGCTTGGTTATCCCATGTTTTAGCCTCACTATCATTATTGCTATGAAAGTGTTGGCTTGCCTCAAAAACTATTAGAGGGAAACCTCAACACTTTTTGTTATAGCATATAATTGGGTGTGCAGGTCATCTCCCACTAATTGAAGTTTGCTTTCATTCTTGTGACAAGGTGGAGGGCATACCTGCTGGTAATTCTCCTGTAAGGGAGGTAATTCTTGCACAGCGATTAATATATTTCCCCATGATATTAGTTAGTAATTTTATTACATTTTGTGATATTTAACTTAAAATATTCATTGAGCTTGTGATATTAACAGCACCATTGGGGCAAGAGGGTCTGTAACAATACAATTCTGGTCGTTTCTTCTCTTTTTTGTTAAGGGACACAGCAAGCTACTGCAATACAAGTGATATTGACAGGCAACACCAGACCGTGGTCAGGACAACGAGGGAGACTATGATGAGATTCAGCATGAAACAGTATTCTCGGGTCTTGAATAATTTTGCTAATCTATTCCTGCAACAATTCATTTTCTTTATACATTGGCTTAGTGGTTAGAGCATTGGCCTTGCAATCAAAAGGTTGTGAGTTCAATTCTCAGACCGGATGATGTGTTGTTTTGTTTCCTTGAGCAAGACACTTTATTTCACATTGCTCCAGTTTACTCAGCTGTAGAAATGAGATGATAGGACTGGGTTCCCTATCATTCCACTGCAAAGTGGTCGTGAAGGTGCCACGGCAAAAAAAGCACCCAGCCCACACTGTAAAGTGGACGTGTAGGCGCACGGCAAAAAAACTGCCAGCACTCACTGTAAATGAGGTTGGTGTTAGGAAGGGCATCCAGCTGTAGAAATCAAGCCAGAATCAGTTCCCGTATGAGCAAGACAAGGTCAGCCGACTGGACACATCTAACTCATACTAGCGTGGAAGAACGGACGTAAAACAGTGAAGATGATGATGATTAAAAAACATTATACATGGCAAAAAAAGTATATTACTAGAAATCCCATGGCAACAAGTTGAAAGTATTTGTGGGAAAGCTTCACTTGCTGTGTAGTTAATTACAATGGTAATATCTATGTTTTTCACACACAGTCACTCTCTCACTGTTTTTCTCTCTTAACATTTTGTATGGGAAAAATAGTTTATGAACATTACCGGTGACAAACAGCCTTCAGGAATTAAGTTCTTGAACTGAGGTTCCACTGTGTATATGTATGTGTATCTGACATGTTTGGCCTCAGAATGTGACAACCTGTGTAACCTATGCAAGCATACATTCCATTTTAGCTTAGTTTCTATGGTTGGATGTACGACTACTTTGCAGCATGTACCAGATGCATTTTATTGTGGCACCAGCATTTTTATTACCATTTTCAACACAAAGGCTATACTGTTACTTGCTGAGGGAGGGTTGAGAGAGAAAAGTAACCTTAAGAGTGACGTCTGGTGGCACGTAGTTGGGTACACCAGCCTTTCTGTGCTGGAAGGGGAACTAAGAATCTGGGAGGAGGGGAATATGAATATGGTGGAGGAGGTGATCAACTATGTTGGGGAAGACCTGGAGGTTAGTGACGTAGAGGGGGAATACTGGCAGAGGCTACCTAGATATCATTGAGTGAGAGAATAAGCAAGCAACATCTGACAGTGCACTATGGAGGTGCATCAATCTTTCCATGCTGGCATGAGTTGGACAAGGAAGGTGGAATCAGGGATGTGAATGGGGAAAAGACTAAGGTGGCGATGGGGAAGATCTTATGTGTGATGGGGTTGACCAAGTGGGGCAGAGAGGTGAGATAATGAAATAGAAGAGGACCTAAATATTGATCAGTGAAGGTAACTCTTTTCGGGCAGGTACCTTCGATAACACAGAAACTGGAATAAGTACTGCAAGGCACTTTATCCGACACTCTAACCACTCAACCAATTCACCTTAATTTCAGTGTTGGACCTACGTTGATTCCAATGAGGAGTGTTCCAATTGATTTGATCAACTGCTCATGAAATTAACTTGACAAAAGGTGTGACAAGGCAGATTCTTTGAAATACAGGGACAACTCATTTTTGCCAGCTGAATGGACCAGAGTAACATAAAATGAAGTATCTTGCTCAAGGATACAACATGCTGCTGGAAATCAAACTCATGACCATACGATTGTGAGTCAAACACCCAAACCACTCAGCCACATGCCTTCACAACTTAACCTAACAGCTATTGTGTCACTCTTTAAAACAATTCTTAAAATATTAAAAAATATACAATAAATTCTTTAAAAGATATAAAATAATTTAATTTTTTTTTATTGATCTTTGCAAACAAAAACAATTGTGAGGGTGTCTTAGTACCAACCTCTTATAGACTCAATCCTGAAGAACATACGTCAAAGTATTTAACATCATCATAGAAACCATACCCAGACTACTAACACAGAAACCTCACCCACAAACCACACACAGACAACTAATACAGAAACACCACCCAGAGACTAACACAGTAGCCCCACCCACAGTCAACTAACACAGTAGCCCCACCCAGTCAACTAACACAGTAGCCCCACCCAGTCAACTAACACAGAAACCAGACCCATACATCATGATAGTCTGGACAGAAACCATTAACACACCTAGAAGCTAGTGACCACACTCACAAAACATTAACACGTTACAGGCCATGTAATGACCATACTCATAAATCCATAGAACACCAGTATACCTGTACAGGTGTATTACATTAAGTTTTCCAATGTTGGCTGTGTTTATGACAGACACCATTACGGTACAGATTTCATCTGGTTTTAATTTTCATCTGAATTTCTTATGTTAGACTTACATCGCCACATGATGCCTTTAGGGAGAGGCATAGACATCACACATTCCCATTTCACTGTCTTTATACTTTTACAGCATCATGAATGTTTGTAAAAATTAAACATTTCTATTACAGGTTGTTGTTGTAGCCAGAGGTGGTAGCCTCGTGATGGATCCCATCTGTATTACTAAAAATATAGATAAAATATTTTATTAAATATCTGAAAGGAAGGGAAAGAGAGACTTTAACCCTTTAGCATTTACATTACTCTATATATACTATTGTATTTTCACAGTTAACACTTTATCTCACATAATATTGAATCTACAAGATTTCGATATTATTTATTTTGAGAACAATACTTTAACATAAGTATAAACAGCCGGTTATGGCTGGTTTGAACAGAAAGAGGTGAGAGAATTCTGGCCGAATATGGCCAGTTTAAATGCTAATGTTGATAGTGATGATGATAGTGGTGGTGGTGGTGATGATGATGATGATGATGATGATGATGATACTATACTTACATTCCTAAATAGCCTTTTGAATGTTTGGAGACAAATCTGTTGTAATCAATCCTTAACATGAATTGATCAATGGTTTGGAGACTGGAGTAGGCTTGCGATTTATTTAACATACTGAACAGCATTCCACTGTGGTTACGGACATCCTATATAATAGATCAATAACAGATCAATACACTGGAGTAGGCTTGCGATTTATTTAACATACTGAACAGCATTCCACTGTGGTTACGGACATCCTATATAATAGATCAATAACAGATCAATACACTGGAGTAGGCTTGCGATTTATTTAACATACTGAACAGCATTCCAGTGTGGTTACGGACATCCTATATAATAGATCAATAACAGATCAATACACTGGAGAAGGCTTGCGATTTATTTAACATACAGGACGGTATTCCACTGTGGTTACAGACATCCTATATAATAGATCAATAACAGATCAATACACTGGAGAAGGCTTGCGATTTATTTAACATACTGAACAGCATTCCACTGTGGTTACAGACATCCTATATAATAGATCAATAACAGATCAATACACTGGAGAAGGCTTGTGATTTATTTAACATACTGAACAGCATTCCACTGTGGTTACAGACATCCTATATAATAGATCAATAACAGATCAATACACTGGAGAAGGCTTGTGATTTATTTAACATACAGGACGGTATTCCACTGTGGTTACAGACATCCTATATAATAGATCAATAACAGATCAATACACTGGAGAAGGCTTGCGATTTATTTAACATACTGAACAGCATTCCACTGTGGTTACAGACATCCTATATAGTAGATCAATAACAGATCAATACACTGGAGAAGGCTTGTGATTTATTTAACATACTGAACAGCATTCCACTGTGGTTACAGACATCCTATATAATAGATCAATAACAGATCAATACACTGGAGAAGGCTTGTGATTTATTTACCACTAGTGGTCCAGTGCCATCAATAATGATGGCATTGAATGTATTTAATTTTTGGAGTCCAGAAGTGTTATGCCATATATGAAGGTAGGCTGAAAAGTTCATAGGCTAAGAAGGAGTGATGCTAGAAGTGTGAAATCTTGCATGGATTTTCAACTTTACTTATTAATAACTGCATTGTTTCTTTCCAAGTAAACTGACATTTGACTGCTCAAAGAAGACTTCAAAAGTAACTAGTAGCAACTTCTCTTGAAAATGGACAAAATTTGGCACCGTGGTGTTATAAAGTACCCGCAGAAAAAAGTTTAGCTCCCAAGGACATTCATGCTGATATGGTTAAAACATTAGGGGATGATGCTCCAGCTTTATCAACAGTGCAAAAGTGGGCAGCTGAATTTAGGAGGGGAAGGGAAAGGCTTGAAGATGACCCAAGGTGTGGACGTCCTGTAACAGCCACCACTGAGGAAAATATTGATCATGTTCACTACATGGTGATGGATGACATGCAATTGACTATAAATAAAATAGTCAATGCTATTAACATATCCTGTGAGAGAGCTTATGATTTATTTAACCCTTCATTACCATATTTCTAATAAAAAAACACTGCCTATGATTTACAAATCATTTTGAAAATAATAAAGAATTTAGAGGGATTTAGCAATATGATTAACTTTCTGGTGTTTGGAGCATAAAGGATTTTACATAAAATTACTCCTTCTTGTATGCATGTATATGAATGTGTATGTGTATGTATATGTTAGAAAAATGACGCGCGAGTGTTTTTAAAATGAAAATCCTTTGCTGTATTTGTTCCACCCAAGTTCTACAGACAATGCTTAGCATCATAAATCCATTGAACCCATGACTGACCCACTAAAACTCTGAAAGTAATGCTATTGTTCATAAAATGAGATGAAAGAAATTTACAGCTTACACATTCATACATTACACACATATGTAGGTTTAGCTGGCTAAGGTTGAATCTCATAGGAGGTGTTTTGGATGTATTTTTAATGATATGGGCAACAGTTCTATCAGGTTGTTGTTACAGTTCACACATACGTAGGTTTAACTGGCCTCCTAAAAGGTTGTATCTCATAGGAACTTTCCTGAGTGCTTTAATGATAGGGGTTCCAGTCTATTATATACACACATATTCATGTAGTTGTTACAGCTCACACCAATGTAGGTTTAGCTGGCTTCCTATAAGGTTTCATTTCATAGGAAGTTTCTTGAGTGTTTCTGAGCCCGTGACCTTATAATTCTAAGTCCCACATCCTAACCATTAGGCTACTAAAAACAAGAAAAAGAAATGAAAGTATAAAAACCTTTCTAATAGAAGCCAGCCTTTGTTGTTGTACGTCGGTTAATTCAGCAGGGAAACTACTTTTGATGAGATCACAAAATGACAAACAGGCTGACAACAGATCATCTAAAAGATGATTCTGCAATATAAGACATCAATAGGTTTAGTAAAATTTTACTGTTAATTAATTAAACACATCATCTAATTAACTATTATATTAACTCTATATTTACTATTATATTTTCATGGTAAAGGCTTTACCTCACATAATATCGAATCTATGAAATTTTGATATTATTTATTTTGAGAACAATACCTTAACATCAGTATGAGTGGTCGGTTACAGTCGGTTTGAACAGAAAGCAGAGAGAGAATTCTGGCCAGATAAGGCCGGTCTAAATGGTAAAGAGTTAAATAAATTATCTAATTAATTTAAATAGATCATCTAATTAATTAACTTATACAGATTATCTAATTAACTTAATTAGATAATCTAATTCACTTCAACATATCATCTAATTAACTTAAACAGATTATCTAATTAACTTAAACACGTCATCTAATTCACTTAAACACATTATCTAATTAGCAAGCAGGGAAAAAGCGGACGTAAAATGAAATGATGATGATGATGACATCAGTTAATTTACTTAAACACATTATCTAATTAACTTAAATACATCATCTAATTAACTCAAACAGATCATTTAATTAACTTAAACATATCATCTAACAGAAAGTTTTAACTGCAACAACAACAAAACTACACCAATACTAATACCAACAACAGCAACAACAACCAGACAGGAGTTTGAATAACAACAATTACAACAAAGCAAGTTTAACAACAACAATAACAATAAAATATAAAAGACTTACGGTGAGTTTCCTGAAGAGACTGAGATCAAGAAGGTCAGTAAGGAATTTTTCGTGTGTCAACTTCACAGCTTCAAAGTCTCGGACAGAATGGATCTTGTCAACCAATATTTTATGTAGGGATTCTATGACATCAACCTAAAAATTAAATATATATGTATGTGTGTATATACATATATATATGTGTGTGTGTGCATATATATATATGCATATATATATGTATGTGTGTGTGTGTGTGTGTGTGTGTATACATATATGTGTGTGTGTGTATACATATACATATATATAATATCACACTCTACTATCCCAATTATTGAGTACTCTGCTGAATAATGGTCTTACTAACATAGGTGCCAATACTGGCCGAAACCTATCAAAGGGGTGTGTGTGTGTCATATCACTTATTTAGGTTTATATATGGAACAAAGGCGCTACCCAGGGTTTCAAGGCCCAAACAAGAGGCATCAAAATAGTGACTTTTCTTCAGGCGCTAATACGAGTTTATAAGATACTGTTAAATGTAAATTTTGCTAAGAACGCATGTTTATGAAAGAAAATGTAATAAAACAAAAGGAAATAAATACAGACACACACATATATATATATATTATTTTTTTTTAACCACCACTGTTTTATGTCTATTTTCCATGTTTGCAATGGGTTAGACGGCTGTTACATAGTAATGCCAGATTAATAATGTAATTGGATCCTGCTCATATGCTTTGTTTTGGCTTGGTTTCTACAGCTGGATGCCCTTCCTAATACCAACCATTTTACAGTGTGTACTGGAAGCAGGGTTTCTATGTCTGGGTGCCCTTCCTAACACCAAACACTTTACATATATATATGTGGTGGTGGTGATGGTGATGATATATATACACACACATGTATATTTATAAGTATTGGGTGGGGGAATGAGGGGGGGATATGATCAATTAAATCCATGAAGGTGGTACCCCATTAGAGCTACAGTTCAATTAACTAATACCAGTTTAAATTGAACAAGAACTAAAATAAGTTCAATATGAAATCATATTTACCTGTAAATAATACTGAAGATTATCAATGAGGAATGCCAGGTGTGTTCTCAACTGCCACTTGGCCTCGTTTTGCCGTCCTAACCCTAACGATTTACTCTTCACCTGTAGAAGCCAGCAATGTTGTAACTCCAGCTGCACATAATGTACCTTCATTAGGAATTTAAACACACATTCATATCTACAAGAGAAAATATATATATATTTAAACACACATCCATACCTACAATAGAAAATATACATACATTTAAACACACATCCATACTTACAATGAAAATATACATAGATTTATTTATACATCTAAAAAAAAAGAAAATAATAGAAAAATTTTGCTCTACATGGCTGAATACAATAAATGTAATCTGAGTTTTTCGAATATTAATAATAATATTTGATTTGTTTACAATTATGCAAACAAGGCTCACTTTTAAAGCCATGTCAGTATAATAAGCCCCTTATTCTTGCTCTTGTGTTGGCATGTAAACAGAACTGCAGACACTAATGTCTCTGGGTATTACCCTTCATCAGTACAGTTCACTGTTCACCTGCCAACTGTCAGAGCTAGTGAAAATATATGCTATTTTCTAAAATATATAGTGACTGATCGGCCTGATTTGTATATTAACAGACTGGCGGATCAATTTTTAATTTTTTTATTTGAATGTGGCAAAGCCAGTCATTGATCGCTCATATACTGACTGCCAGTCTGATATGCAAATCTGGCTGATCAGTGGATTTGCTAATATGCAAATCAGGCTGATCAGTCACTGTATATTTTAGAAAATAGCATATATTTTCACTAGCTCTGACAGTTGACAGGTGAACAGTGAACTGTACTGATGAAGGGTAATACCCAGAAACATTAGTGTCTACAGTTCTGTTTACATGCCAACACAAGAGCAAGAAGAGGGGCTCATTCTACTGACATGGCTTTAAAAATGAGGCTTGTTTGCATAATTGCAAACGAATCGAATATTATTATTAATATTCGAAAAACTCAGATTACATTTATTTATACATCCATACTTACAAAGGAAAATATACATACATTTATATACACATCCATACTTACATTGGGAAATATACATATATTTATATACATATCCATACTACAATGGGAAATATAAATACATTTATGCACACATTCATACATACAATAGAAAAATATATATATTTAAACACACATTCAAACTTACAACGGAAAATATACATCATCTTCACCATCAGCACTCTATTTCAATTAATTAATGAAGAATTTTTAGGGATTTACTAAAATTGTGTCAAGGACATGACAGCCTCACCAGAGTTGGTGACCTACACAGTAAACACACCTAATACACACTGTAAAGTGGTTGATGATAGGAAGGGTGCCCAGTCGTAGAAAGCTTGCCAAATAAAGGGTTGGGAGGACCCTTCCATTGTATCAAGGACATGACAGCTTAACCTAGTGTTGATCTACACAATAAATGTACCCAACACATGCTGTAAAGTGGTTGGTGATAGGAAGGGCATCCAACTATAGAAAGCTTGCCAAACAAAGGTTTGAGAGAATGCTTCAGTTATATCAAAGACAGCCTTTCTTGTGCTGGTACACTCAGCAGAACATGAGACCACACGTAAGTGAGATGCTGATCCCTGGCTTGTCTGGGAGGTCTGTAGACTTGACCTTTGAAGACCCATCCAATACTTGCTAACAAGGAAAGCAGACATTAAACGATGATGATGATGATGATTTCATCATTGTTTTTATGTCCACTTTTCCATGCTGGCATAGATTGATGAGATGCTTTGAGACAATGTTTTACAGCCAGATGCTCTTCCTGATGCAATCTTTTTAATTGCCTCGTATACCACGCAGAGATACGATGTGCCCATTTTAAAACCTAGAACATATGGTCCTTATATAAAATTATGTTTAAAGATTTTTTTATTTCGATAGGAATCCATAAACCCTTTCATAACCATATTTCTAATGAAATACATTCTCTCTCAAGTAATTCATGAAGAATTTTCGAGGATTTACTAAGATAGTAACTTAATTTATGGTTCTCATATAAAATTATGTTAGAAGATTTTAATTAAAAGAGGAACATTTTAAAATGGGTGGTTTTGTTTCATAGAACCAGAACTGGTTTTGGTTGGGTTGGTATCAAAAAGGTTAACCTTTTCGTTACCATATTTCTAATGAAAGTCGTTTCCTATAATTTTCAAATAATCTTTTAAATAATCAAGAATTTGGAGGGATCAGGTAACTTACTTAACAAAATTTCTTACATAAAATTATGATGGAAGATTTTGTAGATAAATATAATCACTTTAGAATGAACTGCTCTGTATCATAGAAGCAGGGGCATTTTCATGCAGCTTCGTATGAAAAAAGGTTAAAGCCAAATCAATGTTTTGTTGAAAGTAAAGAAATGAAAATACTTACTTTTCTAAGACAGATGGAGTGAAAAATATATGTAATGGCCATTGTACAGTGTAGGTTAATCCCAGAGAATTCAGTACAGTGCCACTGAATATATTTACATTATTGGGATCATCTGCAATAGAATTAATAATGGGAAATATGGAAAATAGCTAAAATTTAATTCATCATTTTACATCCATTTTTCAATGCTGATATGGGTTGGATTACTATTAAATTATTGAATTATCATTATTTAACATCAGTTTTCCTTGCGAGTAAGGTTTGGATGGGTCATCACAGACAAAGTCAGTACTTAATCGGAGTCACTGATCATTCAGGTGGACTAAAGCCTGTATTTTGATTATATGTGTTCCTGCTCTCAGCTAAGGCTACTGGGTGCATTTTATCATGGCACCAGCACTAAGGAGTTTGTCATGTCTTTGACACAACTGAAGAGTCCTCTCATCATTTTCTATGGCTAGATACCCATCCTATCACCAACAACTTTACAGAGAGTACTGTGTGCATTTTATCATTATACTAACACTAGAGATTGTCATGCATTTGACACAACTGAAGTGTCCTCTCAATACCTTTTTTGTTAAGGTTTCTACAGCTGGATGCCCTTCTTATCACCTTCTTTAAAGAGTGGACTGAATACATTTTTTGAGGCACCAGCACTAGAAAGGTTGCCATGACATGTCTGAAGGGCCCTCTCAACAGTTTTACATGATTTCTATGGTTGGAAGCCATTCCTAATACCAAACAATGGCTAAAATGTAATTCATCACCATCATCAACAACATTTTCCATTCATTTTTCCATATTGATATGAGTTGGACTTCTTTTAAATTATTGATTTAGTAATTCAATAAAAATTTAAAATAAAAGTATTTACATTTCTATGTAAATATATAAATTTCTATGACAATATTTTTTAAAACTACCTGTAGTGCTAGGTTTACAGTTGAGTTGGAAATTGTGTAAATAACTGTCATATTACCTACCTATGGGGACAGGTTTACAGGTAAGTTGGAAATTGTGCAAATAACTGTCATTTTCCCAAAGAGTATTACGGATAACAGTTCGGTATATGGAATTCAATTCTGGAAATTATTTCAAGAAAAACAAAAACAACATATTTTTTATTAAGCTGGTGTTTGATGCATAATTCAAAAAGTCTTCATACATATAAAATTATGATGGAACGTTTTTAACATAAATATAAACATTTTTAAACAGAGGATTTTGTATCAAAACCAAGGGCAGTTCTGGATGGCTTGGCATCAAAAGGATTAACTCTTGTGATAATAACCTGGCTACAACCAGCTCTGGTTCTATGAAACAAAACCAACTATTTTAAAGAGTTTTTATTTAAATTAAAGTTTTCTAATATAATTCTATATAAGAACAATTTGTTAAGTTACTATCTTAGTAATGAAATAATAATTTTAGTGAATTTTTAATTAAATAATTGAAATTAAATGTATTTGATTAGAAATACAATGGTTAAATCACATAAGGAAAATTGAGAAAAAGATATTTTGAGAACTCACCATGTTCAGTATTAAACTGAGGTATAGAGATGAGTAAAGAATTTGCTGTATCAATGAAAGACTGGTAAAGGTCACCGCGGCCAAATAAAAAGAAGTCCTTTAGTAGTTTCAGATGTCCAAATATATCAGAGTTTTCAACAACTAACAACCACAATTGCTACATAATAGAAAATATCAGTATTTCAATCAAAATAATTAGTAAAACATGAAACATTTATGAATGCAAACCAGATAGTATGGTTAAGAATTTAGCTTTACATGGAGACACATGGCTTAGTGGTTAGAGCATTGGCCTTGCAATCGAAAGGTTGTGAGTTCAATTCTCAGACCGGGTGATGTGTTGTTTCCTTGAGCAAGACACTTTATTTCACATTGCTCCAGTTTACTCAGCTGTAGAAATGAGATGATAGGACTGGGGTCCCTATCATTCCACTACAAAGTCGTCGTGGAGGTGCCACAGCAAAAAAGCACCCAGCCCACACTGTAAAGTGGACGTGGAGGTGCCACGGCAAAAAAGTAAATGAGGTTGGTGTTAGGAAGAGCATCCAGCTGTAGAAATCAAGCCAGAATCAGTTCCCGTCCCACCCTTGCAAGCAGGGAAAAGCGGACGTAAAATGAAATGATGATGATGATGATGATGAATCGTCTGTTTTGGGGTTCAATCCTACTACCCAAGTCATACAAGTAAGATGTAGTTACCTGACTAGTCCAGCCTCAATATCTGACAATCCATCTCACCCATGCAAACAAGGAAAATAAACATTAAAGAGAAGATGGTGATGATGATGATGTGCATGTTGGACTTCCGATCAGAACATCGTGGGTTCGATCCCTGGGTCATATGGTATATTGTGTTCTTGAGCAAAACACTTCATTTCACATAGTTCCAGTCAACTCAGATGAAAATGAGTACTAGCAGTAGCTATGATTGACTGGAGTCCTGTCCCAGGGATATCTTGTACTCTCAGTTGCTTAAGACCAACAAAACTATGATAAGGACTGGCCTGATGAGCCTCCAAGCTTGGGATGTTTTAATCATCATTGTTTAATGCCTATTTTTCCATTCTTGCAAGGGTTAGATAGGTTGTGAGTTTATAAATAAGACAAGTCAAGTGACCATATCTTGCTCATACAGATATGTATTTTGGCTTGGTTTCTACAGCTGGATGCACTTTAACGTCAACCAAATTACAGTGTGGACTAGGTGCTTTTCCATTGTGTCACCAGCACCTTACAGGGTGGACTGGGCTCTTTTTTCTTGTGCTACCAGCATGACCATCACATATAAATATACGAGGGGTTGCTAAAAAGTTCCTGGCTTTAAGGGTATCATGAAAGGGTAGAGCTGTTACCTTTACAGGCAAGGTAGGACAACTATTTAGGAGAAGATAGGCAAAAAAAAAACATGATGGTATACATATATAGGTTGTGCTGTACCACGACAAAAAGTATCTTGTCTGCCCTGTAAGGCTGAAGCTGAAGCATACATATATATAGTATGAACGCCCCCCCCCCCCCTCCCTTCCATACATCTCTCATGAGAACAGGCTGTAGCTTATATTTAGTGAAGCCTCTAGCCCATACTGTAAAGTGGTCGTGTAGGAGTCACAACAAAAAGCACCCAGCACACACTGTAAATGTGGTTGCCATTAGGAAGGGCAGCCAGCCGTAGAAATCAAGCCAGAAACAGTTCTGTGTGAGCAAGACACGGTCACCTGACCCAACTTGCCTCAAACAGGACAACACGCCTAAGCCATGCTAGTGTGGAAAAATGGACGTTAAACGGTGATGATGATGATGAGGATATACATATATATATATATTTATATATGAGAGAGAGGTACAAGGACATAACGTTTGAGAGAGGGGGGGATAGTAGATAATATTGACCCTAGTATATAACTGATACTATATTTTATTGAATACTGAAGGATAAAAGCCAAAGTTAAGTTAAGAAGATAAAGGGAGACAATCAAATATTTGACTCAAACCATGAAGGAATACAAATAAATACAAGGTATTTTGTTGGACGCTACTGATTTCACTACCACAGGTTAAATATAATATTGATTCCTTCAATAGAGACAAGGCCACACATTTTGTGAGAATGAACACTATAGACGTTTGCATCTACCTCAGACCATCATTGGTACTTATTTTATCGACTTGAGGTACTGACATGGTTGTGTGGTTAAGAGATTTACTTTGTGACCATACAGTTTCAAGTTTAATCCTACTGTGGCACCTTGGGCAAGTTATCTACTATAGCCTTAGGTGACTGATGCCTTGAGAGTGAAATTTGGTAGATGGAAATTGTGTAGAATTCCTTCATATACATACATATGTAGTTGACGGTTGAGAGAAAGGCGTACTCAATACCAAAGTAGAGTTTTAATATTCATTTTTATTAAGGCTAAAAAGTGAGTCTTGTTACTCTGGAATTTCTGTTAACAAGACTCACTTTTTAGCCTTAATAAAAATGAATATATATATATATATTTATATATCATCATCATTTTACGTCCACTTTTTCCTGCTTGCAAAGGTGGGACATATATATAGTATCAGCATGATAAACGCACCCAGTGCACAGAGCTAAGTGGTTGGTGATAGGAAAGGCATCCATAGAAAGCCTACCAAACGAAGAGTTGGGAGGACCTGTCAGATGAGTCAAAGACATGACAACCTCTCTTGGGCACTTGAGAATGTAAGACCATATGTAAGTGAGATGTTAACCTCCCTCACAACCTGTCTGAGAGGTCAGTAGCTCTGCTTCAATACATACTTGATCTATGTAGACCCATACTACCCTTGCTAGCAGGGAAAGCAGACGTTAACAATGATGATGATGATGGTAATGATATCAGCAGAAAATGCAGTTATATAATATAGAAAAATGCATTGTTACCTAGTCAACTACCTTATATATCATCACCACCATCATCATCTCATTTTTACATCAATTTTCCTTATTTTGGCATAGGTTTGACAAAATGTTGCCCTTTCTGAAACCAAGGTTTTAGTGGGGATAGTGCTGAGATGCTTAAGGCATCAGGAGAAGTAGGCACTAAATTGGTTGCATGCATGATCAATCAGGCTATATATGGTGGTGTCATACCCTAAGACTGGTGCAGCAGTATTCTCATAAATTACTACAAAGGTAAAGGGGATGCTCTGGAGAGGAGCAATTATAGGGGTATAAAACTGATGGATCAGATAATGAAAGTGGCAAAAAAGATATTAGCACAACTAATTAGAGAAAGGGTCAAACTAGATGAGATGCAGTTTGGTTTTGTGCCTGGGAAAAGTACAACAGATGCCCTCTTCTTGGTGAGACAATTTCAAGAGAAGTTCTTAGAGAAGGATAAGCCACTATACTTAGCCTTTGTTGACCTAGAGAAGGCCTTTGATAGGGTACCCTGATCTGTCATCTGGTGGTCCCTAAGGAAACTAAGTGTTGACGAATGGCTTGTGAGGACAGTGCAAACTTTGTACAGAGGTGCTGTCAGTAAAGTGAGGGTAGAAATGGAGTTTAGTGAGGAATTCCAGATACAAGTAGGAGTGCATCAAGGTTTGGTCCTCAGCCCGCTCTTGTTCATTATAGTCCTCCAAGCCATAACAGAGGAGTTTAAGACTGGCTGTCCATGGGAACTTCTCTATGCTGGCGATCTGGTTCTTATAGCAGAATCAGTAGAGCAGCTAGAGAATAAATTCTGGCTATGGAAACAGCAGTTGGAAGCAAGAGGACTGAGAGTGAACCTAGCTAAGACAAAAGTGTTGATGAGTAGAAAAGAGGACAAAATTTTGCTTCCGGCAGGGAAATGGCCATGTTTGATATGCAGAAAAAGAACTGGCATAAATTCTATAAAATGCACACAAAACAGATCTTGGGTACACAAGAGATGTAGTTGGATAGTAGGCAAACTAACAGGTAGGGAGAAATATGTATGCAGTAGATGTACAGGGAAATTAGACAGTAGAAGTCGCATTGATAGACACATTTTTCAAATGCAGGCAGGTGCTATAAAAGTGGTGGATAGCTTCTGGTACCTAAGAGATCAGATTAGCATGGGAGGGGGTGTTCCGAGGCCTTAGTATCTAGAATAAGGATGGGTTGGAAGAAGTTTAGGGAGCTGCTTCCTCTGCTAATGAAGAAGGGTTTCTCCCTGCGTACGAAAGGTCAGTTATATGATGCCTGTGTGAGGAGTGCGATGCTGCATGGTAGTGAAACTTGAGCAGCAACTGCAGAGGATATGCGATGGCTGGAGAGAAATGAGGCAAGCATGCTCCATTGGATGTGCAATGTCAATGTGCATGAACGACCCAGCATGGATGTGTTGACCAAAGTGCCAAGCATGATTTTGAAGCAATCTTTTTAACAACACAGCCATGTGTATACCTAAGATATTAAAAAAAAAAATTACTTCAGCCACAAATCCACGGATAGAATTAACAGTTTCTCTGAAGTTGATTTGATTAAAATTCTTTTCTTGAGATAATCTGAAGAGGTCTTTCGAGAAGGTTTCTTGTCCTTTTCTTAGAGAGATTTCTGGGAGACAGAAAATAAAAAAAAACATCAAATAAAAACCATTGATTTATTTTCTTAAAGTTTAAATATTTCATTTGCCACACACACATATATATATATCATGCCGAAAACACCGGTTCTCATCCAATCACCAAAGTTAATCAACATCGAGCCCAGTGGGTACTTAGATGGGTGACCGCTTGGGAAACCTAAGTGCTGTAAACATTTCCTTTTAACACACTGCAAATGTGATTGGTGTTAGGAAGGGCATCCAGCCATAGAAACCAAGCCAAAATCAGTTCTGTGTGAGCAAATCCCAATCCTCCGAGCTGATCCCTCACAAAGGGACAGCCCATTCTACTCATGTTAGATAGACGTTAAACGATGATGATATATATATATATATATATATATATATAGGTGAATTTCTGAAGTATATTAGGTGACCAAAGTTAAAAGAGGTACTCAATACGTTAGTAGAGTATAGACATGTTTATTTTATTATAAATATGACTAGAACTGTTGCATTCATAAGAAATCATTAAGGTTTCTGATGATTTCTTATGAATGAAACAGTTCTAGTCCTGTAGATGTAATTTCTATAATAAAATAAATATATAATTTTGAAAGTACAATGGCTAACTCTAAGCTTCCACAACACACGTTTGAGTATAACATAGTTGAACAAGTTGGGCACAAGGCAGATGTAAATTCATTTCCCACAATCCCACAAGTGACTCTACCCATTTTTTAATGTCATCAAGAGTTTATATGCTCAACTTGTTCAACTATTTAATAGTCAAAATCATGTTGTAGCAGCTTGGAATAAACTAACATACATTCAAAATTCAAATTTGCTCAATGCTTCATAAAACAAATGTGTGTGTGTATGTACATACAAATATCCCAAATGGTTAACCGAACACGTTTTTTTCTCAAAGAATTTTTTCTGTCTTCTCACTCTATTTTTTTCTTTTATTTCTTATTCTGTCTTATTATCGCCCAAAATGTTAAGACACTTTTTCTTACTATATCAAGTGTTAAACTAATATATTTCTTCATTGTACTGTAGTGTTTGCTTTGTTTCTGTTTACTTTTCGCCTTCCATTGTGTTATTGCTTCCCTTTACAAACAGTGAATGAACACTATTTTCAAAATGGCCACTGATGTATTCGTCCTTTTCTCCTTCATGTTAAAAAGACTGCATTGTTTCCGGATCTATGGTTCGTTATTCTGCACTTTGTACGACCTATACTTATCCCTTTTTCTGACATTATTATAGACAAATAACTTTTCTCTAAGGATTCCATGAGAATACTACTGTAAGCCATTCAAATGAAATATCATGTAAGGAATAAAATTTGTTGATAAGTGTCTAGTTTTTTCCATCATAAATTTCTGTTTATATATATTGTATGTATATATATATATACACACATATACTTTAATAAAAACGATGAAGTTTCGTTTACATGTATTTAGTTTTTTTATTATGTATCAACCTGTTACGCACGTTTCGCAGAGGATTGGCTCAAGGTCACCCATCGAATGCTCACTTTGGTATCACCACCAGTAATTCACTTAATCATATACACTAATATATATATATATATAAAATGTATCATCATCATCACCATTTAACATCTATTTTCCATACTTGCATCAGTTAGACAGTTGTCACATGCTGAGACCTGACCAGTTAGGTGACTAGGTCTTGCTCCTTTGTTTTAGCTTGGTTTCTACAGCTGGATGCTCTTCCTAACGCCAACCACATGACAGCATGCACTGGGAGCATTTTATCATGACGCCGGCACTATCCCTTTTATAGAGTGGACTGGGGGCTTTTTTTGTTGCGGTACCAGTACTATCACAGGAGGCATTGGGGCTGGGGTACAGACATTACACTGCTGGAGGGGGTACATGTTGATGGCCTTGAAGTGGATGGACATTGAGGGAGTGTGCTTGGTTTCACTTGATGGCCTAGAAGGGGTGTTTATCACATCTGTTACCATATTTGGAACATAACTTTAAAAAGGCTCTTATATGAAATTATGATGGAAGGTTTTCAGTTAATTATTGACTATTTTCAAAATGATTTGAAAATCACAGGCAGTCTTTCATTAGAAATATGGCAATGAAAGGGTTGATATTGAAAAAAAACTCACCTAGTTTCTTAATTTCTGGTGTTAACTTCTGAGTATCAAACATTTTTATTGATTCACCAACAAACAAAATTTTCTTTGCCACTTGATATCCAATATAGGATGGTAGGAGGTCAGCACGGATAACATACACTATCTGTTTCTTAACACAAATAACAGCAAGAAGGAAGAGGTTAGCCCAGATGACATACACTACTATTTCTTAACACAAACAACTACAATATTGAATCTACTATATTGAAAATTAATGTCTCATAAACAATACATCTTGTAGTGTTTGCACATCAATAAAAGTATTAGTGACACAAATAATTGTTCCCTCCCGCTTATTAATTTTTTAGCTTCTCCCCTCTACCCCTCATTAAATTTTGATACTCTATCTCTGGCAAAATTTTATTTTAAGTGTTAACATTCCTGCAACAAATTTTTTTTGTACCATAAAAACATTATACATGACAAAAAACGTACATTACTAGAAATCCCATACATTATAAAGTAGATGGAGACAACCTAGAAAAATTACCGATTTTCCACCACTACTTCCACTTATTCCATGGCGCCTATTATTTGAAGCCTGAGAGTATCCATACTTAAAACGAAGTATGGGTTAGCATCAGGAAGGACATCTGGCTGTAGAAAATGTTGCCAAATAAGAGATCTTGTACAACACATCTGGACATGAAAATAATGATGATGAATAACATCTTATTTAGTTATTTACATTACAATAACATCTTGGTAATTTATAATACTTACCATGGTTTCTTGTTTATTTTCTTCCTGTTCACCAGAACTTTCAACATTTGCTTCACAACTTTCCTGGACAAAGAATTCCTTATATGGATCCATCAGTTTACCATACAACATCCAGGCACAGAGATGTTTAAACAATGGTCCATGGCATGATGAAAGTAATCTGGAATAGGGAATTAACTTGCGCACTAATTACAGAGTTATCATCATCATATCATCTGCAGAGTCATCATCATCATTATCATATCATCTACAGTCATCATCATTCTCATTGTTTAATGTCTATTTTTCATGCTTGTTTGGGTTAAATAGTTTACCGCTTTTTTAGGCTTAACCAGTTCGGTGACCATAACTTGCTCATACATTCTATTTTTAGCCTGTTTTCCAAGATTGGATGCCCTTCTTAACACTAACCACTTTACAGTGTATACTGGGAGCATTTTACCATGGCACCAACCTTACAGGATGTTTTTTTTTATTGTGGCACTAGTTCTGCCACTTTACAGAGTGAGCTGGGTGTATTTTATCATGACACCAATACTACCATTTTACAGAATGGCCTGGGTGTATTTTATCCTGGCATTAGCATTACCCCATTACAACACTGTGTCCTCAACCAGGCTGGAGAAAGAAGTGATGGGAATGGGAAAGTGTAAGGTGTCTGGAAGGGAAGCTACCCCCCCCCCCTGCCATAAACCATCTAGTCTGCACCACCACCACCATCATTTCATCATCGTAAAACTATCGCCCAGCCTTTCCAATCTTCACAGATCCTCTGCACACAGTGCCCAGGTCTCACTGCTGTGCAACATTATTGTTCGTATACATGCATCATACAGTCTGCCCTTCGTTTTGAGGCAAACTTTTTGTAGTTAGCAATGGTAGTAGCTCCTCCAACCTGATCTCACTCTGGTTATGGTGCCTTTGGAACACTCTCCTCCATTGTTGATTTGTATATATATATATCATCACCGTTTTACGTCCGTTCTTCCATGCTAGCATGGGTTAGACGGGTTGTCCTGTTGTGGGCAGTGTCTGGTCGGCTGATCATGCCTTGCTCATATAGGAACTGATTTGGCTTGATTTCTACAGCTGGATGCCCTTCCTAACACCAACCTCATTTACAGTGAGTGCTGGGTGCTTTTTCCGTGGCGCCTACACGTCCACTTTACAGTGTGGGCCGGGTGCTTTTTTGCCGTAGCACCTCCACGACCACTTTGCAGTGGGAGGGTGTAGGGGCATATTGTCTATATGCTTCAGCTTATACCCATGGGAGGTTGGGTACTCTGTATTACTGCGTGACGCCAGAGGTCACAGTCGTGTGTCATCGCCTTTGAGAGGTGTAATTGGGTAAGGTTGGCTTTTATCACATCATCTCAGGTCTTCTTGGGTCTCCCCACTCCGCGGTTTCCATCGACTTCTAGTGCTCTGCACCTTTTTATGCAGCTGTCAGCCTTCAATACGCATCACATGTCCATACCAGCGCAACCGCTTCTCCTGCACACAGCATTTGATTCCTCTTATGCTCAGTCTCTCTCTCAATTCATTTATGCTTTGTCGTTCGCGTATATTACTATTACACATTCATCGGAGCATGCAGGCTTCATTTCTTTCTAATCTACGTAAGTCTTCCACCTTCAGCGCCCAGGTCTCACTACCATGTCACATTGCTGTTCAGATACACGCATCATACAGTCTGCTTTTATTTTGAGGGAGAAGCCTTTTGCAGCTAGCAGTGGCAGTAGTTCACTGAACTTCTTCCATCCCGTTCTTACCCTAGTTATTGTACTTTCTGAACACCCACCTCTGCTGCTAATTCGGTCACCTCGGTAGCAGAAGCTGTCTACTGTTTCTACAGAGCCCTCCCAGAGATTGGTGGTACTTGTTTCCTGTGGCTGTTTGCTGCTTGCTGTCCCAGCACAGCTGCTACATGTGAAGCCTACATTCTTAATTAAGCTTCCTGAGATCCCGCTACATCTCTTGTGTACCCATTGTTTGCATTTGGGGCAGAGAATGGAGTTCCTACCTACACCTTTCCTACATACTGAGCAAGGCCATTTCCCTGAGGGGATCTGGGTTCTGTTTTCTCGTCTACTTACAAGGACCTTAGTCTTTGTCATGTTGACTTTGAGACCCTTTCTTTCTAGTCCCTGCTTCCAAGTTTGGAATTTCTTCTCTAGTTCTACCGTAGATTCAGCTATAAGTGCGAGGTCATCAGCATACAGGAGTTCCCATGGGCATCCGGTCTTAAACTCCTCCGTTATTGCCTGCAGGACTATGATGAACAGGAGAGGGCTAAGAACAGAGCCCTGGTGGACACCAACCTGTACGCTAAATTCCTCTCTATACTCATTGCTAATCCTAACTTTGCTGACTGCTCCCCTATACATGGCTTGTACAGCTTTCACAAGCCATTCATCTACTCCTAGTTTTCTAAGAGCCCACCAGATTACCGCACGTGGAACTCTGTCAAAGGCTTTCTCGAGATCGACAAATGCCAGGTAGAGTGGCTTACTTTTAGCTAGGTACTTTTCCTGTAACTGCCTCACAAGGAAGATGGCATCAGTGGTGCCTCTTCCTGGTACAAACCCAAATTGCATCTCATCTAGTTTCACCCGGTCCCTAATCAAATGTGCTATAACTCTTTCTGTTACTTTCATGACCTGGTCCATCAGCTTTATACCTCTATAGTTTCCTCTATCTAGTGCATCACCTTTACCTTTGTAGCAGTTGACAATGATGCTACTGCACCCATCTTTTGGTATGACACCTTCTAGTATTAGCTGGTTAACAATACGTGTGGTTATAGTGTGACCTACAGACCCAAATGCCTTCAGCATCTCGGCAGCTATACCCGATGGACCGGTTGCCTTCCCCATCTTCATATCTTTGATTGCCTTACTTACTACGCTGCTGCTGACTTGTACTGCTAGTATATGTACTGCTCATATATATATATATCATCATCATCACCGTTTTACGTCCGTTCTTCCACGCTAGCATGGGTTAGACGGGTTGTCCTGTTGTGGGCAGTGTCTGGTCGGCTGACCATGCCTTGCTCATACAGGAACTGATCTGGCTTGATTTCTACAGCTGGATGCCCTTCCTAACACCAACCTCATTTACAGTGAGTGCTAGGTGCTTTTTCGTGGTGCCTACACGTCCACTTTACAGTGTGGGCTGGGTGCTTTTTTGCCGTGGCACCTCCACGACCACCTTGCAGTGGGGGGAGTGGGGGCATATTGTTTATATGCTTCAGCATGTACCCATGGGAGGTCGGGTACCCTGTATTACTGCGTGACGCCAGAAGTCACGGTCGTGTGTCATTGTCTTTGAGAGGTGTAGTTGGGTAAGGTCGGCTTTTATCACCTCATCCCAAGTCATCTTGGGTCTCCTCACTCCGCGGTTTCCATCAACTTCTAGTGCTCTGCACCTTTTTATGCAGCTGTCATCCTTCATACGCATCACATGTCCATACCAGCGTAACCGCCTCTCCTGCACGCAGCATTTGATTCCTCTTATGCTCAGTCTCTCTCTCAATTCCTTTATGCTTTGTCGTTCACGTATATTACTGTTACACATCCATCGGAGCATGCAGGCTTCGTTTCTCTCTAATCTACGTAAGTCTTCCACCTTCAGCGCCCAGGTCTCACTACCATGCAACATCGCTGTTCGGATACACGCATCATACAGTCTGAGGGAGAAGCCTTTTGCAGCTAGCAGTGGTAGTAGTTCCCTAAACTTCTTCCATCCCGTTCTTACCCTAGTTATTGTACTTTCTGAGCACCCACCTCCGTTGCTAATTCGGTCACCTAGGTAGCAGAAGCTGTCTACTGTTTCTACAGGGCCCTCCCAGAGATTGGTGGTACTTGTTTCCTGTGGCTGTTTGCTTGCTGTTTCAGCACAGCTGCTGCATGTGAATCCTACATTCTTAATTAAGCTTCCTGAGATCCCGCTACATCTCTTGTGTACCCATTGTTTGCATTTGGGGCAGAGAATGGAGTTCCTACCTACACCTTTCCTACATACTGAGCAAGGCCATTTCCCTGAGGGGATCTGGGTTCTGTTTTCTCGTCTACTTACAAGGACCTTAGTCTTTGTCATGTTGACTTTGAGGCCCTTTCTCTCTAGTCCCTGCTTCCAGGTTTGGAATTTATTCTCTAGTTCTACCATAGATTCAGCTATGAGTGCGAGGTCATCAGCATACAGGAGTTCCCATGGGCATCCGGTCTTAAACTCCTCCGTTATTGCCTGCAGGACTATGATGAACAGGAGAGGGCTAAGAACAGAGCCCTGGTGGACCCCAACCTGTATGCTAAATTCCTCGCTATACTCATTGCTAATCCTAACTTTGCTGACTGCTCCCCTATACATGGCTTCTACCGCTTTCACAAGCCATTCATCTACTCCTAGTTTTCTAAGAGCCCACCAGATTACCGCACGTGGAACTCTGTCAAAGGCTTTCTCAAGGTCGACAAATGCCAAGTAGAGTGGCTTACTTTTAGCTAGGTACTTTTCCTGTAATTGCCTCACAAGGAAGAGGGTATCAGTGGTGCCTCTCCCTGGTACAAACCCAAATTGCATCTCGTCTATATTCACCCGGTCCCTAATCAGCTGTGCTATAACTATTTCTGTTACTTTCATGACCTGGTCCATCAACTTTATACCTCTATAGTTTCCTCTATCTAGTGCATCGCCTTTACCTTTGTAGCAGTTGACAATGATGCTACTGCACCAATCTTTTGGTATGGCCCCTTCTAGTATTACCTGGTTGACGATACGTGTGGTTATAGTGTGACCTACAGACCCAGATGCCTTCAGCATCTCGGCAGCTATACCCGATGGACCGGTTGCCTTCCCCATCTTCATATCTCTGATTGCCTTACTTACTACGCTGCCACTGACTTGTACTGCTGGTCCCTCTATAGGGTCTACATGGGGTAGGGTCTCTTCTTCCCATGCATTCTCCTCATTTAGTAATCTATCATAATGACTCTTCCATGCATCTTTCTTCTCAGCACTTGTGAGGGCAAGCTCACCTTTATCATTCCGGATACACTTCTCTCCAATGACATCACAACTATCTCTGACACACTGCCTCGCAATCTTGAATACCTCCTGTTTCTGGTCCTCACGTTGTAAAACATGCTTGAATTTTCTATCCTCTGCTTCCCTCCTAGCTAAGTATACTTGTCGCCTAGCTTCCCTCTTGGTCTCTATGTAATGTACCCTGCTCCCCCCGTTCTTCCATTCTTTCCATGCCTGTCTCTTGGCCTTGACTGCTTCATCTACCTTATTGTTCCGGCCTTGACTGCTTCATCTACCTTATTGTATATATATATATATATACTAGCATTAAAGCCCGGCGTTGCTCGGGGTCAGTAAGTTACCAAAGTTAGGTTTCACCACCCATTTTATGGCAGCACTTTTTTGTCTGCCAGGCACTGGGTGAATGAATTGCAGACCTGGACTGCCGAAGCAGGAGCTGCACCAGCAGTGACAATTGTAGTTTCGCCTATGGATATTATCTCTGTGCAAAGAAGTGTTGAAATTTATTGTTTCACAATACTTGCGCAACACGTGCGTAGACGATGCCAGCCAAACAACAGAGCTGCGATGGAGTTGTTCTGCATGGTTGTCTAATGTGTGTTTTCTAAATTTAAGACAGTAGGGAGGGGTGTGATATGGGGGAGAGTTAGCTGCTGTTTCTAGCAGGTTTAGTGACCTCATAGAGGATATGTTTTCTAAATTTAAGACAGTAGGGAGTGGTGTGATATGGGGGAGAGTTAGCTGCTGTTTCTAGCAGGTTTAGTGACCTCATAGAGGATATTATTGTGTATAGTAAATGAACTGATACTTCTTTCTTCCACATTCGTTGATAGACGTTTTAAAAAAGATTTATCGCTATTTTTTTGTTGTTGAATAAATTTATCTGTTGCTTTTGAATAATTGTTGTTTCGTATGAAATGTAATAAGTTCTCTTTGTCATTGAAGTAAATAAATGTTTGACCGTACCACACTCAAAAACAAACGTTCTCTCTCTCTCTTAAAGTTTGTAAGTTTAATCGTATATAAGAGAAAGTTGCAGCATGTATGTAGTTTTATCGAATTTTAAGGGGAGTAGAGAGAGGAATCTGATTGTATTAGAGGAGTAAAGCGTCATGTATTTAGTTTTATCGATTACTAGCAGTAAAGCCCGGTGTTGCTCGGGGTCGCTCAGTAGCTGTGTTAAAGTTACAATGTTAAGTTTCTTTCTTGGCTTAAAAACTGTAGTGTCTACTGTGCAGTCTTGCATGTGTTGTTTTTGATTAATATTCCCTCAACCAACAATATGCCTTATGAAGTTAAGAAAACATAACGATAACCCAAATGTTATAACAAAAGAGGATGCTGGGGATAGAAACTGCACTGGTTATTTATTAACAAAGATCGAAAATGTAAACACTGCAACGCAGAGAAAAACATTAGCGTAACCAAATTATCAGTTATGTCTGTCTGCACGCCTATATGACCTCTCTGCACGACTGTCTGTCTGCACGCCTATATCACCTCTCTGCACGACTGTCTGTCTGCACGCCTATATCACCTCTCTGCACGACTGTCTGCCTGCACGCCTATATCACCTCTCTGCACGACTGTCTGTCTGCACGCGTATATCACCTCTCTGCACGACTGTCTGTCTGCACGCCTAACGACGAAATATTTGCTTGTTTTACGTAGTCTTTAAATAGACTTGTTTTCAAGTAAAAATATTGTTTTAAAATGCTTTTAAATGGAAATGAAGCAAAACGGAAGCTTAGTGTTCGAACTGATGAATTTTGCAGGTCAATATTTTGCTGGCTCGACAACTGTTACGTGTATTGTGTTAATGTCATTTTAAACGCTGAGAAAGCCAGCGTAATTTTTTACGTAAGACGCTCAATGTAAACAGAACAAAGGGAAATAACTGATAACTTACGCTCAAAAATCGATACATTATATTCGATTTCGTCACATAGGGTGGGTCAATTTGAAATATTTTTTTTCCGATGTCTTCGCTAGGGCTCAATGTACAAGTATAGCAATTTCGGTGCAATTCCGTGAGAGATTCTAAGAGGAGATGTGTGCCAAAAATCGATAGACAGACAGACAACCACAGTTTTATATATATAGATTTCCGTAATTGTGGGTGAGTTTGAATGAAATAAATAGCCGTTGACCTAAGTTAGACCATTTACAACATTCTTACAGACTTTGAGTCGAATCGGTTTGAAATTGTACAAATGTATAAACATGGAACATGCACACACACACAACAACAATCTGCCTTTTATAGATAATGACTAGCAGAAAACCACCCGGGGGCGGTTTTCTGCTAGTCTATATATCTAAAACAGAGAATGTCTGTCTGTCTGTCAGCTCACTAAAACTTGAGAACCATCCAACCGATTGTTTTCAAACTTTAGACATGTAATACTTATGGTCCTGTGAGTGTTTTGAGCAAAAATTATTTCAAATTTTCAATGCCCTAGGGACCGCATTAGGCGATTTAGCGTTCTCTCTATATAATTCTTAGTCTTTCTTTTTAGATAGATACATAGATATAACGTTGCGCCCTTATAATATCTGTCTGTATGTCTGCATTACGTCATTATGACGCGCTCAGCGCGATTCCCTCGGCCTCAGTGACCAAAGTCAGTGGAGAGGGGAAGGTAATGTTTCTGTAGCACGTGTTTTAGCGTCTATTCACCTTCTCTCTCTCCCTCCCGTAGTCTGTCTCTTTCTTTCACTCTCACTCTCACTCTACGCACGCGTTTCCACTGTCGGACAGACAGACAGAGAAATTGCTGGTTATATATATAAGTAGATATAATTTCTTTTTTCACCAGGTCATATTTGTAATAGAATAAGCTGCAGTAGAAAAAAAACAAGAAAAACCTTGGGAGAAGTGATTAGAGCTAATCTCAAAGCCGAAGATCACAGAGGGAATAGTGAAGGAATACAACAAGTGGTGGCAGGTTGTACTGGAAAAAACTCGACATATCAATGCAAACGTAAAAAAATCATCATCATTGCCATTTTATGTCCAGTTTTCCATCCTTGCACAGGTTCAACAGCCCTTTTGCAGCACAGCATCTTTCCACTTGTTGTCGTCCTTCTTCAACTAGATTGAAAGATATAGTGGTTTAAGATCAGCTCTCACAACTTAGCCCCCTTCTATTTAGCTCCCTTCCACTGAGATTTCTTGGCACTTCTTTAGCCAATGATCATCATCCATATACATCATATGACCATACCAGCGCAGTTTCTCTCCTGCACATTGCATCAGACTTAAAATGATAATGGTGGTGTTGATAATCTATATATTAATATGCTTATACCTACGTACCATACGTCCGACCGTGTGTGTTTCAGTAATTACATAGTAATTTATATGCTGTTGAAAAAAATCCATATCATACATACAATAATTTGATGTAATGACTTGCGCCAAATATTTTCTTTCATTGTCTTATCATTCACCTCCCAAGAACGACTTCAACTCCCAACAGAAGAAATATATTTTATATTACTGTCATAAGGTAAGTTGAAAATTGATATTTTTACCTCCACCAAATAGGTAATGCTTTACCCTCAGTTAGTTTTTTTTTTTTTGTTACAAGTTTTTATTTATGACAAACATCATCTTTAACCACTTTCTTATACCAGCTAGGTGTTCTTCATAATTACTGAAACAACCATTCTTAAAAATGGAAGATAGAATAAGTCAACAAAGAGAGGCAGTGAGAGAGCGACAAAGAAGACGACGACAACGGTTACGAGCAGAAGAGAGGCAAGCAATCCGTGACCGTAATCGAGAATAAATGCAAGAAAGGAGGAATGATATGAGCCAAGAGGAGAGAGAAGCTTCTCTACAGAATAGAAGAAATAACATGAATCCAGAGGAGAGAGAAGCTCATCTACAGAATAGAAGAAGCGCAGATCATGACAGAAGAAATAACATAAATCCAGAGGAGAGAGAGGCTTATCTACAGAATAATAGAAACAGAATTCAAGAGCGAAGAAATGACATGAATCAAGGAGAGAGAGAAACTTATCTACAGAATATGAGAAAAGAAATGACATGAATCCAGGAGAGAGAATTTTATCTCGAGAATAAGAGAAACAGAGTTGAACAGCAACGAAATGCCATAATTGAAGAGCAGCCTTTGAGCAAGGGTGATGAACAGTGTGAGAGTTAAAGTGATACCCCAAAACCAATCCATCCATGGCCGCAGAAGGGGAATCACCTTTACTAGAAACATTGTATATAGGGAAGTGCTTTAAAGGATGTTTTTTATGTGTACTTTTATGAAATTAATTTTAAATAAACTTACATTAATATACATAAAATAAAGGAAAATATAATTGTTTATTCACCAAAATACTGCAAATCAAACAACTTTGATTAACTGATAAATATTCATTGGACAATATTTAAATTTCAAAAATTATCCATGAATTTTTTCACTGGTCCAGCTAGTAATAATTGTTTCTACTGTTGGCACAAGGTGAGCAATTACCCAGTACATTACTGGTACTTTATTTTATCGACCCCGTAAAGATGAAAGGCAAAAGTTAACCTCGGCGCGATTTGAACTCAGAATGGCAAGGGGCGTAACTCTATGCGTCAAAGCATGGCGTCCGACCCTCTACCGATACTGCCAATCCACTGCCCTTCCAGCTAGTAGTAATGATTACGCTTACCTGTCAAAGGTATGCTTCACAATTGGTAAACCAGAAATAGAAGATTTGTGAATCCTGTCCAAGATATAGCAACCATGAGCCTAGAAGCAATAATTAATGTCAATTCAGTAATATAAACAAAGTATTAATGAATGTTTTACTACATTAGTATGAATTAATATAACCTATAATATTATTCTGCTTGTCTTGACTTGTATTTGATTGTTATGACTTAAGCAACCTTAACTATGAAACAAAGGCAATGACATGAAAGATATTTTGTACATAATGGCTTCTAATTTAAACATATGGCCAGTGATTTTTTTATTTTGGGGGCTTTTATTTTACAAGAGATATTGATTACATTGATCCTGGTACTTCCCTGCTATTTTATTTTATTAAAATACTGCAAGGCATCCTATCCAATGATTTAACAGTCATGTCAATCCACCACCCCTTTGGACTGGTACTTTATTTACGAACCCCTGAAAGAATGAAAGACTAAGTGATCACAGTAGGATCTGTACTTAGAACAGAGATTGGGAACAAATACCACAAGGCATTTTTTAAGACACCTTAACAACTCTACCAATTTGCTTCCTATATCATCATCATCATCATCATCACCGTTTTACGTCCGTTCTTCCACGCTAGCATGGGTTAGACGGGTTGTCCTGTTGTGGGCAGTGTCTGGTCGGCTGACCATGCCTTGCTCATACAGGAACTGATCTGGCTTGATTTCTACAGCTGGATGCCCTTCCTAACACCAACCTCATTTACAGTGAGTGCTGGGTGCTTTTTCGTGGCGCCTACACGTCCACTTTACAGTGTGGGCTGGGTGCTTTTTTGCCGTGGCACCTCCACGGCCACCTTGCGGTGGAGGGGGGGGGGCATATTGTTTATATGCTTCAGCATGTACCCATGGGAGGTCGGGTACCCTGTATTACTGCGTGACGCCAGAAGTCACGGTCGTGTGTCATTGACTTTGAGAGGTGTAGTTGGGTAAGGTCGGCTTTTATCACCTCATCCCAAGTCATCTTGGGTCTCCCCACTCCGCGGTTTCCATCAACTTCTAGTGCTCTGCACCTTTTTATGCAGCTGTCATCCTTCATACGCATCACATGTCCATACCAGCGCAACCGCCTCTCCTGCACGCAGCATTTGATTCCTCTTATGCTCAGTCTCTCTCTCAATTCCTTTATATAGTGATATAATTGATTGGCAACAGCCAAGTATATTACTGGTACTTATTCCATCAAGAAGAATCCAACAAACCAAATAGCTATTGTATGGCTCTACTGATTCAGGTGTCATGAGTTCATATCACACCAGTGTCTGGATAACAACTCTGAGGAAAATACTTCATTATACTTGTCTGATTTGTTGTTGTTGTTGTTTAGCCCCAGGTTAGCCTAATCAAGCAGAGCTATGCACTAAAGATGCAATAGATCACCCAAGATCTAGCAGAGCTGAGATCAAAGATGTTCCAAATCTAGTAGACCTATAATCAAAGATGTTACAGATCAGCCCCGATTTAGCAGACCTGTCATCAAAGATGTTACACATCAGGCGAGATCTAGTAGACCTATGATCAAAGATGTTACAGATCAGCCCAGATCTAGTAGACTTGTCATCAAAGATGTTGCAGATCAGCCCAGATCTTATAATCAAAGATGTTACAGATTAACCCAGATCTAACAGACCTATGATCAAAGATGTTACAGATCAGTCTAGATCTAGCAGACCTGTCATCAAAGATGTTACAGATCTAGCAGACCTATGATCAAGGAAGTAGCAGATAAGCCCAGATTTAGCAAACTTAGGATTGAAAATGTTCCAATTGTGACCAAACCATATTTATATTCAGACATTGTAGCTAGATCTACATTATCTATGAAGACAACAAGAAGTGATTTGAAGGAGACTTGGCTTCTATTTCTAGTAGGTCAGCATGAAACACTAATAAATGAAAGAATGGTAAAATATATTGAGAGATTTTTACCCTGTGTTGTTTAAGTTCTATCAAGAAAGAGGACATGGCAGGAAACAGCAGTTCATACTGAAATATATATTATTATATAGTTAAAGAATAAACAAGACAAACAGAGATGCAGAAACAGAGTCTTATTATTTCCACACTTATGAAGAAGTAAATGAGGCTTTCAATGTATCAGAAATAAGTCCTTCTTCAGGAAATGGTTGGAACAACAGAATTTTGAAAAAAATAAAAGCATTTAAGATGGCTGGTGATGATAATGAAAATGATTAACAATATAACAGGATAAATAAAAACAAAGGAACTTTAACCCTTTTGAAACAAAATCACCTAAAACTGCCCCTGGTTCTATGATACAAAGTTGTTTGTTTTAAAGTGGTTATATTTACAAAAAAAATCTTCCATCGTAATTTTATGTAAGAACCTATAAGTTATGTTCCAAACATAAGCTTAACAAGAAAATTAATTATATTATTAAATTCCTCCAAATTCTTGATTATTTCAAAAATCATTTGAAAATCATAGGCAGTGTATTTCATTAGAAATATGATAATGAATGGGTTAAATAGCCCGTCAATTTCAACAATAATAAGTATTCCAGTTGTTTCATCTCCTAAACTACCCATTGAATTATAGTGTAAGTAGCAGAATATTCCACATACAATTATACCCCAAAGTAATCCTCAGAGAAAATTAGTGTGACAAACCTGAATCTTAGAATGATATGTATAGTTCATCTGTTGACCTTCTACATGGTTTTCATCAACACAATTTCACTCACATAATTAAGTATCACTTAATTATGGGCTTACACTCTGCAGAGTGTACCAGGTGCATTTTTATCATGACGCCAATACTAAGGAGGTTGTCATGTCTTTGACATAACTGAAGTCTTCACAACCCCTTGTTTAGCAAGTTTTTACACCCGGATCCCTTCCTCTCACTAACCATTTGATCATTTTAAATATTAATGTATTTCACTAGGAATTTAATCAGGAAAAGGTTAAGTTATATTTGAAATATCAGATAAATAATGGACTAGTTGTTTTGGTCAATCCTTCCAAATTCTCAACCATTCTAAATACTTATTAAAACACATTACCAAACACAAAAAACATCCAGCCCACAATGTAGAGTGGTCGAGGTGTCACGACAAAAAGCACCCAGCCCACATTGTAAAGTGGTCGTGTAAGTGTCATGACAAAAAGCACCCAGTACTCACTGTAAATGTGGTTGGCATTAGAAAGTGCATCCAGCTGTAGAAATCAAGCCAAATTCAGTTCTGTATGAGCAAGACATGGTCACCTGACCTGGCCGATCTCACAACAGAAAAACTCATCTAACTCACACCAGCATGGAAAATGGACATTAAACGGTGATGATGATGATGATTATTACCAATTAATTTCACAAGAAATATTGTCAGGAAAGGAATAACCCTTTCAAGACCATATTTATAATGAAATACACTCTATTTCATTTAATCAATGAAGAATTTTAATGGATTTACAAAAATTACGATTTCGTTACCAAGATAGCAATTTAACGTGGTTCTTATACTAAATTAAGTTTGAAGATTTTATTTTAAATACTTTAAAATAGGTGGTATTGTTTTATATATCCAAGGGCAGTTTCGGCTTGGTATTGAAAGTGTAAAAACCATCTTACATGTTGAAGTTTAAGGAGGACCTGACTAACAGGAAGTTGTGGATCAGCAAGCGCAGATTTCTGAAGTTCCAAAATATCGTCCTGATAATCCGCTAACACAGTCTTTAAACCATTACATAAAGACATCAAGTAGACACCATGCATTTCCTCGGTTATTGAAGTAGCACCAACTGGAGGAAAATTGCAGAAAGCTGAAAATAAAGATATATATATACATATTTGGTAGACAGAAACTACATAGAAGCTCAGTGATCAGGGCTGACCTGGGGTTTAACAACTACATCATTGTTTGGCTGCCGTAGCAGATGACCCCATCTTCCTCTACCTGATGCAGCTTTTATATTCAGTTGAGGTCTTATGAGTCCTGGCCATCAATGGTATTTGAACTCAGAAGACAATGTGTCAGAACAGATAATTCAAGGCTCCTGATCCTCTTACAAATTTCCCCAATCCACCACCCTAAACTTGTATTTTATTTCATCAAACACATCATTTTGAACTGGACCTTTCGTCTCAAAAGGATGAAAGATAAAATTGACTGCAGTGGGATTTGAATTCAAAGCTGAAATGAACGTCATAAGGTATTCTATCCAATGAGCTAATTATCATCATGATCATGATTATGAATCCCTTTTCATGCTGGCAAAAGTTGGATGGGTTGTTTGAAACTAGATAGGACAGAGAACCATGTTTTGCTCATGCATTCCATTTCAGGTATGGTTTCTATGGCTGGACGCCCTTCATAATACTAAGCAGCTTACTGTGTGTACTGGGTAAATGTTATCATGGTACCAGCACTACTTTACAAGGTGAATTTATTGTAGAACCAGCACTATCATTTTACAGAATGTACTAGAATGTTTTATTGTGGCTACCATTTTACATAGTGTACCAGATGCATTTTATTATGGCACCAACATTACCTCTTTACTGAGTATAGTAAGTGAATTTTGTGGTACTATCACTTTACATGGTGGGCTGGGTGGATATTATCCTGGCACCAGCACCACCACATTTAGCCATTAAAAAAATCAAAGTTTGGAAAATTCAAAATGGAGTCTTACAGTATTTGGCAATAAATTCTTTAAACATTTTGAAGTAAGTTGCCAAGTCACAGAGATGGTTCAGAGCTTTTTCCTCAGCAGAATGTAAAAATGGAAGTCCCTTTTGAACCTAAAATATACAAAGAATAAAGTGGAAGAAGACATGCACACTGAATTACATGCCACAAAAAGTTTCCCTCTAATAATTTTGAGGAAAGTCAATGCTCTCATGACATTGCCATTGGTGATGGCGAAAGCTAAGGCACTGGAACAGCCAAGTACCCTCTCGGGCATGACCTGATACGTCGGTAAGACGAGTCGCCAACAATGAAAAGAACCTCATTGCCAGCTCTCCCAAACATCTCAAACGCCACAGGTTGAAAAAAATAATTAGCCGATAATTCAAAATTTTATTGAGATGCAGTGACTCTCACCTTTACCGTAACATCCAGGGCGTGGAAAGATCGCCCCAAATGAGCCCTCTACCTTTTACCTCGGGGAAAAAGGTATGACCATTTGGCCTCTTCTCATTAACCCTGAATGGTACGATTGGATCCATAATTGTGAGTTCATTGATTCGAGCTAGGGCCCGCTAGATAATTAGGTTCCGCTCAGAGACATATGTTCTGAGAGCAAGACAATCCACGAAAGCCCCAGTAATTGAGTGGACATGCCGTCTTCCACTTTATACGAACAGATTATGGAGCCGGTAAACCCTAAAGGGTCGCAACACACATCGCTATGGCGTTTCACCAGCCCCTTTCTTCTGCTGTCTGTAACTGTTTATGTATTTATGTGTAGATGTATGTAACTAAAGCGTAAAGTTACGAATGGACGACTAAATGATTTTAACTTGTTTTTTAATAACTGATGGCAGAAAAGATATCAAATCGTTTTAACTCGGACCGCAATTCATGATGTCTGACACTCTTACCGGCTACATAATCTGTTGCCACTTTATATATAAATAGTGTTTATATGTAAATATAATCCGATGATTTCAGTCATTGGACACTGGCCATGCAGAAGCACGATCCTTTTTTTTAATTTCAAGTTAGATGCTTATTTTATCGATCGCTTATTGTCAAACTGCTATGTTACGAGACATAAACAACGAATCAACAGTAGACACACGCACGTCTGTGAGTCTTATCAACTTCAAGTCTGCATGATCTAGCAGACATATACGATATAAGGCATTCCAACCAGGACCGACCTACCTTTTCGTTTGAGATATTTCTAATTACAAAACCCTACCCTATATATATATATATCTATTATAGATGCCCATCTTTTTCTTTAACTTAATCACTTCACAAAAAGACATTTGGCTGTTATTTCTAACAGTTTAAGCGACCATTATACAGAAGTTCCCTTCGGTTGTCCCGAGAACAGATCAACAAAAAATAAAATAAAACATAAGGGTATTGTAATATAGTGTACCTGTATTTTATCACCATTGTCGACAAATATGTTTCCCGGACAACCGGACAAGGCCGATAAAAGTTCGTGTAACATTTCTGCAGTTATTTACAATATCTAGTGATCCTCCATTTCAAAACATTTTGGCGGCGGAGCGGTGGGGGGGGGGGGTTAAACATAGAAGTTATTTCCCCTTTTTAGTTTTAATCTACGCCGTATGATGGCGTTATTGAACATACCACGCATATACATAAACATGTATATTTAACCTTGCGCCAACAAAATAAACCTCACAAATATATGTTCTATTTCTTTGATTTTCAAATTAATAAAGAACTATTTCAATTTAAAAATATAAATTTTTTATTGTATTATTAAAAATAATTAATTAAAATTGCTTGCTGTTTATTCAATGAGTGATGCGCAATGATACAAAAGCTGAGTTCAGTTATGTGCCTCGTAATGACTTGCCGTCTTCCTCTTTTCTAATTAGGACTGCTCAGAAGTCACTAGACATGTCGAAGGCGGTAAGTGTTTCATTAGATATTACTACCCTTTAAATCACTTAAATATTTTTAAACTTTCGCTATTTTAACAAAGATGACATCCAGCGATATTGATGATTGTATATAAAGTCACTTAGTTGAATATTTCCTGTGTTTTATTAGTGTTTGTTTGCTCGAGTGTCGGCCTCATATCACCAATATGGCGATGCTGATCCCACGTGAAGCAACACATTTTCTCTACATTATTGTATCCTATTTAATATCGCTTTCCACATCGAACTATACAATATACTTTAAATGCAGTATTTTAATTACAGTGTGACTAGGATGATATTCTTTAAAGTAATCCCTTTAATAAAGTGAAATATATTCCTTAATTTCGTAATTAAGATATTCTTTATAACACGTGTCATCCAGCTAGAATTATTTTATTCATTAAATTACTTGGATAAATCATAATTAATGCATATCAAAGCTTCATTTAATTAAATTAATGATTAAAGACGTTATTAAACAAGTCTAAATATAATTGTGTAAATTGGTTTTTTTTTTATAAACCTGATCCAAATCATTTTTGAAGTCGGGTCGACCAAACTACTGTAGGTTATAGGCTACATACTCGAGTAGAGGACTGGAATCTGAAATCTGATTGCAAAAAGATTATAGTCTTATGGCTGGTGTGCTTCCAAAATGTTCTTATTTTTACCTGATTTTATATTTTAAATTTTGGAGTTTCTTATATTTTTTTACATGTAGCAAAAAAAAAAAAATATCGTCTTAATTTATCCGCATAGTATTGACCGTCGCGAGAGCGTACTCACCACCATTAATGGTGATTAATATAGTCTTTAAGGCCAAGATTTAGTCTTGTAACTCCGAAGTTTCTCCTGTATATTCACGGGACATCGGATAAAACTAATAGTGTATATTACATATTGTGGAATGCTATATTATCACGTGTTGGCAATATTAGAAAGGATTAGGGGTTGAATTTTTTGTTTCTAAATGTAATGATGATATTTTACAACCTGATTAATTATATAGTGATATTGGGGTATCTATATGATTTACATTTGCGTTGTCTTCTATGTACATTAGCAAGGCATGTTTGCAATTTTAATTATTAGTGTGGAAGTTGATCAGACAGCTACGATCGAATAACTGACAAGTCAGGCAATCTAGTCACGTGATAAAATCTAGTCTTTAATCCTTTTGTTACCAATGGTTCTATGATATAAAACTGTTTAAAATATTTATATAAAAACCTTCCATCGTAATCTGTAAGAACTTTTGTTGGGTTATGTTCCTAACACCGGCTAAATGAGAAAATTGTTTTACTTAATCCCTTTAGGTTCTTGATTATTTTCGGAATGTGTTGATCATAGGCAGTTTATTAGAGACATGGTAATGAAATAGTTAACAAAGTTGTCCGTCTCAATACAAAACTCGTAAACTTGTTAGGTAGATGAGAGCTGCATAACATTTTAATTGTTTATAATCTTTACTTTCCTTATTTCATAAATGGTTGTTTTTTCTTGTCCTCCCCCTCCCCTCCCATATGATAAATTGATACAAGTAACAGTATAATTCGAACTTGGGGTTAATTCGTGTTTTATGTTCGTCTGGCAATCTGGAGTAAATTTTAATTTATCATGTGTGGGGGTTGGCTGTGGCTCATCTGCAGGTGCACCTTTCTCTGCCCCCCCCCCCTCTCTCTAGCTACATATATTAGAGTTGTGTGTAGGGAAAGTCTGTGAAATATATTTTTAAAAAAGCATATACCTATTCGTTTCGTTATTTCAGGGAAGCCAAGATAGGTTTTACATATTGCTAATCTCAATTTTAATTTAATTATTCGTGTTAATGTAATTGTAAATCATGTGTATTTGTTCTTCAGGCTATCCGCCCGCTTGTGTCGGTCTACAATGATAAAGGTGAACCCACACCCACCAATGTTAAAATGCCTGCTGTGTTCAGTGCCCCAATCCGACCCGATATTGTCAGCTTTGTACATGACCAGATGATGAAGAACTCTCGTCATCCTTATGCTGTCTCCAAATATGCAGGTTTGTTGTTATTTTTAAGGCTGGTAGATTGGCAGTCGTTAGAGCGTCGGACAAAAAGAAATGAGATGAACATTTATGCTTCTCTATTGCAGGTCATCAGACTTCTGCTGAGTCTTGGGGTACTGGTCGTGCTGTAGCTCGTATCCCTCGTGTACGAGGAGGAGGTACTCACAGATCAGGTCAGGGAGCGTTTGGTAATATGTGTCGTGGAGGTCGTATGTTTGCTCCTACCAAAGTCTGGAGGCGTTGGCATAGAAAGATCAACTTGAATCAGAAGAGGTATGCTATGTGTTCTGCAGTAGCTGCTAGTGGTATCACTTCCCTGGTCCAATCAAAGGGTAAGTCTTAAAGCACATTTTTATGTTTAACCATTTCGTTACCATATTTCTAATTAAATACAGTTTTAATTCATAGAAAATAATCCAAAATTTTGGGCGATTATAAAATATCATCATTTTCATTTCATTTTACGTCCGCTTTTCCCTGCTTGTAAGGGTGGGACGGGAACTGATACTGGCTTGATTTCTACAGCTGGATGCCCTTCCTAACAGCAACCTCATTTACAGTGAGTGCTGGGTGCTTTTTTGCAGTGGAATGATAGGGACCCCAGTCCCTATCATCTCATTTCTACAGCTGAGTAAACTGGAGCAATCTGAAATAAAGTGTCTTGCTCAAGGAAACAACACATCACCCGGTCTGAGAATTGAACTCACAACCTTTCGATTGCAAGGCCAATGCTCTAACCACTAACCCAGTAATCTAGTATAAAATTATGGGGGAGTGTTTTAATATGTGTGGACACTTTAAAATAAGCAGTTTTGTATCACAACTACAAGTGGTTTCCTGTCGGTTGATATTGAAAGGGTTAATATGGGTGGTGGTTGTGTTTTATATTGAATATGTATTCTCACAAATCTGTTAAAACGAAAAAAGTAATTGTTGTATAGCCCTTCTACGTTAACAATATATTTTTTGAAAACTGTAAAACAACAATGCAACTACATCACATTAAAAATTAGTTTTTAGTTCACTGCAAATTTCCACAGTGGGCTGTCACTTGTAAAAGTATTGTGAGCATTTGAATGTGTTAGCCCTTTTGATTTCAATCTGTAATAGAGAGACCACACCATCATGTTCATATCTCAATCTCCAGTGATAACGTAGGATTTCAGTGGGTTGACAGCATAATATATCAAGTTAGTGTGTATTTTATAGAAACTTTTGATTATATTGAAAAGCACTGCAGTCTAATCATAAATATTGTCTTGAAAGGGTTAATACACAGCTAATTTGTCTCAAGATAACTTTGGTCTATTAGGCAATATCATATCATAGTAGAATACCCTCAATACTAAAAATGGTTGTCCAACAAATGAGGTTTGAGATAACGTAGGTGGGTTTCTACATTTTTGCTAAGTATACAACTCTGATGTTGGTATCAGTTTGAGTTTATACTGAATATGAATAAGATATCCTCCAGTCAGTCTGGGTTTTTTATACCAAAAAGAATTCTGGCTCTGATTGTCCAAGCCATGACATCATGTGGTTCTAATCTAAAATTATGCCATTTCATAATGAAAGATGTGATTGTCGAAAGCTTTTGAAAATGGTAACATAACTTGCTATTAAGCTGGGTTAAAAATTGTTGGACAAATATGTCAAATTGGAGACTTCATGGTGTGTGCATTTTTGCTATAGAGTTAATTCCATGCAGTCTAAGTGTCTTTCATTAGAAATATGGGCTACTGTTGCTAGCTCCGCTGCCTGGAATGAGTCTGTATGAACTACACATCTGTATTTTCGGATGATAGCTGAAGACTTGCCTTTTCAGGTAATACTATGAACTGCCTTAGGGTGTCTGAGTATTCTTTTGCTTTGGATATTTGGCAATGTATAAGTGCTTTATTATTATTGTAGTTGTAGTCTTTAATGGTGTGGGCTGTATAGGTCTAGAATTATATGGGATAAACCTACTTTTCTATATTATGAAGTAGCAGCCAGCTAATGTGGAGACATGGTTGTTTTAGGTCATCAAGTCAATGAAGTTCCTGAGATTCCACTGGTTATCACTGACAAAGTCCAGGAATACAAGAAAACTAAAGATGCCGTCACTTTATTAAGACGTTTGAAGGCATGGAGTGACATTGAAAAGGTTTGTATAAAGTTTATAGTTTTGTCTCTAGGCGTGCTTCATGAGATGAGGTTCTTACAACTGCAAAGATATGATGATGTTATATTCGGTCTGTGTTCTTGACAGCAATGATATCAATGTAATATACTGATCTTTGCTTAATTCATAACGTCTTTTACCTCATAATTTAAAATTTCGGCTGTAATTGTTCATAAGTAAAGTTTTACTAAGAAATGTTCGAATTAAAGAATTGGTTTTTAGATATTATTTTTAGTAATTCATTACAGAAAGTTAAAATCCTCTTGTTTGAGTGAGTGGTTTAATTTAACCATTTAGTTGCCATATGGAGGCACATGGCTTAGTGGTTAGAGCATTGGGCTTGCAATCAAAAGATTGTGAGTTCAATTCTCAGACCGGGTGATGTGTTGTTTCCTTGAGCAAGACACTTTATTTCACATTGCTCCAGTTTACTCAGCTGTAGAAATGAGATGATAGGACTGGGGTCCCTATCATTCCACTGCAAAGTGGTCATGGAGGTTCCACGGAAAAAAAGCACCCAGCACTCACAGTAAATGGGGTTGGTGTTAGGAAGGGTATCCAGCTGTAGAATCTGTTTTGTGTAGGTTGGTTTCTTATTCTATCTTTCTCTTTCAGGTCTATAAATCCAAGCGTTTTCGAGCTGGCAAGGGTAAAATGAGGAATCGGCGCAGGATTATGCGTAAAGGACCTGTTCTTATTTATGAGAAGGACAACGGAGTTGTGAGGGCTTTCCGGAACATTCCTGGTAAGTTGGACTTTGTGCATGGTTTCAAAATAGCCCGCAAGACTGTCTTTAAAATAAGAATTCAAAACAAAGATAGTGGAAACCTTTGAAAATCACTACGGTTTCGGTCCAATGAAATTGATGCTGTTCATTCCTATGCACTTAGGCGAATTACACATTTGAGCAATTTTGAAAGTACATTAGCTTATTGTAAGCCAACATACTTTCAATGTAGGTGATGAATTGGCAGTCATTGGAACATCTGTATTTCTTCCAGCTAACTGCTCCGAATTCAAATCCCATTATGGTCAACTTCGCTTTTTATGCTTTCAGTGATAAAACTGGACCTGGTTTTGCTCTGCATTCAACGTCATTGACTTGTAGTTGAAAATATTATTTTAAGGCTCGCTCAGTTGATAGTGTTTAGTCTGATAATGAAATGTGTGTAATGGCATCAGTTCTGCTACTTTCACTAGTTTTGATGTTATCGATCTGTGTTCCTGAAAAATGATGTCAATCTAATATCCTGATCTTTACTTAACTCTCTTGATACCAGCCCGCTCAGAACTGTATCTGCTGCTATGCAACAGAACCACTTATTTTATAAAGGGTTCTTGGTTAAATTAAAACACTCTAGCATGTGTTTTTGCTAAATACTCTTGTAAAGAAATAATAATTTTAGTAAATCTCATGAAATTCTTTAATTTAAATATAGTGCATTTCAGTTAAGTTTTTAACCCTTTAGTGTTGAAATCGCCCGATAACACCTACACTAAAAAAATTGTTCTAAAAATAAACAAACTATCATCAAAATCTCGTCAGTGCGAGATTAGGCTTTTACCGCGAAAATTAATACTCAATATAGTGAAACAACTTAAAACAAGTGTTTTTTTAACTTTGAAAGTACAACAAATTTTTTTTTTTTTTTTTTTTGTATCAACATGGCTTATGAAAGTAGCGATACCGACTTGGAAGGTTTTACACACAACGACATTCAGAATAAACAAGAAACAAACGATAATATTAGTGATTTATCTTCAAATGAATCTGATGTTTATATTTCTGAAATTTCGTCCGAGGATGATTGTTTTGAAAGTGAAAACGGAGATCTCCAGGATGCCTTTGAAAATATTACAGCAACGTGGTTGAAAAATACCACACCAATACATGTTCCCAATTTTATTCAAAATACTGGTCCACAACACACATTAGCTCCCGATGCTAAAGCACTGGATTATTTCTTTTTCTTTTTACCACAAACTTTCTTCGAAGTTGTGGCAGAAAAGATTAATCGATATGCCCAACAACAGATTTCAAATCGAGGAAAACCTGATCTGTTTGGCAACCAACAGATGCAAACATTTTTTACCATGAATATTATGTTCTGTATAAAACAATTTCCATTACTGGAACTCTGATATAAGGTTTAGTGATCCTTGTATATCAAGTATTATGCCGAAAACAACGTATTTAAAATTAAACCAGTATTTGCACCTGGTTGATACTTCAAATTAATTTCACCTGTCCATAAAAGTCAAATTTGGCCCCAAAAAATCAAGTAAAATTATATAATTGTAAATTATTGATATTTAAACATCTACTGACAAAATTTCAAGCCTACACATAGAAAATTAAGAAAATTACAAACAGATAAAAGCAATAACCCTCTTGAGTGTGATTAACTCAAAATAATGCGAACAGATAAGCATGACGTTTGAAAATTAATGCGAATGCTAAAGCGTTAATGTGCAAAAGAGAAAGACTGAACTGTAGTGTGGGTGACAGTGGTATAAGCTGATCTTAGTCTGAATCTCACAAGAGATATGTTTTGTTGAATCAGAATGAGTATGTTAGTACATAGTTTTCATTTTCTCATGTTACAAGTTGTGCTTGGTGCTAATTATGTCTAACATTTAATATTATAATACATTGTAGGTATCACAACATTGAATGTAAAACATCTGAATCTGAGGAAGGTTGCTCCTGGTGGCCATGTTGGTCGATTCTGTATCTGGACTGAGTCTGCCTTTAGAAGGTTGGATGGTATTTATGGTACATGGTCAACTCCATCAAAGGAAAAGGTGGATTTCAAGTAAGTGGCTATTGCTGTTGATTAACTGGCTTACTGTGGTGCTGAGGGATGGGTCTTTTTTTAGCTGGTAGACATGTCTCCAAAACCAAGGGCTCGTTAATTTTTTCCTCTGTGCTTCCATGCTGTCTTCAGTTAAAGGCAGGAGATGTCACTTAGCGTATTAATTTATAGAAGAATAGCAGTATATATATATATTGTCCATACCATATTGCTGTGAATCCCTCCTATCCGGTGCCGGTTTTTATTATGGGTAGCTCGTGGATTCTACATGTACGAAACCCTATGTATGTAATAGGATTAATGCAGAGGAGTGATGACTTTATATTGGTCCGTGTTATTGACAGTAATGATGTTTCTACAATATCCTGACCTTTGCTTAATTCTTAACATCCTGTACCACATGAAACCATAGTAGCAAAACATTCTTGAAATGTACAAAACAGTACTATAACTGCATCATAGTTATATTTGATTTCAACTAAAAATTTCCTCAAATTCCATATCAAGTTTGGTTTTTTTTTTTTTTTTTTTTTTTGAAAATTGAAATGGCAAGTAGGATAATCCTGCTTGTTCACAAAATGTTAAACACAGTTGTTTAGTGTTGTGAGATTGAGGTGTTGACTGATAACAAGGTGCTGGTTTTTATCTTGAGAAACAAGTTTACACAAAGAAATTGTGCATATATACATCGGTGTGCCATTTCTTTCAGATATATGTGCAGCCTATAATACTTATATTTCATCATTATGATATACCAAGTACCTTTTTTGTTGCAACAACACTGGTTTGAAGGGTCCCTTCAGCTAATTGGGTATTAACTGTTTTTATATTTCAGTCTGCCAATGCCAAAGATGGCCAACTCAGATTTGACCAGAATTTTGAAGAGTGAGGAAATTCAAGCTGTGTTGAGAAAGCCTTTGTAAGTTTTTGTTTCTTAGTGTGTTGTTTGATTACTCTGTATGTCTAGGGCATTGTTTGTTAGTCCCTGGTTATGATCACATCCTAATTACGTGTACTGTAATTAGGAATAGCTATTATTTCTAGCAATTACTGCTACTGTTCAGAGCCTCTATTACAGATTTTGAAACTGAAGTGTTCCAATAAATCAGCTTCACTATACTTGTGGAAGTATGGTTGTTTTGGGTTCAGTCCCACTACATCGCACCTTAGTCAAGTGTCTTGTTGAAATTTGGTAGGCAGAAACTGCAGGTGTTGGTTATTTGTGTGTGTCTGTCCTATAACTGCAATTCAACAAATAGAAATTAATGAAACCAGTTGGATTGATTTTGCCAACAAAGCCATTGAGGACTTGCAAAGGAATGATGATTCTATATTGGTCCGTGTTGCTGATAGCCATGATATTGTTACAATATACTGACTTGCTCAGTTGTTTAACCCTTTAGCATTTACTATTATATTTTCATGGTAAATGCGTTCACATAATATCGAATCTGAGATTTTGAGAATAATACCGTAACATCAATATGAGCAACCAGTTACAGCTGGTTTGAATGCTAAAAGGTTAAACCTTTCATGACTAACTTTTTTGATGAAATGCATTCTATTTTGTTTTAAACTGGCCGTATCCAGCCAGAATTCTCTCATCTCTTTCCGTTCAATCCAGCCACTCCTACTGATGTTACGGCATTGTTCTCAAAATAATTATCAAAATCTCAGATTCAATATTACGTGAGATAAGGCCTTTACCATGAAATTATAGTAAATATAGAGTAATGTAAATGCTAAAGGGTTAAATATGAGTGGCTTTATTTTATAGAGCTGGGGTGGATATCAGGGTGGTTGAATATTATATTAGGTTCATGAAGTGACAATATTGGCACAAAATAACATTTCACTTACAGAATGTTAAACCTCTTGTTACCATATTTCTAATGAAAGACATTGCCTATGGTTTTCAAAATTTGTTTGGTGGGGATTCTCTAATATAATTTTCTTGCGTGTTTTGGAGCATAGCTTAACTTACTTAGGCTTTTGCATACAATTATGATAGGTTAACCCTTTAGCATTCGCATTAATTTTCAAATGTCATGCTTATCTGTTCGCATTTATTTTGAGTTAATCATACTCAAGAGGGTTATCAATTTTATTTGTTTGTAATTTTCTATGTGCAGACTTGAAATTTTGTCAGATGTTAAAATATCAATAATTTACAATTGTATATTTTTCCCAATTTTTTTATTTGACTTTTATGGGCAGGTGAAATTTATTAACAGGTGTAAAAGTAATGACTTTATGGATAAACACAAAAATTAAAACTTTATCTGACTTACATGTTAGATTTGTTACAAAGAATATCCATTCCGAACAGATGAATTAATTTAAAATGCAGGTGTTTTTGTATCTAATGTATTCCAATATATTTTTTCAATATTGTCAGACAATATTTCTATCGTGATATGGATCCAAAACAGCCTTTACATAATAGCACTTTGCAAAAGGAACACATAAATGTGGTTTCAATTCCATAACCTTTGTTTTTCTCTTTTGCAAAGAGCACATTCGGCAAACCTTCCTCCCATTAATTTTCTCCACTTTTCCGTGTTCACCTCAGATAATTTTGACTTTCTCCCAGGTTTGTGTTTACGAGAAGAATATCCTCCACGTAGCTGAGAGGCAACGTCTACACAAAATTTCATGTGGCAGTAGTCCTTTGGTGGTGGCGGATTCTTGTGGCTTTTAGTGAATACAATAAAAGAATTCACAATGGTTAAATTCACTAAAAGCCACAAGATATATCTCCACCATTTCTTCCCAGGGCGTCCAACTGGGTAGTAGGCGCAATATTGGTCGGATTTGTCAACCCCACCCATATATTTATTATAGGAGAGGTTGGCTAAAGGTTTACCTTCAGCCCAACTCCTGGTTGTTGGTTAGAAGATAGGAACAAAATTTGCCATTTGTCTTTATACAACGTGGCTAGCAAGTTCCCTTTTTGCACTTGGAGAATGTCACCTCTCTTTTTAAATTTTATGACTTTCATTTCTTGGGGTAGCCCTTTGCGATTCCCCATTATTGTACCGCAGGTGTACGTATTTACGAGGGCAAGATCCTCTGCTCGATGCAGTGAAGAAAAAAAACGATCAAGATATATGTGTCTGTGTTGAGAGTGGAAGAGTTTGGTCAGAGACCACACAACATCGTACCCCAAGCCATTTTTTCTCTCTCCGTTGTTTCTTTCTTGTGTAAACATCAAAGTTTGCACAGTAGCCTGTGTCCGATTCACAGAGTTCCCACATCTTGATGCCCCATTTAGTGGGATTAGCTGGCATGTATTGTCTAAAACGAACTCTACCCTTATACCCAATCATAGCTTCATCAACACTAAGATTTTTCCCAGGTATATACACTGTTTTAAATTTTTCAGAGAGCATTTTAATTACTGGTTGAACTCTTTATACAGAGGGTCATAATTCAAATCATTTCTACCAGGGGCATTTGAAGTATCAACCAGGTGCGAATATTGGTTTAATTTCAAATACCTTGTTTTTGGCATAATACTCGATATATAAGGGCCGCTAAACCTTATATCAGTGCTCCAGTAATTCCAGTCTTGGAAATTGTTTTATACCAAACATAATGTTTATGGTAAAAAAACGCTTGCATCTCCGCAGCATCTGTAGGTCACCATAACTGATCGGGTTTTCTTCGATATGAAATCTGCTGTTGGGCATATCGATTCTGCTCCAAAGAAGTTTGTGGCAAAAACAAAAAGAAATAATCCAGTGCTTTAGCATCGGGATGTAATGTATGCTGTGGACCAGTATTTTCAACAAAATTGGGAACATGTATTGGTGTGGTATTTTTTTACCATGTTGCTGAAATATCTTCAATGCGGCCTGAAGATCTCCTTCGTTTTCACTTTCAAAACAATCATCGTTGGGCGAAATTTCAGAAATATAAACATCAGATTCATTTGAAGATAAATCACTAATATCATCTTTTGTTTCTTGTTCATTCTGAATGTCGTGTGTAAAACCTTCAAAGTCGATATCGCTACTTTCATAAGCCATGTTGATACAAAAAAAAATCTGTTCTACTTTCAAAGTTAAAAAAAACACGTGTTGCTTTAAGTTATTTCACTATATTGTTAATTTTCGCAGTAAGGGCTTAATCTCGAATTGACGAGATTTTGATGATGGTTTGTTTATTTTTAGAAAGATTTTTTAGTGTGGGTGTTTTCAGGCGGTTTGAACACTAAAGTGTTAAATGACATTGCCAGATTTTGAGAGATAGTTATATTGTCCATGTTTCAGTGTTCCTTTGTGTTAAGACAACTATTTTATTGAGCCACCAGTCCGTTCTGCCTAAGATGGGTTACCTTTGCTATGCCTTGTGGATTCTACATGTACCCTATGTATGTAATAGGATTAATGCAGAGGAGTGATGACTTTATATTGGTCCGTGTTGTTGACAGTAATGATGTTTCTACAATATCCTGACCTTTGCTTAATTCTTAACATCCTGTACCACATGAAACCATCGTAGCAAGGCATTCTTGAAAAGTACAAAACATAGTTATATTTGATTAAGACTGCATTGCATAGTGTTAGAGTAGAGGGCAAAATGATTTCTGTGGTGGGTACAATAAAGTACCAATAACGGATAGTAGGTTGGTGGTATTGTTGGAGCCAGTTTGAAGGTGGTGGGTAGGTGTCTCAACATAGAGTATATGCAATCAGGGTGGATGAGTGAGGTATCTCAACTCACTGATGCAAAAGAATGATGGTATATTGATCTGTTGATAATCATGATATTAACACAATATCCTTACTTTTGCTTCTTGATTTTGTGTTTATTTCAAAAAGTTGTTGATTGCAATAGTTAACTGAAGTTGTACAGTGTACCAACACTACAGTGTTTAGTGGCAATAGTTGTTGGTGGTTTATCTTGGTTGATAATAACATTACATCTGTTATCTAAGACACCCTGTGGGAGGAAAGTACACAAGATACGGGCACGGGTGAAACAACCCTTTCTGTCCTGTTGTGTGTGAGCGATAGATGCAGGGTAATGACATATTGGTTTGTTCTGTTGTAATGATGTCACTTATATATCCTGACCTTTACTCCACTTTCTCATATTTCTAATGAAGGACACCTTGCCATTCTATTTTATAATTCTAGGTTCTAGTTGCTATTGTCTCATTAATAATTGTTTATTACAGGAGGAGGATAAATAGATATCAGTTGAAAAAGAATCCATTGAAAAATTTCCGAGTGATGGTCAAATTAAATCCATATGCCGCTGCCATGAAGAGGAGTGCCATTCTTTCCCAGAGGGTCAGGAGGGTTAAGAAGGAACAGCTGACTGCTAAGAGCGACAAGGCAAGTACTCTTGTAATTATAGTTAAGCTTTTTTACCCCTTTCTATTTTTTAAATAATGTTGGAGATATAACTAATTTTCTCATTATTAAGCTGGTATTTGTAGCATAGCTTACTAAAGATTCTGTTCTATATGATGTTATTATTATATATAATACTGATAGGAAGAGCATCCGATCTTTGAAAGCCTGCCAAACAAAGAGTTAGTGGTGGGGTCTTGATAAAATGCACTCAGTAGTGATCAATAACTTTCAATGACTTAGTTTGTGGCTGTCAGTATTAAGTTAACTCTGGAAAACAGACTATACTTGATCTTGTTTACTTTCTTTGGTGTTTCTACTATATATATTTTCCTACATTTCAGAAGAAACAGTGTCTGGGTTTCAGGAAAAGACCTGTGAAATTGAGGCCTGTCAAGGGTGCTGATAATAAGATTGTAAGGAAGTCTAAATCAGTTAAGAAGCTTAGCAAACGTCCTACAAAGCCATTAAAAAAGACTGGGAGTGCAGCACAGAAAAAACTTGCTGCAGGAAAAAAGGTTGCAGCTAAGACCACCAAAAAGACTGATCCCAAAAAGCAGCAACCGGCTAAGGCAAAGGTTGCAGCGAAATAAGTGGTGATGTTACTGCACTGTTGTAATAATAAATATTTCTTAATTTGATTGGAGGCTGTTTTCTTGTGTTACTTGCTGTTTTAACCTGTCGTGTGTATAATTATTTTATGAAGTGTTGACAAATTTGAGTTTTGAATGTCAAACCTAGAGGCGTGGGCAATATTGCCTATGGAAATCACTCGCATTACTTAGGGATATTAGAGGGAAAGCATAAGGATTAGTGGTTTGGGAGCATGTTGCATGCTTCAACAATACACTTTGTTTCATTTTCCTCAGACTACTCAGCAGGCAAAATTAAGTTGTACCTGTTGGTTCAAAGGCTAAGCCTTGTGACACTGAATCTCTCTGGGATGTATGTTAACAGTGCATCTTTCTGTGGAATCAGCCACATGCATGTTAATTTCATGAGCGGACAGTTCCGTTGTTCAAACAACTGGAATACAGGGCCGATGGAGTTACACATGAGGATTAGTTCTTTCATGAATCAGAGAAACATAAGCTCTGTAAATTCAGTTTATTTAACATTACATTGTGAACTGGCTGTTGCTTGAATGTAACTGCAGGATGCCTTGTATTTGTTCTGAGTCGAAATCTCATTGAAGTCAATTTTCATCCTCTCATCATTCGATAAAATAAATTACTAGTCGGGCAACAGGTTGGCAGAATTTTTAGTGTTCTGAGAGCAAATCTTATTGTGGCCTGTTTGGGCAGTATACTTAATCTATTAGCTAGTTTAACATCACCATCTGACTCTAAAGAGTCCTCTTTGTTGTAAGCATTCAGATTTGGTCACCAGTTAGAGTATATTTTCATCTTTCTTTTTCACTCCTCTCAGGCTTTGCAGCAATTTAGTAAATGAAATACCTCATTACTAAGCTGTTCGAAACTTCACTTAAAGGTTGTTGCATAAAATTATGATGTTAGGTTTTTAAAAGCCTTTAAAATAGATTTGAGGCAGATAGATACCAAAAAGTGTTTTAAAGGATTTGATCTGTTGAAATAGGGCAAGTGTGCAGAGTGGACCTCACAAAACTGGCAACTGTATCACGACATCACAACTGATCCAAGGTTTCTTCCCATAAAAAGGCATTTCACTGAGACATGGCTGCTGAATACCTTTTCGACAGGCCTTGTATAAGTAACCTTTTTATTATTAAGCTGGATTGGGAGAGTACTGAACATGCTCTGTGGTTACAGCCCTGTACATTCTAGCTTTGCTTTTCTTCCTTACAGGTTCAGTAAATTAAAGCACCAGTGACACTGGGTTCAATTTAATTGACTTACTCCTTCAAATAGCTGACTTTGTACCAAAGGTAGAAACAATTGAGCTAATGTTTTAAAATTATCTTACATAAGATTATGGAAGGTTTAAATTTAAATACAAACACTATACCATATAATATAAGGGGCAGTTTGGTATCAAATGGGTTAACCTTTTTCTCACGGGTGCTATAGAGAACTGACAAGAGTGTAGCTGAACTTTACAATAATGATTATCCCGAACAAAACTATTTCTGATTCAATGTTAGAGTAAGATTAACCTCATGGTAAAATTAAAACTATAAATAACTCTTAGTACGGCTGTTAAATATAAGTATGTATACGTACATACAGACGTACAGTAGTATGTATATATATATATAGATGTACGTATGGATTCACCGAATATTTATTATAATGCTCGGTGTGTTTGTAAACAAACATCCCGAATTAAGCCGTACAGTGTACCGATTAACTCACTCGATATGCAAATTAGGCTGCTCAGCCGTTAATATGCATAAGGAAAGTATATACTTTCAGACGTTCAACCATCTGGTAGGAAGGTATACGTTGCTGACGATAGCTAATAAGCTTGAAACTAGTACAGCGTTCCTTTGTCAGTGTTGAACAAATGAGCAACGATGGTTGCTAGACACTACGGCTTAATTCGGGATGTTTGTTTACAAACACCGAGCATTATAATAAATGTTCGGTGAATCCATACGTACATATATATATGTGTGCATGTATGTATATATATATATATACACATCCTACTGTACGTCTGTATACATATATGTGTGTCCGTCTACATACTTATATTTAAGTAACAGCCGTACTAAGAGTGAGAAATGAAATTTCGTTTCATTTTTTCCGTTTATCGTTTTCGGTATCCCGGCCGATTAACTCACTCGATATGCAAATTAGGCTGCTCAGCCGTTAATATGCATAAGGAAAGTATATACTTTCAGACGTTCAACCATCTGGCAGGAAGGTATACGTTGCTGACGATAGCTAACAAGCTAGAAACTAGCACAGCGTTCCTTTGTCAGTGTTGAACAAATGAGCAACGATGGTTGCTAGACACTGTACGGCTTAATTCGGGATGTTTGTTTACAAACACACCGAGCATTATAATAAATGTTCGGTGAATCCATACGTACATATATATATGTGTGCATGTATGTATATATATATATATATATATATACATACTACTGTACGTCTGTATACATATATGTATGTACGTATACATACTTATATTTAAGTAACAGCCGTACTAAGAGGGAGAAATGAAATTTCGTTTCATTTTTTCCGTTTATAAATAACTATTTTTAATAATTAAAATAGAGCTAAATATACTGAAAAGTTTTCGAAGTTTACGACATACGATTAATTAATTTAAAAATAGAATAAATAAAAATAGCTTTAATGTTTAAAATGATTAATCACTTTAAAGCCATGAGCCAATGTGCCAAGATGGAAATCTCTACTCTACATGGTCATACGACTCGCTAGAAATAACAGCCAAATCTCCCTCCTGTTACTCTAAAGCGTTCTGGAAGAAATGACACATTAGTTAATGTAACCAAAAATTTGCAAAATAGGAAATGGCATGGTTACAGTAGGAAAATATGGAATGTATATCTTACAATATCTGAATCAAATTAAAGCAACAATCTCATCACGTCATATTCACAGCACTTCTATAAATATTCATGTCAGTGGAGATTAGCGGCGTGTCTTTATAAACAGAGGTAATACTGTAAAATCAACCTTGGAAGTGTAAGGAATTCATTTTAATATATCTTTCGATCAATTTAACAGTCCAAAGCAAATCAATCATGATACAGAAGGCTTGCGCGAATTACTTCCCTTGTCTCTTGAATCTGTATAAAAGTTAAGACATCGATGAAGTGTTTACTGGGTCGCTCGACCAACTAAAATACTTTGAACAAAATAATTAGATAAATAAAAACAGAATGGATTCGTCTAAATCCTATAAAAGATACTGCTAATGAAAAAGAACGAATAAAGGGTAAAACGAAAGCGTTACACGTCGTATAAATACGATAAGCATTCAACGTTATCTCAGCAGACGATAATTCTATTTGTGTGTGTCTGGACATATATGTGTATGTTTGTGCGTATGCAGCTATTCGACTCTCTCTCTCTCTGCCACTTCGGTCATGTATACTGCTACCCCAACTCATATCCCTCTCTCTGTCCCTCTTTTACTTCCCTTCTCTATGTTGTCAAACATGACATCTGTCATCGAACCAATCAACCAAAATCCCGCCGAGGTTAAAACTTTGCCTTTCATCCTTACGGGGTCGGTAAAATAAAGTACCAGTAATACACTGGATTATTTGCTGGCCTTGTGCCAAAAGTAGAAACTATTATATATGCAAGATGAAGGCGACGTCCTCTCCCTTTTTCTGTCACACACACACTCTCTTTAAACAAATTACGTTCCTGTTCTCTCTATTTATGTACATCTTTTTCGCTTGGCGTTTCCCCTCTCTTTATGTAAATGGTAATGTAACTTACTGTCACCTCGAAAACACAGTGATCCCTTTTCTCTCTCTATCCATGTGCATATTTCTCGCTTGGCGCTCCTCTCTCTATATAAAGTGAGAGTAACGGACAGTTAGACAGCACTTTTGTTATAATATAGATTAGATAAATAGCAAAGTGTTGGTTGTCATGATTTGGAAGTATATGTTTGCCACTATGAATAAACACTAAGTACGTCAAAATGTAACGATGTATTGATAAAAAAATATTCACTACACTTGTATTTTGCAAAAACAATTTTCATTACAGTGCTCACGCTCACACACTATCAATATAGTATTTAAAATAGAAATAAATAGAGAACGGGGTAGAAATTGAGTAAAGTAATATTTCTTATGTTTATTTCATTCATCAAAAATAACGAAATGCTAAAAAGAAAACAACTCTATTCAAAAGCTGTAAGCAGACGACGTTTATGTGTATGTGCGCGGGCGCTCTCTCCAGCGTTTGTTCCCCTCCCTTTCTTTCACGTCCCTTTACAGTCTGAGTTCAAATCCCGCCGAGGTTAACTTTGCCTTTCATCCTTACGGGGTCGATAAAATAAAGTACCAGTAATGTACTGGATAATTGCTGGTCTTGTGCCTAAAGTAGAAACAATTATTTACCTGGTGGGCGGTGGATTGGCAGTATCGGTAGAGGGTCGGACGCTATGCTTTCCGCATAGTTACGTCCCTTTACGATCTGAGTTCAAATCCCGCCGAGGTTGACTTTGCCTTTCATCCTTACGGGGTCGATAAAATAAAGTACCAGTAATGCACTGGGTAATTGCTGGTCTTGTGCCTAAAGTAGAAACAATTCTTTACCTGGTGGATTGGCAGTATCTGTAGAGGGTTGGACGCCATGCTTTGTAGCAAAGAGTTACGGCCCTTGTCATTCTGAGTTCAAATCCCGCCGAGGTTAACTTTGGCTTTCATCCTTACGGGGTCGATAAAATAAAGTACCAGTAATGCACTGGATAATTGCTGGCCTTGTGTCAAAAGTAGAAACAATTATTTACCTACCACTTTCGATACTATGTATACTCCTACTTCAACTCATATCTTAATTTCCCCACTCTGTTTATGTTTTGTATCTTAGCAGTTCAACAACAAAAATAGAAAAAATAAATTCTAATGTTGATATGGTCGACTACACAATGGCGATACTCCAGCATGGTTACTGTCTAATAACTGAAACTAGTTTTAGAAGTCATTTCTATAATAAATATGCCTTTACTCTACTAACGTATTGAGTACGTCTTTCAACTGTGGTCACCTCCCGGTACACATCGGAAATCCTCCTATATATATGATCCTGTCTCTATTTCTTGTACTCCTGAGGAAGGGAAAACTTCTTTCCCATTTTCCATATAAAGCGTGAAACTAATAAGACTTTTTAGCAGCATGGTGTATAAATGTTATTGAGACACGAGTAACATAATAATGACGCCAACAGCAGAAATTAGAGATGAAATGTATGTTTATTTTTGTTGTAGCACAAATAATGTTTGTTAACTTGTATGGTTGAAGTTACACATAAAATGAGGTTACAAAAGGGAATGTGCCATTGTGCCGGAAAGCCGGCAGGCCAAAGTGCAAAATCTCACCGTCACATGTTGTACGTGTTGCTGGTTCGAAGTTCCTGGTGCGAGAGAGAGATTCTTCAAATCTTCGCGGGGATTTTCTCCCTCAAGGCGCGTAGGGATACATCCTCTTCTACTGGCGCTGAGCCAAATCACGCACAGAGAATGTATGTGAGCCCGCAGAATGTAGGTCACTACAATACTCCCCCTCTAGACGGAAGACGATACAGATTATTGAATCAGCAAGAAAAAATGCTGAAAGAGCACATCAGTGAAAAAATAATTGAGCAGAAGGATGCATGCAAGAAAAAAAACGAGACGCTAAGGGCCGTGTTGAGCCGCTGTGTCAAATGACTAGCTGTTTTGTAGTTTATACGTGACCACCAAAGGTCTAACAGAAAACGGATAAAGACATGGGCGAAGTTGCTGTTCTTGCATTAAATGTTAATGGTAAGTGCTGTACCAGTAGCTGTGGATGAAGCTATTATGGTAGTTTACCAGTGCTGGCAAGAAGATGATGGGTAGGCGAGAAAATGTCGGCCTCCCAGATGTATTGCCGAAAGTGCTAGGGAGCCAGGAAAAAATGGCTGGTTGCTTTGAAAAGAAAAAAGCAAGTTGAATCTGTAGGTGCGCAGTAGTTGCAGTGCAAATTCCATAATTCCGGCGAATCCACAGAAGTGGTGGAAATGCCGACAAGTCCAGTTCTATTTGTTGTTTTCCCAGTGAGTCGGGTAAGGTAACAAGATGGAGGTTGTTATGGACGATGAGTGTGCAACGAGATGCGAAACTGTTTGAGTTCAGCTGCAATTAGCATTCTCGTGTTGCGGTGCCTGTTTGAATCCAGGTGAATTAAGCTCTATGAGTCGCTAGCATGTAACGGCACCTCAACCAGGTGAAACGGGATCTCGCAGAATATTACGTTTGAAGAACATATACTAAGAACAACATGTTGGTGGGTGACAAAGAAATGTGTGCATATGCAGGCATGTAAAACAGCAAAGAAATGCGTGGGTGCAGTCATATATACAATGATAAAGAAAATGATGCAGTCATATATACAATGATAGAAAAAAAATGAATTTCCATATAATACAGTTTTTAAAAAATAAATGTCCAAAATAAATGCCTGAAAAAAAAAGGAAGAAAGAAAGAATTGTTTCTTTTCTTTTAACAAAAAGTTCGCTTTTCTTTTCTTTGAAATTTCTTTGGGATCGCTCTTACTAGGGAGCTAGTAGAGTTGTTGTTGTTGTTAAAGCAAAGTCACAATGAATCTTCTCTAGAGTCGAAGTCGAGCGTTGAAGAACCAAGAGTCACCAATATGGCAGCCACGTCTGACGCCATAGTGGTGAGAAGACTAATGTCTTAATTTCTCGAGTCCTTGTGGTAACGAGACAGAAGGTATGGTGGTTGCGTCGGTAAAGTTACAAGCTGCCACATCGCCATTCCCTGGTGTTGGTTAATAGTTAGCCATCTGTTGCTGCTGGTACTTGGTGGTAGCCGTTTTGAAATTTCTTCGTGGCGTAAATTTTTTTTTTTTTTTTTACATACACTGCCAATTTTAATTTTATTTCAAAAGGAATATTTTGAACTGAAAATATTCATCACGTTGGGTTCACCACTTTTAGCAGGCATGGTGTATATTTGTTATTGAGACACGAGTAACATAATAATGACGTTAACAGCAGAAATTAGAGATGAAATGCATGTTTATTTTTGTTGTAGCACAAATAATGTTTGTTAACTTGTATGGTTGAAGTTACACATAAAATGAGGTTACAAAAGGGATTGTGCCAGAAAGCCGGCAGGCCAAAGTGCAAAATCTCACCGTCACATGTTGTACGTGTTGCTAGTTCGAAGTTCCTGGTGTGAGAGAGAGATTCTTCAAATCTTCGCGGGGATTTTCTCCCTCAGGGCGCGTAGGATACATCCTCTTCTACTGGCGCTGAGCCAAATCACGCACAGAGAATGTATGTGAGCCCGCGGAATGTAGGTCACTACAACTTTTTGTATCTCTATTTTCTCGTTTCCTTGAACTATATATATAAGCTATATATACATATATATGTAACTATGTATGTATGTATACGTACATACATATATGTATACAGACGCACAGTAGTATGTATATATATACATACATGCACACATATATATATATATATATGCGCGTATCGGTTTACCGAACATTTATTACAATGCTCGGTTTGTTTGTTTGTTTGTAAACAAACAAACAGCCCGAATTACGCCGTACAGTGATTAGGCAACCACGTCACCTTTTTGTTCAACACTGACACAGGAACGATGTACTAGTTTCAAGCTTGTTAGCTATCGTCAGCATCGTATACCTTCCTGCCAGATGGTTGAACGTCTGAAAGTATACATATATGTATGTACGTATACATACATACATACTTACATTTAAGTAAGTGCCGTACTAAGAGTGAGAAATGAAATTTCGTTTCATTCTATTCCATTTATCGTTTTCGGTGCGCCCAGCCGAACTCACTCGATATGCAAATTAGGCTGCTCAGCCGTTAATATGCATAAGGAAAGTATATACTTTCAGACGTTCAACCATCTGGCAGGAGGGTATACGATGCTGACGATAGCTAATAAGCTTGAAACTAGTACAGCGTTCCTGTGTCAGTGTTGAACAAAAAGGTGACGTGGTTGCCTAAACACTGTACGGCGTAATTCGGGCTGTTTGTTTGTTTACAAACAAACAAACCGAGCATTGTAATGAATGTTCTGTAAACCGATACGTGCATATATATATGTGTGCATGTATGTATATATATACATACTACTGTGCGTCTGTATACATATATGTATGTACGTATACATACATACATACATACATTTAAGTAAGTGCCGTTCTAAGAGTGAGAAATGAAATTTCGTTTCATTCTATTCCATTTATATATATATATATATATATATATATATATATATATATATATATATATAAATATATATAAAACGGAGTTAAAGACTCGCGTTAATTCCCCTGTACTTTTATGAGCTCAAGGAATAAATCACCGGTATCTCGATAATACAGTATATAGAGAAGAAAACACAAAAAGGGGTGTATGCTTTCAATTACAAGGGGTAGAGAACCACTATAGTGAAGGATATATGGACTACGAAAAGTGGAGCAAATACATAATGATTAAGAGGTAAAATTAAAATATAAAAAAACCCACCTTTATAATTATACACACCTGGACATTCCCAAAGAAGAGAATGTTTCGCCAAAGTGCTGGTACCATAGCTTCTAAGGACTTAACAGGTGGAAAGAAGGTATAGCCAACACGTCTAAGGATATTTCAGACAACTGAATAAAGCACATGGTGATAGAAAACACACGCACCCTAACTTTATAGAAAAACACATTTAGTGTTCTGCCAGACCCAGGGTTATTTACTCGAGTAAATGTCACTGGAATCTAACTACTAAATTTTATACAGAAAAGGATAAGACTTCATTTTTATTGTAGGTCCATGTTATAATTGTTGTACACAAATATTCTCGTAATTAGGTATAGTCCAGATCCATGATAGGTGGTTAGAGAGAAGTTAACATGTTTGTCTTCAGTGTTGTCGGTTCGAAGGAAGGCGCCAAAAGAGAGAGCTTGACTGCTTTGCCGCTATTTATATCCTCTTTCCAGAAGTTGCAAAGAGGGTTCTAGACTTTCGACGGGAAGTAACTCTAGCTACTTCCCTGTCTAGAGAGCGCTACACACAGCTACCAATTCCTAGCTAATTTTCCTGGGGGCAAAAAACAAACTTATAACCTTGCATGATTTTTTTAATAAAAAACAAACTCTTATCAAGTCTTCTGCTCCAAATGTGAGCTCTGGATCCTCAACCACCTGACTTCTCAACACCAACAGGTAATCGACCTGTTTGCAGAGTCCTTCCTTCCATCGCGGTCCCTCCCCCGTCTGCTTGGTGCTCCTTAGGAGCTCCAATCACAGACCTTGCCTTCAAGTCAATGTTCCAATCAAAGATGGTTGGCCTTGACCAGCTGCTGAGGAATATCTAAGTTATCGAACTCCATCAAGGTTTCTTCATACTCAGGAACTACCTGTCTATTCCTAAGCTTCTGTATCTGTTCAGGGTCAGCCCCTCTCACAGATTTCTGTCCTGCCTCCAACGCTTCAACGACCTAATCTTTGAGAGACTCGAGTGCCTGGTCAATGTTAGATTCTCGTTGCCCAAGCGATTTGGGGGTCTTGGTCTTCGTAAGTGTTCGTCCCTCTCTCTCCCCTGCTTCCTTTCCGCCACCCACGCTTGTTCCATCCTGGTGAGCAACATCCTCTCCTCTCCAACATGGACTAGTTCCAACAGGGAGTTGGGTGAAGCTGTCCACCAATGGAGTGAGTTGGGCTTGTCTCTTCCTGAGAAGGTAGAGGACAGTCGAGGTCAGAGAAATTGGGACAGCATAAGTTCGAAAAACACCTTCGACTCCCTTTTCGTTCAGTCAGATCAGTTTGCAAGTATTTGCTTACTATCTGCCAGTGCCAAATACTCAGGCGACTGGGTTGATGCCCTACCCGTGGCCACGGGTAGGGCATCTCAGCCTGGATGAACTTCGTGTCTCCATCGCCCTCAGGGTGGGAGCTGACGTCTTCATGGGTTTGAGGTGCTGATGCGGCAAACTCCTCGACTCCACAGGCCCCCATGGTCTTTCTTGCCGCCTGCATGCCAGCCGCTTCGCGCGTCACATGGAGCTAAACCTTGTAGTGACCTACATTCTGAGCGCTCTTGAATACATTCTCCATATGTTGTTTGGCTCAGTTCAGTCAATCGCTACCAGCATAGGGAGATGTATTTCAACTTCCGCCCTAAGGGAAAAATTCCCGCTTCTTTACAATAAACTTTCTCTCTGCATCTCAGCACTGGAAGGTAAACATCTCTTGATTTTGTTCCTCAACAAACATTCCAAATTGTAGCTACCAAACAATTACGGCGGCCGTGGCCTCTAACTTCAGCCACTGGTCTGCGTATTCTTTTACAGCATCTTAATTTGTTTTGTTTCATTTCTTATGACATGTCTTCACAACTAACTCAACTTCTCATCTTTGTAAATAAATTATATATAAAAAAATGTTGTAATGCCTTATGATGATATTTGCCACAACATTCTCTTGGACTGCTTCAGTTACTCTCTGTGATACAATACACAAACAAATATTAACATTCAAAACATCACATATTTATACCCATATATCTCCCTCCTCTATAACTCTCAACAAAAATACCCATTCTAAAATCTCATTCTCAAGAGAGCTTTGGTCTGAGCGAACATCCCCTCAATCTTGGAACCATCTGGGTTGTCCAGAAGTGATAGCAAAAGACCTGACGGTCTTACCCTGTGCCCCTGGTTGAGAGGTTGGTGCCTTGTCTGGGACGTCACTGTTAGTGACTCTTTTGCTCTTTCCCACATGCTGCGGTTAGGACGAGAGCTACAGCTTCTGCAGCCGAGCTGAGTAAGACCCTCAAATACTCTGCTCTGTCGGCCAGTTACATTTCTCAGCCTGTGGCTTTCAAGACGTTTGGGGGAGTCGGGCCGCTGACTGCGAGGTTCCTTTCCTCACTGGCGGCTCACCTAATAGAGGTGACTGGCGAATCTCACAAGGGCGCTTGGCTGTTCCAGCGCATTAGCCTCGCCATCACCTGAGGCAATGCTGCGGGTGTGCTGGCTTGCCTCAAAAATCATTAGAGAGGTTACCCAATACTTCTCGCACCGTTGCTGTCTTTTGCTCTGGTGTTGGCTCCGTTGTTCACCCCTTCCTTTACATTTTCTTTAATATTGCAACATTAAAAGAATATATCTTTCTGAATGAATCGCGAGCTATTTATATTGTTATCTAAGCATTTGTAATGTTATTTATGTATATATTTAAAACATATTTGTTATGTTATTCTACTGTAAATTTATTTATATGCTCTATTTATATTTTCATTCTGAAAGAATTGTAAACGATTTGCAATGTTATTTATACAACTATGAATACAAAAAGTATTCTGCATAACATGCACTTGAATATTTCTGTCTGCTTAAAAGCTGTATGCATCTTGATATTGTTTTATTGTTGGTATTCATTATATCTTTTTTGTTCTGAATATTTCCTGAACAGATAAAGCACCCATATTGGAGATAAATAATCCGCAGTTGCTCTGCAAATGGATATGATATTCTAGCCATATTGAAACTTTCGTAAAGATGTATCATTTCTTATCCTTGACTTTCTTACAATTTTGAATTTATATAAATATATATATTTCTTAACACAAAATATATATATACAGATAAATATAGATTGACAGTCAGACAGACAGATGCATGGAGAGGTAGACACATAGATATGTTACTTTATTAGCCACAGGGGCACAAAAGAAGGGGACAAATACAAAGGGGGAAGTTTACATACAATAAAAACATGTAAAATACTATCACAAATGCAGTTTAAAAATTAATCGATTTTCCCCAATAGGGGGAGACATTATATATGGGTAACATATACCCCCGAAAAAAATGTGCAACCCTCATCTCCAGGAGTACGAAGAGTGAGTACCCCCTTCCTCTCTTCCTCTTTTTCCTCAACCTACAGGCTGATATAGAGAGAAGGCCCATTCACTCGGGCCATTCTCGCCACTTTCACCCACCTTTCATAAAACTTGCTGGGGTACAGCACCTCTCTCTCCATCCTGACTCTTCTTCCAAAGTGGTATTTGAAAAAAAGAATCAGTTGTTGGCCGGAGAGAAAGGTGTCTGACCTCAGCTCTTTTAACCTCGTCCACCATACAACCTCTTTCGCCATAGTTATCACACAAAGGAAAACCACCTCTCCTTCATTTTTGAACGAGGGTGGCGGTTTGATCATGACAATGGACTCGGTGGTCAACCGGATTGGTCCCACCCGTGACAATAGTCATTCTACATAGCCCCACAGGTCGGTAACGCCCGGGCAGTGTACGAATGCCTGCGCGACGGTTTCTTCGTCTCGCACGCATCTCGGACAGATCTTTTTCGAAGGGTCCCTGCCCAGGCGCCCATGTCTGTAGAGCTTGTCTCGAACTGGTAGAGCTCCTCAGTAGCACTGCCAGGCCAGGGACTTTTGGAAGTTGTCCATTGGTCCCGGACAGAAGGTCCTACCGAACAGACTGGCCAGTTCTACACTTAGAGTTTCTCCGAGCGTGTCGTCGCACTTGCTGCAGACCAACCCTCTATAGAATGACGAAGTGGAGTCTCCACTGATCGCCGAGTCCGCCTGCCAGAGGGCTGTGAGCGCCTGAGCACATTCGATGTGCCAGTCACCCATTTTCCTCGGTCTTTGCTTGACCCAGGACTGCAGCTCGGTCAGCAAGACGAGTCGTGGGAAGGCTCGCCTCACGAATGGGGCCCACACCAGTTGTCTGGAGAGGAATGCGTGGAGGTGCCGCAGCCTGAGCGCGTGTTTGCGCATCATCAGCCACGCCATCCCCAGCCCTCCGTTTGAAGGGTGTTGGCAGCAGATGGATCTTCTCACCAAAGGAGCCCGTTTCTTCCAAAGGAATTGGAAGAGCGCGCGCTCCATTTTGGTTAGAGTTTTGGCTGGACAAGGCACGACGGTCAAGCGGTAGTAGATGACAGACGCTATAAAAGTGTTCGCCACCTCCGCTCGACCTTTCAAGAATAGTTTGCACTCGGCCCACTTCTGGGTGAGCACAAACACCTTGGCCGTCACTTCGTTCCAGTGCTTCTCCACCTGGAGGTCCGGACCAAACCAGACCCCGAGCAGCTTCACCGGTCCTTCTGTCCAGCGTCCGACGACGCCATCAGAAGGCATCGGTTTGCCTCTCCACGATCCGAGTTGCAAACCGACGGATTTGTCCCGGTTCAGCTTCGCTCCTGTGAACCTTTCGTATTCCTTCCGTAAGATGCCGACTTCCTCGATTTACGAGGTGCTCGACACAATTACTGTCATATCGTTGGCGTAGGCTGACGCCACTTTCCGCAGTCCCGATTCTAGAGGGATGCCCTGCAATAGCTCCAACTTCCGCAATAGTGGCTCGAGAGTCAGTATGTACAGAAGGGAGGAGAGAGGGCATCCCTGTCGGATGGATCACGTGATATGGAACAGCTCCGAGAGGTAGCCGTTCACCTTGACTCTTGAGCAGATGTTGCCGCTGTGCATTGCAGCAATCCAGCCCCTGAACACGGGTCCGAAGCCTGCCGCCACAAGCACCGCATCCAGGTAACGATGGCCAACCCTATCGAAAGCCTTAGACTGATCCAAGTTGATCAGGGCCCCACCGAAGACAGGTTTACACCCTACCCTCTCTATGATGTATCACATGAGGTGGAGGTTGTCGTGTATGGGCCTGGTCAGGATTGCGCATGTCTGCGCTTCTCCCACCAGGTTTTCGATGACAAGCGGCAGCCTCTTTGCCAACACCTTGGCCAAAATCTGTAACTCTGTGTTTAGCAGAGTTATGGGCCGGAAGTTGCCTATGTCATCCCCCTTATTCTCGTCCTTCCTGACTAGTGTGACTACGCTCTGGTCACAGAACTGGGAATTCTCCCGTTCTGTTGCCAGTTGCAGTAGACCGCTTCCAGGAGACCGGAGAACAAGTCCGGCATTGCTACGTAAAATTCATAGGGTAGACCGTCGAGACCTGGCGATTTGCGTTTGCTGGATTGGCTCAGCGTGTCCCCTATCTCAGCGGCTGAAATCGGCTTTTTGCAGAACTTCGCCTCGCTGTCCGAGAGTCGCGGTAGGCTGTCGAGGTATGGACCGAAATCCATAGCCCCTCACAACGCGCCACCCTGCCCGAACAGCTGAGCAAAGTGCCGTTGAAAGGCCGTGCACATCTGCTTCGGCTCACGTATCATGCGTCCGTTTTGGTCCTTCAAAGACTGAATCATGGACTTGTTGCCACTTTTCATTACCCAGAGCACGTATTTTGCTTCTGATAACGCAGCCCTCGTGCTTTGCGTCGAAGAACTGGTCCAAGGCCGTTCTAGTTGCTAGCACGCTGGCTACGTTGCCACTTCTACTTTATCTACCAGTTCCTTCTCGGTCCTATTTCTATCTAACGCTAATTCTTTACTAAAAACTAACGAGTCTAATATAACTGCCCTCTTGAGAGAGTACCACCATCTGTTGTTGACAATGGCCCCTGTCAAGTGCTGTTTAACTAAAGTGCTAATCCGTCTACTGTAGGCTTTGCAGTCGGTAACGACAAGTTCAGTTTCCAGTAGCCGGGTCCTTGTCTATGGGTTCTATCAAGGTTGACCATGCAGGTCACTAGTTTGTGATCTGAATAGGCAACCATGAACATTTGTGGACAGCTTAACATGTCCTATAGATAGGGTGGTAGTTAGATATGTAGGTAGATAGACACATAGTTATATTCATTCATCATCATCATCATCGTTTAATGTCTATCTTCCATGCTAGCATGGGTTAGACGGGAGTTGTCCCAATTTGAGGCAAGATTGGTCGAGTGCCCGTGTCTCGCTCGTATAGGACTATCTGGCAGGTTTTCTATGGCTGAATGCCCTTTCTAACACCAACCACATTTACAGTGTGGATTGGGAACTTTTTACCGTGTTACCTACACAGCCACATTACAACGTGGACTGTGTGTTTTTTTGTTGTGACACCTACACAATCTCGATCTCATTAATTTGGACTCGATGTTGTGGTACCAACTTTACAGAGAAAGGGTGGTGTCGGTGGTAGTGGGAGGATGGAGTAGGGGTAGTGGGTTGCGGTGTATATTTGGTTAAGAGGGGCCTACTGACTGTAGATTTTGCTTTGTACATAGGCAAGGCGGCTCTTCTGTATTACTGCGTAGCGTCAAAGATCTCGGTTAAATGTTTCATGTGCATGAAATTAAAGGAAACAGAGGTAAGCCAACTCATTTAAAACGAAATAGCTCAAATGAACTTCATTAGTCATTATAATAATTTGATTATAGTAAGTTACAAAATTTGCTTACCTCCCCCCCCCCCCCCCATCCTCAGAGCTATTCATATCTGTATACAAATATTCTCTTTTGACGTGAAGATAAAGAGATACATTGGGAGGAAGTAGGTACTTAGATAGATAGACAGGGAGGTAGTTGGATATACAGATATGTAGATAAATAGATAGATGCTGTATTCATTGTCAGAAGATAGAGAGATACATTCGGAGGTAGCTATAGTTAGTTGTTTATTTGACTATTGACCATCATGTGAGAGACTAGTGTAGATGAGTGTTATGTTTTATCTTAAGATATATATGTGTGGGAAAACCACATGACCGCCAGCAGTCTTACTGCTATAACTCACACCGGACAGTGGCATAGAACAGAAACCTGTTGAGAAAGTGAACCCTCTGTTTGATCTTCCAAAACCAATAACTTGCATACCCCGCAAGTGGATTTGTTGATTTCGGATTTCACAGAAACCTACCGGAGATATTGCTTAATATCGACGCGATGGTCCAGGTTTGTCAAATTATCCTGAGTTGGTTTTCTTGTTGCTTTGGTCCTTGCGGCTGGCTTACCGGTCGCAGTCTTCAATTTGCCAAGCTGTCTAAACGTAATGTTATTACTCTAATATAAAATACCTTATTGAGTGCTTAGCTGCACATTCCGATTGCATTCGTTAGCATAGCTGCAGCCGGAGCTTCGATTATGCTGAACTTCCATTTATATATATATATATATATATACAGAAAGAAGAGGGGTTACCACACTTTCCATTGTGGTTGTGAACAGACTAACAGCTATTAAACAATAGACACTATCTCTCTTGGTTGTCCATCGTAAAGGATGATGACATCTTCTTTATTGTTGTTCCCGTCTGCCGTGGGCACGAAGGTGGCTGTGGAGGCCGATCCTTGACTTGCAAGTCCGGGCAGGGGAAGAGACCGGAGTCAGACTGGCAACTCCCAGAGGTTACCTCCACCTGTTACCTCCACCTCTCGCCCATCGCCGCAGGGGCTTTGGGAGTGCACGCTAAAGAAGAAACCTGTGCAGGAAAGGTTTATAATGGGAGGGCCAGTGCACAGTGACGGTCCCACTCACTCGGTCGCAGAAGCCAGAATCCGGTGGTAAGGAGGACTGTCACGACCAGGGACTTCCTTGGCTGCAGTGGATGGCCACGATGTCTGTAGTGCCTTTCCGTGCCCTAGCGCTCCACACTGATTGCTGTCGCCGCCTTTGTGACCGTTGGGACGATGTTGTTCTCCTCCACTCACTCCGCCGGGTTCAGTCTTTGCATGCAGGGGCAGGCATCCCCTATCTAACTCACCGGGGGGTTTCAGACCTGTCCTGCTACCCTCAACCTGGTTTGGCCTGCCAGCCAAGGCGGTTTACCAGGGTGTGGCCACTGTCACATGCTACAGCTTCTTGGGGCCACAGGTGAGAGCTGAGTGTCAGGTGGGACCCAATGCAGGACGAGCTGTCCTTAAAAGGGCATGGCTAGCCCTCCCTACAGAGGTACATGCCCCTCCCCGACACCCCAGGCATATACACACGCATATACATACACATACATATGTACATGTGTATATACATATTTACACATTTTTGGATGGCCGTTGACTCTTATGAGTTCTTCCGCCCTTTGTCAGGTTTTGTTTTTTGTCCTGCAGGGTGTCCAAAGTCACCCTCCTCACCAAGTAAACTTGGTGGGGTTGCCAGTTTAGTCGCCAATGACCCGACCATGCGACAGGTTGTACTGGTTTACATGTTACCAGTAGCACTCAAGAGTGACCTGACATAAATAGACACTATACTGTCAGATTATATTGTCTGAGTTTTTTGTTAATTTAAAAAAATATTTTCTTGTATGACATGTTGGTATAGCTGACACACTAAGAAGTGTCGGTGTGGAAGTCCAAACATGTCATCTTGTAAATTTGTCAGCAGGTGTGTATGTATTGCTGTCACAGAAATCTAACTAACTACATATTTAAAATAACTTTTTTTTTTTTTTTTGCATGAAAAATTACATGACATATGTTTCGTATAATTACATATCTCCATTAGAATGAGTTTATCGTTTACAGAAGCAATGACCTAAATGTGTATAATGCTTAGTTATAATGTGTGGGAGGTGTAAAGAGAGAACAGACTTTTTTTTATTAACAATTTTTTTTTTTTGTATTTCCATAAAGTTCTTTATCCTTGGTTTGGAACAATGGTGTTCCTGAATCTATGTGTATATTAGCGTTCCAAGACCTTCATGGCTTATTGCTGCAAAACAATCGCAAAGAACTGATATCGAAATTAAAATCTTCCAATATAATTTTATATAAGAACCTTACATTAAGTTACTGTCTTAGTAATGAAATCATTTATAATTTTAGTAAATCACTCAGAATTCTGCAGTAACTAATTGAAATAGAGTGTATTTCATTAGAAATATGGCCATGAAAGGGTTAATATGGTTTTCTGTGGGACAAACCTTTCAAGGACTAGCAACAAATGACACACAAGGATGTACAGAATGTCAATAATGCAATTGGTTTAGCTGTTGATCTAACATTCTGGAATGTTCTAACAGAATCTTGTCTCAATGACTGTCACATGATATACAAACAGTGGCGAATTGGCACATCAATTCCATATGCATTTATACATATGTGCACACATAGATATATGCATACACATAAATAAAGTTCAGGGACACTGGATTGGCAGAATTGTTAGAGTTTTACAGGATACTTTGTGGTATCTGACTCAGCACTCGCTTCATTCTGCCAGGAGTTGTAAACCAGCAGATGGTATCAGCAATGGAAACATTGTTTTCTTGGCCTGATCTGATGATCAACTCCTTTCCTTTACTTTTGATTACTATATATAGCAACAGATTGTGGCAAATAGAAACCAGGAGGCAGTTTCAATCTCTGGTTGAAGCCATTTACATTGCTAATTCTTTTGGAGAATCATGAATGTTACATCTTCCCATTTATCCTCATTCCTTAAGACATAAGGAATTTATACCAAGACATTTATACCTAGTTAAAATGTAAATAAGAAGAAACTTTGTCAGTATTATCAGACCACTGACTAGTGTATACAGCAAAAACACAGCAAGAAGTTGGAGGAATTTAGTGAAATAGCTAATTTTCTTCTTATTAAATTGGTGTTTGGATTGTAACTTAAAGGTTTATGCATAAAGTTATGATGGGAATTTTTTAGATAAATAGAAAATATTTTGTTAGATAAAATATGGATATGAGATGAATGTATGAGAAAATGTACTGATATGGGTGAAGACTGTCCAAAAGATCCTAGTGGAAAGAAGATGCAGTAGAGAAGGACCTAGGTGGAAGTGGTGAGAGCTGATCTCAAAATGCTGAACCTCATAGAGGAAATGATGAAGGAATGCAATGACTGGAAGGAGGATGTGCTAGAAAAGAACCACCCAACAGATGCAAGCACAGAAATTTGACAGACGAACAGACAATTATATATATATATATATGTGTATGTATATATGTATGTAAATATATGTATATATATATATATATATATATGTATATATTCCTCAAATTGGACAATTCCTGTCTAACCCATGCTAGCATGGAAGATAGACGTTAAACGATGATGATGATGATGATGATGATGATATATATATGTGTGTGTGTGTGTGTGTGTGTGTGTGTGTATGTGTGTGTAGGGTATATATATATATATATATATATATATATGACGAAATCCATGGAGGCTATGGGTTTGGTACTAGAAATGAGGAAGGCTCCAGAATCCTGGAATTCTGCGACGCAAATAACCTAACTATCTGCAATACTAACTTCAAAAAACGAGACAATCACTTGATCACCTACAGATCAGGGGAACATACTAGCCAGGTAGATTATATCCTTACCAGAAGACGTGACAAAGTGACCGCCGTAAACACTAAATCCCTCCCCCATGAAGAATGCACTTCCCAACATAGACTGATAATTAGCGACCTAATAGTCAGGACGAGACGTACTAGACAACAGAAGAGGACTATCCTCAGGAGAAAAATATGGAAGCTAAAATAAATTCCAATTAAAAACAGCCAAAAATAAATTCCAAAGCATATTACTTGATGCTTTCGACAGTGAGGAAGAGCAATTAGAGATGTACAAGGTAGAGGAACAGTGGGAATTCCTGAAAGCAAACCTGCTGACGGCGGCAGACGAAGTCTGTGGCTGGAGCAGGCCTGTAGGCAGGAGGAGAGTAACATGGTGGTGGAACAGTAAGGTGGAGGGGTCAATTAAGGCCAAAAAGCAGGCTTGGAAAGTATGGCGGGATGGGGGAAGCAGAGAAGACTATCAAGTGGCCAGGAGGGAAGCTAGGAGACAAGTGTACTTCGCAAGAAGGGAAGCAGAGGAAAGAAAGTTCAAGCATGTTCTACAACGCGAGGACCAAAAACGTGAGGTGTTCAGGATTGCTAGGCAATGTGTCAAGGAAAACAGTGATATTGTCGGGGAGAAGTGTGTACTTAACGATGACGGCATACTTGCCATCACCGACGCCGATAAGAAGGTAGCTTGGAAGTGTCACTATGAAAGGCTACTAAATGAGGAGAATAAATGGGAGAAAGACAGTCTCCCCCACATCGACCCAATAGAGGGACCAGCAGTGTTAGTCGAGGGTAGTATAATAAGTAAGGCAATCAAAGATATGAAGACAGGCAAGGCGGCTGGGCCTTCGGAAATAGTTGCCGAGATGCTGAAGGCATCTGGTATGGTGGGACACACCATGGTCACCCGGATAGTCAACCAAGTCATACAGAATGGGGTTGTTCCGAAGGACTGGCGCAGCAGCATTATCGTTAACTGTTATAAGGGTAAAGGAGATGCCCTAGATAGAAGTAACTATAGAGGCATTAAATTAATCGACCAGGTCATGAAGGTCACGGAAAAAGTTATAGCGCAACTAATCAGAGAGCGAATTGATCTAGATGAAATGCAGTTCGGGTTTGTGTCAGGAAAAAGTACCACAGACGCTCTTTTCATTGTACGACAACTACAGGAGAAGTACTTAGCTAAAAGTAAACCCCTATACTTAGCTTTTGTCGACTTGGAGAAGGCCTTCGACAGAGTCCCCCGTTCCATTATCTGGTGGGCTCTTAGAAAACTAGGTGTTGATGAATGGCTTGTGAGAGCTATACAAGCCATGTATAAAGAAACAGTCAGCAAGGTTAGAATTAACAACGAATATAGTGAAGAGTTTAGTGTAAAAGTTGGTGTTCATCAGGGCTCTGTTCTTAGCCCCCTACTATTTATTATTGCCCTTCAGGCTATAACAGAGGAGTTCAAGACCGGCTTCCCATGGGAACTCCTATACGCAGATGATCTAACGCTCATAGCTGAATCAATGGCCGAGCTAGAGAAGAAATTCCAAACATGGAAGCACGGCCTAGAATCAAAAGGCCTTAAAATTAACCTAGCTAAGACTAAAGTTCTAGTTTGTAAGAAAGAAAATAAGGCGGCGGTCCCCTCCGGGAAGTGGCCATGCGCAGAGTGTAGGAAAGGCGTAGGTAGAAATTCCATTTTGTGTCCCAAATGCAAAGTTTGGGTGCATAAAAGATGTAGTGGGATCACAGGTAAGCTAACTAAGAACATAGATTTTACATGTGGCCGGTGTTCTGGGGAAATAAGTAGCAGCAAGTGCCCACAAAATACTAGCTCTTTCAACTGCGCAGAGGGTTCTATAGAAATAGTGGACAGCTTCCGTTACCTGGGTGACAAAATCAGCAGTGGGGGAGGGTGCTCTGAAAGTACAGTAGCTAGAGTCAGAACTGGGTGGAAAAAGTTCAGAGAGCTTATACCACTATTAGCCGCTAAAGGGTTTTCCCTAAAAATGAAAGGCAGGTTGTACGATGCCTGCATACGAACAGCAATGTTGCATGGCAGTGAGACCTGGGCATTGTATGCAGAGGATATACGCAGACAAGAGAGAAACGAAGCTTGCATGCTCCGCTGGATGTGTAATAGTAATATACGTGAACGACAAAGCATAAACGAACTAAGGAAAAAATTAGAAATAAGAGGGATCAGATGTTGTTTACTAGAGAGAAGGCTACATTGGTATGGTCACGTGATGCGCATGAAGGACGATAGCTGTATAACAAAGTGCAGGGCAATAAAGATAGACGGTAGCCACGGAATAGGCAGACCCAGAAAAACCTGGGACGAGCTGATAAACTCCGACCTCACACACTTACACCTCACCAAGACAATGTCACTGGACCGAGACCTTTGGCGGTACTCAGTAATAGAGAAGACCCGCCTTACCTAAATACAAAGTAAAACCTACTACAGTCAGTAGGCATCTCTAACAAAATACACCCCCGTCCCACCACCCCCACCCCATCCACACCGCCCCCTTCTATGTAAAGTTATGTTGGTGCCACACCATCCAGGCCGAAACAAATGAGATCGTGTAGGTGTCACGACAAAAAAACACACAGTCCACGCTGTAATGTGGCCGTGTAGGCAACACGGTAAAAACCTCCCAGACCCACACTGTAAATGTGGTTGGTGTTAGGAAGGGCATCCAACTGTAGAAAACCTGCCAGACAGTCCTATGCGAGCAAGACAATCACTCTTGCCTCAAGTGGGACTACCCCCGTCCAAACCCATGCAAGCGTGGAACACGGACGTTAAACGTTGATGATGATGATGATGATGATGATATAATAGAATATAAAAGAAAAGCGAACACAGATATATAGATATATGTGTTCAAATCGTAAGGGACCTTATTCGCTAAAGTGAAAAGAATACTAACTATAGACAATTGGGTTCGCTTGTCTCAATTTAAGAAAAAATTAAGAAGTGTTGTGAGTTTATGAGACTCGCTAGGAAGCCATGTGCACTGTTTTATTATTTCTTATATATAGCATACATAGATGTGTCTAGGATACTAATTCATCACCCACTGATGAGCTTGGATTAGTATTTCTATTCACAATTTATTTTGCGAAACAACAAGTTGTCTGGGTGGTTGGTAGTTACCACAATTCCGGTTTGTATTTTCTTAATTTTTTCTTAAATTGAGACAAGCAAACCCTATTGTCTATAGTTAGTATTCTTTTCACCTTAGCGAATCCGTTCTCTTACGATTTGAACACATATATCTATATATCTGTGTTCGCTTTTCTTTTATATTCTATTATAATATACGGCTCAGAAATATCTCTTTCTTAGAGTTATTTTTTTGTAAGAGACTATTTTGAGTTCCTAACTCAATATATACATTTAATATATATATATGTATGTATGTAAAAGGTAAACAGAAATAACAACACAATCAATACAGTATATGGAGGGGATATATTAGGTTAACGCTTGATATAGCATCATCACCATTTTACGTCCATTCTTCCACGCTAGCATGGGTTAGATGGATTGTCCTGTTGTGGGCAATACCAGGTCGGGTGACCATGTCTTGCTCATATGGGAACTGATTTTGGTTTTATTTCTACAGCTGGATGCGCTTCCTAACACCAACCTCATTTACAGTGAGTACTGGGTGCTTTTTTACTGTGGCGCCTACATGACCACTTTACAGTGTGGACTGGGTGCTTTTTTACTGTGGCGCCTACACGACCACTTTACAGTGTGGACTGGGTGCTTTTTTGTCATGACACCTCCACGACCACATTGCAGTGGGAGGGGATGGGGGCATATTGTCATATATATATATTGATCAATCAGATAATACCGGATGAATCCATACTCAATAGCTCTTGTAGCAACATACTCATTAATTGCTACAAGGGAAAAGGTGATGCTCTAGAAAGGAGCAGCTACAGAGGCATAAAAATGATAGATCAAATTATGAAAGTGACAGAACGAGTTCTAGCACAACTAATTATGGAGTGAGTTAAATTAGATGAGATGTAATTCAGTTTCATACCAGGGAGGAGTACCATAGATGTTCTCTTTTTAGTAAGATAGCTATAAATGAAGTTCTTAGCTAAGAGTAAACTTTTGTTGATCTAGAGAAAGTCAGTCATCTGGTGGTCTTTAAGGAAACTAGGTGTAAAAGAGTGGCTTGTAAAAACAATGCAAGCCATGTATGGAGGAGCTGTAAATAAAGTGAAAATAGGAAGTGAGTTTCGGGAAGAATTCACAGTACAGGTAGTAATGCATCAGGGTTCAGTTCTTAACCCACTCCTGTTTATCCTAGTCCTCCAGGCCATTACAGAGGAGTTTAAGAATGTTAATAAGTAGGAAAGAAGATAGGGCACCAATTTCACCAGGGAAGTGGCTTTGTTCGATATGTAGAAAAGGAGTAAGTATAAACTCTATATGGTGTACATAATGCAAATCTCAGGTACACAAGTGATGTAGTGGGATAACAGAGAGACTAACAGGAAAAGAAGAATTTATATGTAGTAGATGTTCAGGGTCAACAGATAGTAAGCGTACCAATAATAAAATAAATAATATAAACCTTTTCCAACCCTAGGAAGAATCCATAGAAGTAGTTTCTGCTCCTTAAGTGATATAATTAGCAGTGGAAGAGGGTGCTCAGAGAGCATAGTGGTTAGAATAAGGACAGGATAGAAGACTTTAGGGAACTGCTACCCCTGCTAACAACAAAAGTTTTCTCCCTATGAATGAAAGATCAACTGTATGACGCCTGTGTGCAAAGTGTGATGCTGCATGGGAAGGGGCAGTGAACACAGAGGACATGCAGAGGCTGCAGAGAAACGAGACAAGTATATTTTGATGGATGTGCAATATTAATGTGTGAAAACATTAAAGGATGGAAGAACTGAAGGAGAAACTGGGTATAAGAGGAATCAGAAGTAGTGTGCAAGAGAGGAGACTGCGTTGGTATGGACATGTGATGCACATGGATGATGATCACTGGGTGAAGAAGTGCGAAATAATCCCAGTGGAAGGAAGTCAAGTGGAGAGATGCTGTACTGAGAAGGACCTGTCCAACCCATGCAAGCATGGAACATAAAATGATGATAATGATGATGATTGGAATTTCTAAGAGAGATGGATTTTAAATGGTTGGCATTATGAAAGGCATCCAGCCATAGAAATCAAGCCAGAAACAGTTCTGTGTATGCACAAGTTAAATAGAAATAACAAAGCAAACGACACTAGTGTGAATATTTATGTCAGGTCACTCTTCAGCGCTACTGGTAGCATGTAAGCCAATACAACCTGTGTATGGTTGGGTCATCGGCGACTAAACTGGCAACTCCACCAAATTTGCTTGGTGAGGAGGGTGAATTTGGATGAAAAACAAAACCTGTGAAAGGGCGGAGGAACTCAGGAGACTCAACGGCCATCCAATAAATTTTTTTTTTTATTATTATTTTTTTGTGGAGTGAAAGACTCCTAATCTTCATTCAGACATCTCTTTAGGAGAAGGTCACTCTGATATAAAGCCTGCAACTTCGTTTGCATCCAATGACGTAGATCAGTTCTTCTTTTTGTTCAGAGAGTGGAATTGGTCCCGTGCAAAGCCTGACCTCGACACTTGTATCCGAACAGTAGCCAAGGAGATATGCAACGTCAGGTTTGATGACATTGGATGGCAACAGGCCACTTTACCTGTCAGGTATGGTGGCCTTGGCCTCCGGTCCCCGTCTCACAGGCTTTGCCGGTATTTTTGTCGGTAACCTCATCAGCAGGGTTCTCCAAAACACAATAGAACCCTCTGTGTTCAGAGAACGTGAGGCCACCTGTGAAACAGTGGTGCCTGGCTCCATGCCCTTCCCTCCTTCTCCACTGGCATGCAGTTAGACAACAATAGCCTGCGCATCAGCGTTTCTCTGAGGCTCGGCCTCCGGATCTGCGAGCCACACCAATGTCGCTGTGGATCCACTGTGGACTCTTTCGGCCTCCACCCACTTTCCTGTCGCCACAGTGCTGGCTGCCTTCCACGCCATGCTGCCCTCACTGAGGTCATAAAGCATGGCTTGGATGCTGCAGGCTTCCCTTCCCAGCTCGAGCCAGTGGGGCTGGACCGAGGGGACAGCAAAAGGCCAGATGGCATGACCATCTTCCCGTTCTGTGGTGGCAAACCCCTCGTCTGGGATGCCACTTGCACCGACACTTTCTGCAGCCGCAACCTGGTGCAGTCTGTGACTAGTCCAGGTTCTGCTGTACATCGGGCTGAGGAAGCCAAACTCCTCAAATGCCGGTCGCTCTCCGACAGGTTTGCGGTTGTACCCTTGGCAGTGGAGACTTCTGGTGTCCTCAGCCCTAGGGCTACCTCCCTACTCACCACTATAGGTGCTGAGCCCCGCAAGTTGGAGTGGCTTTTCCAGCGCGTCTCCCTTGCCGTCCTCCGGGGAAACGCCTTCTCCATTCTGTCCACCGGGGCTGTGGGGAGACAAGCCGGTCATATTACGAATTCTGTGGAAAGGTGATACTTGTGCTTGAAGATTTTTTAAAGTGAAAAACAATAATGTTGAAGACCGAATTGTGGTTTAGTTTCCAGGCTGCGCCTCAGATTGACCAATGTCTTGAGAGTGAGGGAAGTGGAGGGTGATGATAACGTCCATACTTTCAGGTTTATAGAACGTGTTTACAAAATATACAGATTTTTTCAATGCATTTAAAAAATGAATAACGGAATTGCTTACAAGTTGGGACGCTGACAGCAAAGTTCTTGTTTTCACTGGCGGCACACTTTACTGAGGTGTCAGGTGAGGCCCGTGAAGGTGCCTGGTTATTTCAGCACCTTAGCCTCGCCATCACCTGTGGTAATGCTGTGAGCATGTTGGCTTGCCTCAAAGTGTGCAGTTAACCCCCAAGGTGTGAAGTTGTGAAGTGTTGCAGATTGTCTCACGTGGTGGTGAACTGCCCCCCCCCCCTCCTTTTATTTTCTATCCTTTATCATTTTTGTTCATGAATTTATATTATTGTGTTATTATACACGGTTTAGACATATTTGTCCTTCTGAACGAATTGCGAGCAATTTTTGGCGTTATTAACGCATCTGTTATGTTATTTATGTATATATCTAAAACATATGTGCAACGTTATACAACTGTAATAACATTTTTAAATATTCTATTGGTCGAGAACAATCCATGTTGATAATCTTAAAAAATTATCTATAAAATGACCAGAAAACTTGTGATATATTTGTATTGAGAATATTAATAAAAATCAAAAAGGCAGGATGGTTTTAGTTCCCGATCAGCTCTATCGAGCAATTCTATGATTAAAGGCGTTCCAGCTGTGACCATCCTGTCTTTGTTTCTGTATTGAATTCTGGTATTTTGGTTTCTGTTTCACATTTTCCTTTGAATTTACGGTTATGAGATGAAGGATCTCCCATTATCTAATGTGTCTTTTTTAGACACACAACGCAGAACCAGTGAGGAATTATGAGTTATTGACCTCAGTTGTTCTGGAAGTAGTTCGAGGAAACTTTTAAAAAATAACAAACACTTTTATAATAGTAAATAAGGAAGACTCAAATCCTCTGACAATCTTTGTCGCCGTGACTTTGAAATCATTCACTCATAAATACCATAGCGAATGTGTCATCAGGTTGTGATGGAGATAGGGGTGGTAGATTTGAATGTATGTCTAGTAGTGGTTGCAGTCATGGTGATGGCGGTGAGCTAGCGTGTCATTGTTTCTCTATGGTGTGTTTAATGGTAGTGATAACGTTAATTAGAAATATAAATATAAATATTTCTGAAAGTTTACTGGTTTAACTCTTGTGATATCAGTCTGCCTAAAACTGCCCCTGGTTCTGTGACAGAAAACCACTCGCTATTAAAGTAGTTATAATAAAACTTTCCTTAATATTTTCATCTAAGAATTTTTTAATTAAGTAATGTTCCAGGTTTTTGTAATACTTAGGAATTATTTGTTAATCCCTAAGAGTTGTATTTCCTCAGAGTTAGTCCCTCTTACAAATTCTTGTCATCTTTCCAATGCTTCGATGACCTCATGCCTTCCCCAAATGGTTTGGAGGTCTCGGTCTTTAGTGGGTAACATCATCTCCTTCCCAACTTGGACTAGTTCCACCAAGGAGTCAGATGAAGCTTTAGTACAGTGGAGTGAGTTGGCTTTGTCAGTTCACGTTACTGATGAGGATAGACGGAAGCAGAGAGTATGGGACAATCTGCATTCGAGGAGAACTTTCAACTCTCTCTTTGGTCATTCCGATCAATTTTCTAGGCGCTACTTACTTTCTGCTAGCACAAAATTCTCGGGGGACTGAATTGATGCCCTGCCTGTAGCCAACATTAGTGGCCTTCTCAACCAGGATGAGCTCCACATCTCCATTGCACTTTGAGTGGGAGCCAACGTCTGTGGGGGTCTGAGATGCCGCTGTGGTAGGTCCCTCAACTCCACAGGTCTACATGGTTTGCCCTGCCGCTTGAATGCTGGTCGTTTTGCCCGCCACACCTAGTTAAACTTGATCATCAAATGGGGCCTGGCTTGGGTAAATATCCCATCAGTTCTGGAGCCGGCTGGTTTATCCAGAAGTGATGGGAAGAAACCAAACGGCCCTACCCTTTGTCCCTGGGTAAGAGGTAGGTGTCTCATCAGGGACGTCCCATTCAGTGACTCTTTTGCTCCCTACCACATCATGGATGCCGCGGTAAATGTAGGAGTCACTGTTTCCATTGCCAAACGGGATAAAATTCGGGAATACCTGGATTTATCTAATAATTATTTTTTCCAGCCTGTGGCATTCAAGACGTTTGGTGGAGTCGGGCGACTGACAGCAAAGTTCTTGTCATCACTGGCCACTCACCTTACTGAGGTGTCAGGTGATGCCCGCGAGGGTGCTTGGTTGTTTCAGAGCCTTAGCCTCGCTATCACCCGTGGCAATGTTGCAAGCGTATTGGCTTGCCCCAAAGTATTTAGTTAACCCCTAAGATGTGATGTGCGGCCGATTGTCGCACTTTTATGTTTGTTTTTTTATCTTTCTTTTATGAGTTTATATTTGTATACATATCATTTTTGTTTGTTGTTTTCGTTCTGTAAGTATTATTATTATTTTTCAGACTATTTAACAATAAGAAAATAAATTATATTAAGTTCATTTTCTTTTTTTTCGAAATTATGTGAAACATATTGGCACAATACCAGCAAATTTGGGAGTCAGGGCAAAATTGATTAAATCAACTCCAATATTTGATTGATACTTTACATTATCAATCCTGAAAGGTTGATAAAATATGGTAACAAAAGTGTTAAAATGTAGTTTGCAAAATATTCTATACAGCATGAACAATTCTTATTAACAAGTTTAGGAAAGGATTGTCAGAGTAATTCTAGGAAGCTTGTGGAGGTATGTATCAGCAGAATGGGATTTACTAAAAACAATAATGAATGCGTTGTTAGGATGACTGCTATTTTGCTTCGCCAAATTGGGAAGATGGCATCACGCTTGAGATTGGAACATCGTGTGGTGGAATGTCTGTTGCAGTGTGTCTTGCTGACAGTTCTTCGAGGCAATGTTTTTGCCATCTTATCCACAGCTAGGATATACTGTTCATTGCACTTTCCTCATTTCCCCACTTCTTTCTTTTTTTTTCTTTATTTATTCTGGTGGTGGTACTGGTATGTGTGTGTGTGTGTATGGATAATTATTTCTTTTTTATGTACAAGTCTAAAATTTAGAAGAGATAAACGATTGTGAGGCGTTCGAGGTTGTTGACCAATGCAATGATAACTTAAACTTAAGCAAAATAACTAAAACAGGAAATCGTAGATGAATTTTTAAAATCTTTTACAAATGCATTAAGTCAACACAGGATTTCTGAATTAATGTGTAAATAGTTGGAATGTTGAGACAGCAGGAAGACATTTCTCTGGACTGTTGGACAAGGTGGTGATAAGCTTTGTAAGAAATATGTTATGCCTGTCATATGCCATTGGAAAAACAACCCATCGAAATCGATATCATCAGAGCTGAAATAAGGTAAATTAAAAAGTTTGACAGTTTGCTGCTGAAAAATCTGCATTTCCAGATGTTTAATTTTGGCACAAAATCGGGTACATTTGATTCAATCGGTCCTTGTACTTGACTGGCAGTACAAGATTAACATACGGGCAGCAGACCAGGGCTTCACAGTTATGGCATTTTTTTGTCAAAATGTAGAATATTATAATTGTTATTACTTTTTGTTTTCTGTGGGTGTCATGTCTGTTTTAGAGGTTGGCATAGTTCGGTGCTGGAATTTTAGCATCGTTCTGTGTGTAGGATTACATTTATTGAGTTTCCTGCTAGCAGGTGCTGGGGCCCCCAAAATATTCTCTAGCCCAAGGACACCAGTTGCTTTAATCCGTCAGTGTTGACTGGTGCTTATATAATCCACCATGGAAAAAAGAAAGCCACCAAGTCAAACCCCATTCTGGCAGTACTTAAACCCAGAAGTTAAAGTAGAGCGACTATGTTCTGCTAAGTACTCGATACTTGGGAAAACAGGGTCCATGTATAGTGAAAAGTTAGCGCACTAACTTTTCACTATATATATATCATCATCACCGTTTTACGTCCGTTCTTCCATGCTAGCATGGGTTAGACGGGTTGTCCTGTTGTGGGCAGTAGCCAGTCAGCTGACCATGCCTTGCTCATACAGGAACTGATTTTGGCTTGATTTCTACAGCTGGATGCCCTTCCTAACACCAACCTCATTTACAGTGAGTGCTGGGTGCTTTTTTACTGTAGCGCCTACACGTCCACTTTACAGTGTGGGCTGGGTGCTTTTTTGCCGTGGCACCTCCACGACCACTTTACAGTGGGAGGGTGTGGGGGCATATTGTCTATATGCTTCAGCTTGTACCCATGGGAGGTATATATATATATCAATTAACACCAAACTCTCACCTCTATATCTACATGGAACTCTCTTCCAATCCTCCTCTCTATATCAATAGACATCAATCTCCCTATATATATATAAATATATATATATATTTATATATTGTTACCCTCATTTTCTCTACCATGCTGCCTCTCTATCTGTCTATTTTGCCATCAAAGGCTACAGGCCATGACTGGCTATTATTATTGTTGCTGTATTCACTTCTATCGGTTATTTTGCCATGACGCCGACCCTCTCTCTATGATGGCTACCCCCTCTCTCTATCTCTCTCTCTCTCTATGATGGCTACCCTCTCTCTATATATCTCTAAGCCAACTATTACCTCCCTTTCCCTCTTCACCCATTCCTTCCTCACTCATCTTGAAGTTATTGAAGAGATAAGACACACTCTACTCTGAAAAGCTAAAATGAATCACTAGAGCTGCTTAGCCACGTTCCAGCCATCCATCCATCCAAATCTTTCCAGGTATCCCTATTTCCCCAATTGCAAATGTTCTGCTCGCAACTATTGCTGTATTTATCACTTCGTTAGCTTCCACAACACATTTATTTTGTTACCCTCATTTTCTCTACCATGCTGCCTCTCTATCTGTCTATTTTGCCATCAAAGGCTACAGGCTATGACTGGCTACCTACCTCACAATTTCCCTCCCACCTTCCCCCACACACACCACCATAGCCTATTCGACCAATCAAACCTCAGCATGCCATTTCTACTACTACTACCTAACTCTCTCCTCCCCCGTCTCAGCCCAACACACCCTGCCATTATTACCACCACCACTGTTCTTCTAGCCCTGAATTTTCCTACCGTTATGTATGGATGAGCTGAGAATAAATTGGAGCAACTCTGAATTAATAGATGAAATGAATATGAATCCGCGAGCTACCAAGCACCCATGTGAAGCACCAATCCAGAGACAGGAAGCACACACACACCCCTGCAAAAATCGACCCTTCCCTACGAATGTCGACAAATGCCCAAAACTCCAAGTTGGTACCATCAATGTAAGCACAATGAAAGGAAGAGCAGGAGAAATAGTAGAAATGCTAGAGCGAAAGGAAATTGATGTATGCAGTGTGCAAGAGACTAGATGGAGAGGAGAGTCTGATAGAGTCCTTGTAGGAAAAAATCAGTGCTACAAATTTTTCTGGGTGGGAAATGACGATGGGATGGGTGGTGTAGGTATACTACTAGCTGACAAGTGGGTAGATAAAGTAACCTCAGTGTACAGGGTAAATGTAAGAATCATTAAACTCAGACTAGTCCTGAATAAAACAATTACCACAATAATATCAGCTTACGCACCCCAATCGGGGTTGCCAGACGAACTTAAGGATAGGTTTTACGAGTCCCTAATGCACACTACTGCTCTAACAAACGACAATGACTTCCTAATCATCGCAGGAGATTTTAACGGACACGTAGGTAAACACTGTGACAGCTTCAATAGAGTCCATGGAGGCCACGGGGTTGGCACAAGAAATGAAGAAGGATTCAGATTTCTAGAATTTTGCGATGCCAATGACATGTTGATATGTAACACAAACTTCAAAAAACCCGACAACCACCTGATCACCTATAGACCAGGGGAGAATTCTAGTCAGATAGATTTTATCTTCATCAGAGGACGTGACAGATGGACGGTCGTAAACACAAAAGCCTACCCTAGTGAGGAATGTACCTCCCAACATAGCTTAGTTCTCAGCGACCGACCTCACGGTCAGAACTAGACGAACCTGGAAACAGAGGCCAACCTGGAGAAGAAAGATCTGGAAGCTGAAAGACCCCTCAGCCAGTAACAGATTTAAAGATATTTTACTCAACGCCTACGACTGTAAAGAAGAACAGATAGAGACATTCAATGAGATCTGTGGCTGGAGTAAGACCACAAGCAGGAGGAGAGTGACCTGGTGGTGGAACAATAAGGTAGATGAGGCAGTTAAGGCCAAGAGACAGGCATGGAAAGAATGGAAGAATGGGGGGACCAGGGTACATTACATAGAGACCAAGAGGAAAGCTAGGCGACAAGTATACTTAGCTAGGAGGGAAGCAGAGGATAGAAAATTCAAGTATGTTTTGCAACGTGAGGACCAGAAACAGGAGGTGTTCAAGATTGCGAGGCAGTGTGTCAGAGAGAATTGTGATGTCATTGGAGAGAAGTGTATCCAGAATGATAAAGGTGAGCTTGCCCTCACAAGTGCTGAGAAGAAAGATGCATGGAAGAGTCATTATGATAGATTACTAAATGAGGAGAATGCATGGGAAGAAGAGACCCTACCCCAAGTAGACCCTATAGAGGGGCCAGCAGTACAAGTCAGCAGCAGCGTAGTAAGTAAGGCAATCAAAGGTATGTAGATGGGGAAGGCAACCAGTCCATCGGGTATAGCTGCCGAGATGCTGAAGGCATCTGGGTCTGTAGGTCACACTATAATCACACGTATTGTTAACCAGGTAATACTAGGTGTCATACCAAAAGATTGGTGCAGTAGCATCATTGTCAACTGCTACAAAGGTAAAGGTGATGCACTAGATAGAGGAAACTATAGAGGTATAAAGCTGATGGACCAGGTCATGAAAGTAACAGAAAGAGTTATAGCACAGTTGATTAGGGACCGGGTGAAACTAGATGAGATGCAATTTGGGTTTGTACCAGGAAGAGGCACCACTGATGCCCTCTTCCTTGTGAGGCAGTTACAGGAAAAGTACCTAGCTAAAAGTAAGCCACTCTACCTGGCATTCGTCGATCTCGAGAAAGCCTTTGACAGAGTTCCACATGCTGTAATCTGGTGGGCTCTTAGAAAACTAGGAGTAGATGAATAGCTTGTGAAAGCTGTACAAGCCATGTATAGGGGAGCAGTCAGCAAAGTTAGGATTAGCAATGAGTATAGTAAAAAATTTAGCGTACAGGTTGGTGTCCACCAGGGCTCTGTTCTTAGCCCTCTCCTGTTTATCATAGTCCTGCAGGCAATAACGGAGGAGTTTAAGACCGGATGCCCATGGGAACTCCTGTATGCTGATGACCTCGCACTTATAGCTGAATCTACGGTAGTACTAGAGAAGAAATTCCAAACTTGGAAGCAGGGACTAGAAAGAAAGGGTCTCAAAGTCAACATGACAAAGACTAAGGTCCTTGTAAGTAGACGAGAAAACAGAACCCAGATCCCCTCAGGGAAATGGCCTTGCTCAGTATGTAGGAAAGGTGTAGGTAGGAACTCCATTCTCTGCCCCAAATGCAAACAATGGGTACACAAGAGATGTAGCGGGATCTCAGGAAGCTTAATTAAGAATGAGGCTTCACATGCAGCAGCTGTGCTGAGACAGCAAGCAGCAAACAGTCACAGGAAACAAGTACCACCAATCTCTGGGAGGGCTCTGTAGAAACAGTAGACAGCTTCTGCTACCTAGGTGACCGAATTAGCAGCGGAGGTGGGTGTTCAGAAAGTACAATAACTAGGGTAAGAACGGGATGGAAGAAGTTCAGGGAACTACTGCCACTGCTAGCTGCAAAAGGCTTCTCCCTCAAAATGAAAGGCAGACTGTATGATGCGTGTATCCGAACAGCAATGTTACATGGTAGTGAGACCTGGTCGCTGAAGGTGGAAGACTTACGTAGATTAGAAAGAAACGAAGCCTGCATGCTCCGATGGATGTGTAATAGTAATATACGCGAACGACAAAGCATAAATGAATTGAGAGAGAGACTGAGCATAAGAGGAATCAAATGCTGTGTGCAGGAGAGGCGGTTGCGTTGGTATGGACATGTGATACGTATGAAGGATGACAGCTGCATAAAAAGGTGCAGAGCACTAGAAGTCAATGGAAACCGCGGAGTGGGGAGACCCAAGAAGACCTGGAATGAGGTGATAAAAGCCGACCTTACCCAATTACACCTCTCAAAGGCGATGACACACGACCGTGACCTCTGGCGTCACGCAGTAATACAGAGAACCTGACCTCCCATGGGTACAAGCTGAAGCATATAGACAATATGCCCCCACACCCTCCCACTGCAAGGTGGTCGTGGAGGTGCCACGGCAAAAAAGCACCCAGCCCACACTGTAAAGTGGATGTGTAGGCGCCACGGAAAAAGCACCCAGCACTCACTCTAAATGAGATTGGTGTTAGGAAAGGCATCCAGCTGTAGAAATCAAGCCAAAATCAGTTCCTGTATGAGCAAGGCATGGTTAGCCGACCAGACACTGCCCACAACAGGACAACCCGTCTAACCCATGCTAGCATGGAAGAAGGGACGTAAAACGGTGATGATGATGATGATGATATATATATATATATATAGGGGTGAATTATATATTTTCTCCCCAAACTACCAAAACACACATCTATTTGTATATGCGCTACAATTTATGTACATGTTATGTAGAGACAGATGGGAGAGATAGATATAGATATAGAGAGGGGGAGATTTTGGTGGTAATAGATATAAAGTGTGTTGTATATTAGATATAGAGAGGGGGAGAGATTGAGGTCTATTGATATAGAGAGGAGGATTGGAAGATAGTTCCGTGTAGATATAGAGGTGAGAGTTCCGTGTAGTAGATATATATTTCTATTTATTTGCCACCAGGGCATCAAAGATTGGGACAAATACAAAGGGGGGAGTTTACATACATTTAAAAAGACGTGTAAAAAACATATAACAAATTAAATCGATGTCCTCAGTAGGGAGGGGCGTTGACATGGGTCACACACACCCCCGAAAAAATGTGCAACCCTCCTCTTCAGGAGCACAAAGAGCGGGTGCTTCCTTCTTCTTCTCATTCTTTTCCTCTCTCACCTGCAGGCTGATATAGAGAGAAGGCCCATTCACTCGGGCCATTCTCGCTACTTTCACCCATCTTTCATAAAACTTGCTGGGGTAGAGCACCTCTCTCTCCATTCTGATCCTTCTTCTAAAGTGGTACTTGAAAAAAAAGACCAGTTGTTGGCCGGAGAGAAAGGCGTCTGACTTCAGCCCTTTCAACCTTGTCCACCATACAACTTCTTTCGCCATGGCTATCACACAGAGGAAAACCGCCTCTCCTTCGTTTTTGAAAGGAGGAGGCGGTTTGATCATGACAATGTTCTCGGTGGTCAACCGGATTGGTCCCACCCGCGACAGTAGTCGTTCTACATAGCCCCACAGGTCAGCAACGCCCGGGCAGTGTACGAATGCGTGTGCGACGGTTTCCTCGTCACGCACGCATCTCGGACAGATCTTCTTCGAGGGGTCCCTACCCGGGCGCCCGTGTCTGTAGAGCTTGTCCCGAACGGGTAGAGCTCCTCGGTAACATTGCCAAGCCAAGGACTTTTGGAAGTTGTCCATCGGTCCCGAGCCAAACGTCCTACCGAACAGACTGGCCAGCTCGTCTTCCTCCATGCCCAGAGCCTCTCCGAGAGCGTCGTCGCACTTACTGCGCACCAACCCTCTATAGAATGTTGAGGTTGAGTCTCCACTGATTGCCGGATCCGCTTGCCAGAGGGCTGTGAGCGCCTGGCCACATTCAATGTGCCAGTCGTCCACTTTTCTCGGTCTTTGCTTGACCCAGGATTGCAGCTCGGTGAGTGAGACGAGTCTCGGAAAGGTTCGCCTCACAAACAGGGCCCACACCGGCTGACCGGTGAGGAATACCTGGAGGTGCCGTAGTCTTAATGCGTGTCTACGCATCGTCAGCCACGGCATCCCCTCCCTCCGTTCGAAGTGTGTTGACAACAGATGTATCTTCTCACCAAAGGAGCCCGCTTCTTCCAAAGAAATCGGAAGATCGCGCGCTCCATTTTGGCAAGTGTTTTCTCTGGGCAAGGCACGATGGTCAAGCGGTAGTAGATGACAGACGCTATATAAGCGTTCACCACCTCAGGGATAGTTTGCACTCGGCCCACTTCTGGGCGAGTGCAAAGACCTTGCCCGTTACCTCATCCCAGTTTTTCTCCACCTGGAGGTCCGGTCCGAACCAGACCCCGAGCAGCTTCACTGGTCCCTCCGTCCAGCGTCCGATGATGATGTCGGAGGGCATCGTTTTGCCCCTCAACGTCCCGAGTTGCAAACCGACGGACTTGTCCCGGTTCAGCTTGGCTCCTGTGAACCTTTCATATTCCTCCAGTAAGTTGCCGATCTGCCCGATTTCCGAGGCGCACGAGACCATTACTGTCACGTCATCGGTGTAGACCGACACCGCTTTCCGCAATCCCGGTTCCAAGGGGATGCCCTGCAACAGCTCCAGCTTCCGCAGTAGTGGCTCGAGAGCCAGCACATACAGGAGGGAGGAGAGAGGGCATCTTTGTCGAATGGATCGCGTGATTTGGAACGGCTCCGAGAGGTAGCCGTTCACCTTGACCCTCGAGCAGGTGTTGCTGCTGTGCATTGCAACAATCCAGCCTCTGAAAACGGGTCCGAAGCCTGCTGCCGCGAGCACCGCATCCAGGTACCGATGGTCAACCCTATCAAACGCCTTAGATTGATCCAAGTTGATCAGGGCCCCACCAAAGCCGGGTTCGTTCTCTACCCTCTCTACGATGTATCGCATGAGGTGGAGGTTGTCGTGTATGGACCTGGACGGGATTGCGCATGTCTGCACTTCTCCCACCAGGTTCCTGACGACAAGCGCCAACCTCTTCGCTAACACCTTGGCCAAAATCTTTAACTCTGTGTTTAGCAGAGTTATGGGCCTGAAGTTATCTATGTCATCCCCCTTGTTCTCGTCCTTCCTCACCAGCGTGACTATGCCCTTGGTCACAGAACTGGGAATTCTCCCGTTCTGTTGCCAGTTGCAGTAGACCGCCTCGAGGAGACCGGAGAACAAGCCCGGCATCGCTACATAAAGTTCGTATGGTAGACCATCGAGACCCGGAGATTTGCGTTTGCCGCATTGGCTCAGCGCTTCCCCTATTTCAGCGGCTGAAATCGGCCTCTCGCAGGACTTCTCCTCCCCGTCCGAGAGCCGCGCCAGACCGTCGAGGTATGGACCGAAATCCATGGCCCCACCCGGCCCACCGCCCCTCCCGAACAGCCGTGCAAAGTGCCGTTGAAAGGCCGCGCTCATCCGCTCAGGTTCAAGGATCACGCGTCCATCCTGGTCCTTCAAAGACCGAATCGTGGACTTGTTTCCACTTTTTGCCTCTGTCACTCGGGCCCAGCTAACAGCTTTGGCTCCCTCGTTACCCAGAGCACGTATTTTACTCCTGACAACACAGCCCTCGTGCTTCACATCAAAGAACTGGTCTAGGGCCGTTCTTGACGCCAGCACGCCGGCCACGTTGCCACTCCTAATCGCCTCTTCTACTCTATTTGTTAATTCCCTTTCAGTTCTATTCCTATCTGATGCTAATTCCCGACTAAAACCTATCGATTCTATTCTAATTTCTCTCTTGAGAGAGCCCCACCACCTGTTGTTAACAATTGCCCCCGTCAAACGCTGCTTAACTAGTGTGCTAATCCGCTTACTGTTTGTCGGTAAAGACAAGTTTAGCTTCCAGTAACCGGGTCCCTGTCTATGAGTTCTATCAAGGTTGACCACTCCGGTCACCAACTTGTGATCTGAATAGTCAACCATGAACATTCGTGGACAGCTTAATATGTCCCTATCCTTATTTCTAACTAGGAACCTATCTAGGTACGACCTAGATGTTCCGCTGCGATTACTCCACCTCCACCGTGGCACAGTCGGAAAATCTAGTCGATATCTATCGGCCAGATCAAATCGGCCGATTAATCGTTTGAGGCTGTTACACCCCCCTCTATCGGGACATGCCCCTACATAGTCCCAACGTGCATCCAGGATACCATTCCAGTCCCCCACTAAAAGCAAGGAGCGAGACGTTTCCAGGAAATTCTCCAGGCGTCGGAAGGAGTCCGGTCACGGTGTCCCAGATGGGGCATACGCTGCCACCAGCCTGAAAGCTCCACCTTCACCACTGCCGACGTCTAAAACCACCAGTCGACCCTCCGGGTCCAGGTGTACCTTCTGTGTGGCAAGACCCAGGTATTTTCGCAGCAGAACGACAACCCCACCCCCACCCCTCGGCTGACAGAGAGATGCGTAGATCTCAAAGTCGTCGAAGATGGGGGCCAGTTGGCGCTCGCTGCTGATCCTGGATTCGCAAATAACCATTACATCCACTCTGTGCGACCTGAGGTCATTTAAGAGTTTGCCCTGTTTCCAGGACATCCCCAAGCCGCGTGCATTCACACATCCAACTCTTATATTGGCCATGTTGGTGCTGAAGAGGTAAAAAGGAAGAGGAAAGGAAATTACTTACCTCTTCGTCTCCTGGGGACCAGGCTGCACAATTTCCATGGGGGTGTTGGAAGGGTTGTTTGATGGGGTGGTGGTTTGTGGTGGGGTGAGGACATCAGTGTGTGGTGGGATTAGGGTGTTTGGTGGGGTGTGGGTGTCTGGTGTGGGGGTGGGGAAATTTCTCAATAGGACGCTGTTATGTGGTTTGGTGCAATTGGTCCCCACATGCATTGGATGGTTCTTTTTCAAAGTTACCTAGGTTTCCGTTGGGACCCTAATCATCATTAGGTGCAGTTTGTTCGCTGCGTAGGTGAAAGTGATCCCTTCGGTTTCCACCGAAGGGTTATTTTCTATCGCTTTCATCAACGTTTTATTGTTCTTGTTAATGTATGTATAGAGTTTTTGTTGTGTTGTGTTTGTTTTTGTTTGTTGTCCTTGTGCGTGTTTGCGTTTTGTAGTACGTGTTATGTTTTGGGGAGGGGTGGGTTTTTTATTTGTGATGTTTGTTCTGTTTGTGCTGGTGGTTGTGTGTTTGTGGCATTTTTGTTAATGTGGTGCCTTTTTTTTTCCTTTTCACCTGTTGAAAGGGTTCTCCCTCGTCGTCACTGGGTGACGTTGATACGGAGTCCTCTTCCGTGTTGTTGGGGAGGGGTATATTTTGGGGTTTTGTTGTGGTTGCTTTTGTATTTGTTTTAGGTGGGGAGGGGTTGGGTGGAACAGTGTTTTGTGTTGTTATTTTTCTGTGTTGTTGTGGTTGTTGTTGTTGTTGTGGTGGTGGTGGTGGTGGTGGTGGTTGTGTTGTTGTGTATGGGGTTGGCAGAAGAGCCCTTTTTTTTTACTCGTTAATTGAGGACAGGCAGCCCTCAGGTGACCCCTGCTTAAGCAGTGGTAACATGACGGCCGCCTTCCCTCCACTGAAATGTTTATATAAGCTAGCCTGTCCAGAGGCACGCGTTGTGGGATATTCGCTATTCGTTCTGGGCTCATTTGCACCAGAATTTCTACGGTGGTCCCGCCAAATACACCTCCGGAGGACTTTCCTATTGAAATTATCTTGTCTTCGTCAAAGTCAATGATTCCACATAATATCCACCAAATATTTACTTTTGGTGTGATACTCATTATTTTTATTCTTTGTGTCCTTTTTCCCCTGTATGTGGGGAAAAAGGTGAAGCGGGAGGACACAATGGGTGATACCGAGTACTTTTGAGCTGTTGACTGGTTGCTCATTAGCACCAAAATGCTACCAAACAGTTTACCTTTTTGTATGAAGGTTAAGTCCTTCATTGCATCTTTTAGAACCAAATCAATTTCATTTTGTGATAATTGAGCTGGTTTTCTTGTTTCAGGACAGCCTCTCTACGTAATTCCTGTGGAGAATTGATGCTAAAAGCACCGTTTTCGTCAAAAGTCACAAATTGTTTTGCGTCTTGTAATAGTTGTTTAGCATTTGTTATGTCTATTGGCGTGTATAGTTCGTTTTTTTTTTACAGTCTGTGCGAATGTTATTTTGGTGTTGTTGTCTTTTTTGTTGTTGTCGCTGTTGGTAATATTGTTCACGTTTTCCTTGGTGTTGCTATTGTTGCAGTTGTTGGTTGTGGTGTTATTGTCATTGTTCTTGTTGTTGGTGCTGGTATTATTTACCGGGTTTGGTTTCGTGGTTTCGATATTTTTAACGTTTTTCGATGATGCGAGGGCGGAAGGCTGCAAGCTTTGTACTCCTACCTTCCCTCCACCACTTTTCTTAGTGGGCGTGGCACTCACGACAGTGTGCGAGGTGGAAATGGCATCCATTGCCACCAAGTCTACAGTTTTGAGATGAAAATTGAAAATTTCGCCCCAGAAAGGGGCGAAAATTTGTTGACTCAACGTCTGATGGCCCAGGCAAGGGGTTAAATTAAACAATGTTATTAAATTGAGCAATAAACTCACAGTTTTTTTGACAATAATCTGTAAAAGTCCGGAGCAAAGTTGATTCACGTCTATATCAAGGGGTAATTGATAGAGAGAGTGGGATTGGGAGAGTATGTTGTATGATTGATGTAGAGAGGGGGAGAGTTTGGTGGTAATAAATAGAGAGAGAGAGGATTGATAGAGATAGATATGGATAGATACAGAGAGGGGGATAGTTTGGTGGTAATTGATATATGGAGGGGAATTGGGAGATTGTGTTGTATATAGATATAAAGAAGGAGAGAGATTGATTTTTATTGATATAGAGAGGAGGAAAGTTTGGTTTTAATTGATATAGAGGGGGGATTGGAAGAGAGTACTGTGTAGTAGATACAGAGTGGGGGAGAATTTGGTGGTTGTAGATATACAGAGAGGGATAATGGGAGAGTGCCGTATAGTAGATATAGAGAGGGTGAGAGTTTAGGGGTGATTGGGAGAGATAAATGTAGATATTTATAGAGAAAGAGAGAGTGTATTAGTCTTAAATATAGAGAATGGGATAAGAGAGGCGGTGTCGTGGTAGATATAGAGAGGTGTAGAGTTTGGTTTTATAGAGGGTAAAGAGGAGGATTAAAAGAGAGTGTTGTGTGATAGACATAGAGAGGAGGACAGTTTGGTGACACTCTCAGGTCCCAAATAATAGGAGGGGTGGCAATAATTAGTGGGGCTTGGGAAATCAGTAATCCTCCAGCTGCTGTATCAATATGAATCACTTACAATAACATTTTGCCGAAGATAGATTAACAAAATTTAATAAGCGGGTGGGAGTGGGTGGGTGGTGGATAAAAACGGGAGGGGGGGGGTAGTTGGCAAATTAATAAGCGGGGGATGATTATTCAAGAACTGAGAGTACGTGATTTATTGACGAACGTAAGACTGAAAACTCAATACCGAAGTAGAGTTTAAATATTTATTTATTATGGCTAAATATTTATTTATTATGGATCAGCAGTGTTGTCTGGTGAGTATGCTGGTGTTTCACCTGCATACTCACCAGACAAGACTGGTGATCCTGTAAGTGCGCTGATGAAACTTTAGAGTAACAAAGCTCACCAATAGCCACAATAAATGAATGTATATATATAGGTGATGAATACATTGGGTATAATACCAGTTTCTTACCAAATGCAAAGAAACTCGATATATTAACCCCTTAGGAAAGGGCACAGAGCATAATTAAAAAAAAATTATATATACATAGAGTGACGGTGGAATTGGTGGGGGGGGGGACATGTCCCTTTCCAATAATTATATTTTCTCCCCAAACTACTAAAATACACATCTATTTGGATATACGCTACAATTTATGTACATGTTATGTTTATTGCATATCAAAGTTTTCTGACCATTTTAGAGTGCAAAGAGCTAAACTAATCACTACAACTAAATTGTCCAAATTTGCCCCCCCCCCCCCCCCCCCCTTCAGAAATGCTTCCACCGCCCCTGTTATATATATCTAAACTATAATAAAGTAAGAAGCGCGGGATTGCATACAGTTTATAATTTTTTATTCCCTTAGTAAAATAAGTTGGATTACTTTGAATAAATAATTGTTTCTACTTTTGGCACAAGGCCAGCAATTACCAGTGCATTACTGGTACTTTATTTTATCGACCCCGTAAGGATGAAAGGCAAAGTTAACCTTGGCGGGATTTGAACTCAGAATGGCAATATTACATAATTTATCTACTAAATTTCGTGGGTGTTCATTAAATATATTTTATTATTTATTTAAAGATTCACTTCTTTAAAATTTTCAAATGTCAACACTTCCGGTGGCGATCTTTTAAATAAATACTCATATATTTCCGTCACTAATTTTCTCCTAATGCATTTTATATATAACTAGCAGAATGGCCCGGCGTTACTCGGGATTTGCTCTAGGGTTCTTATATATTTGATATATATTTATCCTTATTGAGCCTCGTGAAATAAATACGTTTATTTATATTTTGTTATTGTGTATGCAAAAATATCTGTACACGAATATATAATTATATATATATCTATATATCTTTTGTTTCCTTCAGCAAGACACTTTATTTCACATTGCTCCAGTTTACTCAGCTGTAGAAATGAGATGATAGAGACTGGGGTCCCTATCATTCCACTGCAAAGTGGTTGTGGAGGTGCCACGGCAAAAAAGCACCCAGCACTCACTGTAAATGAGGTTGGTGTTAGGAAGGGCATCCAGCTGTAGAAATCAAGCCAGAATCAGTTCTCGTCCCACCCTTGCAAGCAGGAAAAAGCGGACGTAAAATGAAATGAATGAAATTATGATCTAAAACAGAGAATGTCTGTCTGTCAGCTCACTAAAACTTGAGAACCACCCAACCGATTGTTTTCAAACTTTACACATGTAATACTTATGCTCCTGTGAGTGTTTTGAGCAAAAAATATTTCAAATTTTCAATGCCCTAGGGACCGCATTAGGCGATTTAGCGATCTCTCTCTATAATTCTTAGTCTTTCTTTTTAGATAGATACATAGATATAACGTTGCGCCCTTATAATATCTGTCTGTATGCCTGGCTGTCTGCATTACGTCATTATGACGCGATCAGTGTGTGTGTGTGTATATATATGTATCGTAATGCAGACAGCAAGACATATAGCTTTCCCTCCCCTCTTCCAGCGTCTCTCTCTCTCCCGCTATCCCCCTCTTTTAGTCTGTCTGTTTCTTTCACTCTCACTCTTTTTCTTTATAACTCACTCACATTAATACTAAAGGGTTAAGGTATTGTTCTCAAAATAAATAATATTAAATCTATGAGATTTTTATATTATGTGAGATAAAGCCTTTACCATGAAAATAATATAGTATATATAGAGTAATGTAAATGCTAAAGGGTTAATTCCATCAGACCATGTGAGAGAGTTTATAATCACTCACGCACACATACACACTCACGCATGCAAACGCACACAAACTCACACACACACGCACGCACACACACACGCAATAGTTATTCCACTGTCATGTATCTTTGACGCATACAACTCTCAAAAGACGGCGTCTGTCACTCTCTCTCTCTCTCTCTCCCGCTATCCCCCTCTTTTAGTTTGTCTGTTTCTTTCACTCTCACTCTTTCTCTCTGTAACTCGTTCACATTTCTCCCCTCTATCGAAAAACGCTGTGACGAATGGGGAGAAGGAGGAGGAGGAGTAGAGAGCCACTTCTTCACTTCGCCTCTCCGTTTCTTTCTCTCCCCTCTCACTCCCTCATTATGTACAAACATTGGCCACTTCACTAATTCGATCCCTAGGTCAGAATAATAAAAAAATTTTTTTGCTCAAAACACTCCCGGGGCCATACGGGTTACATGTGTAAAGTTTGAAAAAAAACGGTTGGGTACTTCTCGAGTTTTAGGGAAACAGACACACAGACAGACATCCTCTGTTTTATATATATAGATATCGTCTTTTTTTTTAATGTATCATGGATTACATTACTGATTAAATAAGACAGTGTAACACAGTCTTCGTTCAATTTCTGTGTATATTGTCAATTGCGATTTTATTTGATGTATCATATCTACATGCATATATAATTGCGTAAAATATCAATATACACAGTACACATGCTAGCAGAAAACCACTCGAAGGGTGGTTTTTCTGCTAGTCTTTTTTAATGTATCATGGATTACATTACTGATTAAATAAGACAGTGTAACGCAGTCTTCGTTCAATTTCTGTGTATATTGTCAATTACGATTTTATTTGATGTATCATATCTACATGCATATATAATTGCGTAAAATATCAATATACACAGTACACATGCTAGCAGAAAACCACTCGAAGGGTGGTTTTTCTGCTAGTCTTTTTTAATGTATCATGGATTACATTACTGATTAAATAAGACAGTGTAACGCAGTCTTCGTTCAATTTCTATGTATTATATATTGTCAATTACGATTTTATTTGATGTATCATATCTACATGTTTATATACCTGCGTATAATATCAATATACACACTACACATGCTAGCAGAAAACCACCCGAAGGGTATTTTTTCTGCTAGTATATATAATGAACATAGTCAACTGAATGCAATAACGCTGGTGACATCTTGCAGGCAGTGCCAGCGCTACCAGTTGAGCAACTAGAACGCATATCTCATAGAAGCGCATCATTGAACCTTAAAGAATCCCCCAGTTTTATATATATATTTGTATAATTAAAATAAATATCTAATTTTCCGCGAACTATAAATATATCACTAAATATCTTTGTTGCGTAGCAGTATTATGTAAATAGTCAAAGCGGTGGAGCGGATCGTATGGTATGTGACCTGTAACATGATTTGGTGTGGGTGGGTATGGATTTTATAGTAGAAAATACAGGCTTAGTAATTTTTTTGTGTGGTGAAATTATTATATTTAGGAGACTGGGGCGCATAGCTGGGAGAAAGCGCTAAATACTCAAACAGACCTATCAACTCACCCCATCAGACGGGGAAATCCCCCACCCACATTGGGGTGGGTGAGAGATGTCTTCTCTTGTAAAAATGGGTATTGCTTTTATTATGTAAAATCTCCCCGTTTCGGGGCACTTTTTTCCATGGTAATCTCCTTTTGGGTTTTTTTAGGTTGGCAGGTCTGCTCAAGCACTAGTCCTACTTCCAGGGTTTAGGATTTAGTTTCGGCATTTGAAAAATTTATCATCAAAATATTACTTGTGATGGGTTTAAGTTATTTGGTCGGCTGTGCTACGTCGTTAACTAGCTTGGACATCTATTTGCAAGGCTCTTAGCATTGACATTACTAGGGAGTCTTAACAAGGTGGTTCCTCTATAATTAAGGCAATCTCTTTTTTGAACTTCGTTGGCAAACTGATGGAGTATCTCCTTTAGAGATCTAACATCTTTGGTCAGAGTAGATCCTAAGTACTTAAAGGTGTCCACTTTTTCAAGTCGTCTTCCGTTGAGCATGATGTTGGTTGCTGTATTACTGTTAACCAGAATCTTGCTCTTTTCTGAGCTGATCTCCATTCCATATGCTCCTAATACTTTTTCCTGTCTGGTAGTGAGCTCCTGGAGTTCTGATTCACTGCTTCCTAACAGCAACTCGTAGATTGGAAATGGGCCAGCCTTCAATGGAAACTGGAAGTCTTGGAGTGTCTCTTGCATTATGTGTTCCAGGAAGATGTTGAAATGCACTGGAAAAAGGAGACATCCTTTTCGAACTCCCACTGTTGCCCGGAAGAATTCTCCAGTATTGTTATTCAGGAGATTTGCACTGTTTCAGCTGCCATACAGTGCTTTAATTACTCAAATGAGGGTGATGTCAAAGTTATAATCCTTCACTTTCCACAAACCCTCATGACAAACACGGTCAAAGGCCTTTTTAAAGTAAATGAAGTTTTGATAGAGGTTAGATTGGTGCTGCAGATGTTTCTCAGTGAGCAGTCAGATGTTAGATATATGCTTTTTTGTACTTCTTTTGAGCCTGAATGCTGCATGTTCTTCTGCCTAGATTTCTTCTGCCTTCCCTTTAAGCCTGTTTAGAAGAACTCTTAGCAATACTTTGCTAGGATGGCTAATTTGGTCGATTGTTCTGTAATTCTGGCAGTTTTAAGTTTCCTTTTCGGGGAATGGGTATCATCAGTGATTGGGTCTGCTCCTTTGACCTCTTCTTGGTCCCCCATATCTTCTGACAAGTAACTGTCAGTGCCTTGATAAGTTTTGGGTCTCCATGTTTTAGAAGCTCTGAATTTAGAATGTTATCGACTCCAGGAGATTTACCATCTTTGACCATGTGCACCGCCTCTTCAACTACCTCTTGGAGAATTGGAGAATCCTCGATTTCATTGTTCTTATTGGTGGAATTGTTAAGGATGTTGATGCCATGTCTGAGTTTGTGGTTATAAAGGTCTTCGCAATACTCGGACCATTTTTTGATGACATGGGCCTCGTCTGTGAGGAGGCAAGCCAGTTTTGTTCTCAATGGCAGTGGTAGTGCGTTGCTTTCTTTTTGTTATTAATAGATTAATACAGATATTTAATGATAAGGCTCGAGAACAATTGTTCCTTCATTAAAACTGCAGGCATGACCCACAGGGTTTAATATTTTAACCAAAAGCTGATTTTACAAAAGAAATTGTGTAAGGTGGAACAAGACTGCTTTTAGCCTGGTAGTCGGTGTGGGGGGGCACAATGGCATCCAGTTGACACGGACTGCTGAAGGCCAGAGACACGTTCCAGTGTTCTTTCAATCTTTGTGCCGCGCTATAAATTAATTTTTTTATTTCATTTTATTTCATTTTTTACCTAGCTCAGTTTGTAAATCACTTATTCTTTCAGTAAAACTCGAGTTATGATCTACAAGTTTAAGTGTTTGAATCAAAAGCAGAGCCTTCAAGAAACATTTTGCAAAATGAAACAAGGCTGTTTCGACATCTGGAGGCGGTGGGGAGATTCATCTCAAAATTCAAGTATGCATTAACATTTTTTTTTTTTTAACAGTGGAGCATCATATACTCCTGGAGCTTCTCCTTAGCTCTCCGAGCCCTGGACAGATACGCCGTCAGAAGACCCCTCTACCTTCTTATAACGAAAAATAAATGAATACATTCATGTTTGATGATTATATGAGAGAGGGGGGAGTTGTTGTTTTTTTTACATATATGGGTTTTAAAAATATAAAAGAAACACAACAGGACAATTGTAGAACATAGTTTTCAATTTTTTTCTTCTTATTTATTTGCTTGTTGTCGGTTATTTATATTTCAACTTCGGTGTCCCGATTTTAAAGTGCTTCGTTGAAGTGAAAACATAGTTGCTGACAGGTAATAGGAAGATATATAGAGAGGGGGGACAAACAGATATAATAGACTAAGATAACAAATATTTTCAGTTAGAGTCTCTAATTTTATTTCAGTAAATCTGTTTTCAATGTTTGTTGAACTAATTTATCTTATGAGGTCATGATACAGGACACAAAAAAATGATCTTGTAGCCAGTAACAACAAGTTGTTTTCGTCGTAGAGTACATGATCCCATTAATGCATCACATTAAGCTGGTTTCCGGATATATTTAGATCTACTGAACTGTATTGGTGGTCAATAAGAAAGAGGAAATTTTTAAAAGTGGCTGTTAACTTGCGAGACGCGCAGGTTATATATTATGGTGCTTGGCTCATGATCGTAAGGTCGTAAGTTTGGTTACTGAACCGAGTGGCACGTTGTGTTATTGAGCAAGACCCTTTATTTCACGCTGTTACAGTCCATTCGGCAGAGAAAGAATTAGTTGCGACGGCACTGGTGCTAACCTGTATCATCGTTTGTCTTTTCCTTGGACAACATCCGTGACAAGGAGAAGGGTGACTTACATGCTTGGGCGACTGCGGGTCTTCCACAAAACAACTCTGTCCTAATTCAGTCACGAGTGCAAAACTCATGATCAGTTATGACCGAAGGGAGCGGTTTACAGTTTCCTTTGTTGTTATATAGCAATTATTTGTTGGTCGTGTTGGTGAGTGGATTGTGTTGTGGTGTTGATTCGTTTGTTGCGTGCGGCCCACTTGTAGCTTACTGTGTCGTGTGGTCACTCTTGTGTGATACAGTGTGACAAAAGGTTGCACGTATACAGCTAAGTGAGTAAGTGTTCAATAAGATGATGATAATATGATAGTTCCTTGATCACGCAGAAAATAAATATATATAAATATATATAAATGATTCACAATGACACCAAATCGCTATATTATTAATTTATTGAAAATAACTCACTCTGGAGCTATACTAAAAATACACAAGAATTATGGACATTATTTGTTTGTTTGTAAAAGTAGAATTAAATTGTATTTACCAAAATAATTTCATGAACTTCACTGTCTTGGCTTAAGAGAGGAGCCAAGAGATAGAGATTGAGTGAAAGAGGGAGAAAGTAAGAGTATGTACGACCCGGAGAGAGAGAGTAATAGTCTGTAGACCCCTAGGGTCAGTAGAAAGCAAATGTTTTACATCGTCGCTCTATCAGGAACTGCTTCGAACTGCCTTTAGCATGGTCTAAGACAGGCTATTTATATCTGTCGCTTCCTCTGTCCCCTGCCTTGAGAACCACCGGAGTGACCTCGAAAGATCGCCGACGCACAGACTTGTTTACGCCAAAAAGAAGGTAACCCAGAATTTGCCCGTTAAATGTCACCCAAGGGTCAAGGTGTGGACAGATTTCGCTACAGTTACAGCTGTGCTCATCACATTTCAGATGTTGGTGAGGTTAGAAAGTTTTGGAAAATTGTATATATTTCAGATGTTGGTGAGGTTAGAAGTTTTGGAAAATTGTATATATTTGCACATGAGGAGCTAGCTCGAGAACGTAGTTAGAAGATGATGAATGAAGCATATGAGTGTACTTAGTGATCATGTATACATGATGATGATGCAAGGAAGGGGTCAAGAAGGAGAGTTTAAAAGAAGGGAGTTTATTGTTTATGAAATGCATGAATAAAGAAATACATTTTTATAAAACTGGGATACTTGAAGGTTCAGTAATGCATCACTATGAGGTGTGCGCCTAAAGCGGCTGCCTAGTTGTCCTTAATGGTAGCGCCGGTCCTGGATTTGCCGCTTCCAATGTGATTGGATTGAAAAGCAGCAAAGAATGATGAAATACGAAATAAGAGCGTTTGGGCTTAGAAAGGTGATGCGACTGGTCTTGTTGATGTCCTCGATCGTTTTCGTGAAACACTGTGGCCAATTATTAGTCATTGATTCTAGCAGGCACACATTTAATCTCATTGTGGGATTGCCCTTGGCAGTGGAGACTTCTGGTGTCCTTGGCCCTAGGGCTACCTCCCTACTCACCGCCATAGGCGCTGAGCTGGCCAGTCACAGGTGTGAGCCTCGCAAGTTGGAATGGCTCTTCCAGCGCATCTCCCTTACCATCCTCCGGAGAAACGCCTTCTCCATTCTGTCCGCCGAGGCTGTGGGGAGGCCAGCACGTGGGACCCCATTTGCTCACCATACGGAGGATGGGGAGGGCGATAGAGATGGCGGTGATGACAGTGGGAGTTCGGCTCTTCCACGTTCGGACCATATCCTTGTGGTTGTGTTCATCAAGCCCTAGTGCAATAATGGGATTGAGTTAATCCTAGTTATATAGAAATGATAATTATACTAATCCTTATTTCAGTAAATAACTACATCGTTGTATTAGGATAATGATATTAAACGTGTGCCTGGTAGAATTCAGCGTTCATTAAAGGACCATAGTGTTTTCCGAGGACGATCGGTGACATCAACGAAACATTTCTTTTCTGGAGCTAATTTTCTCTATACTACCTTTCGCTTCCCCCGTTGAAAGTAGACTCAACCTACTAATTGGGTTTTCAATCAATTGCATTATCCGTCTCAGAGTAAACAATGATTGGTGTTGAATCACTCTTCGTCGCTCCCCACTCCATCACACTGTAAAGGTGAAGGTCGGTGTCACTCATAACACAAAATAAACTAGCTGACCTCCGTGGAAATTACACAGTCTAATTACAAACAAACAATAAGTCAAGATCTCAATATGGCATTTAACAGGTTTTATTTTATAAGTTATATATATATATATATATATATATATATATGTGTTTCCAAATATATATATATATATATATATATATATATATATATAATTGTTTCTACTTTAGGCACAAGGCCAGCAATTACCCAGTGCATTACTGGTACTTTATTTTATCGACCCCGTAAGGATGAAAGGCAAAGTCAACCTCGGCGGGATTTGAACTCAGATCGTAATGAGAGAGAGAGAGATACTCACAATTAATATATGCAGTAATTAATTACGTATACTCCTGCTGAACCTCTTCCACAACGGGTCCCATGGAATCCAGTCATATGCTTTTTTGAGGTCAACGAAACAAGATTACACCTCTTGGCAATACTTGCACAGTTTCCCAAAGACTTGCTGCATGTAAATATTTCATCAGCTATGCTGCATCCGGGGCGAAAACCACACTGTTCGTCAGCTAGCTTGGATTCGACAATATCCCTACACCTCTTTGCCAGACGCCTAGCGTAGATTTTGGAGAAGTTCAAGTTCCTCTAGGTCGTGTTCACGAGTGATGGGAGATAGGAAGCTGAATTAAGTGCAAGAATTGCAGGAGATGGTGCAGTAATGCTCCAGCCTCAGCATTCAGTCATCAGAAGAAGCGGAGTACATGTAAAAGCGAAATTCGCTATCTTCAATTCAGTATTCGGGCCTACCCTTATCTATGGTCTTGAACCTTGGGTAATGACCGAAAGAATACGATCGCGAATACAAGCGGCCGAAATGGGGTTCCTCTGAAGGGTCTTTGGAGTAATATTACTTGATAGAGTGCATAGCTTGGAGATCAGAGTCGCTCCAGGTAGAGCGGCTACTTATCCGAATTGAAAGATCACAACCCGATATTACGGAGCTGTGGTTAGAATGTCCCAAGAAAGACTTGCTGTACATATTTTACAGGAAAAACCAACTGGGATGAGACCCAAAGGTTCTCCCGAGTAAAATGGTTGGATAACATCCACGAGGTCAGATGGTCTCGTTTGGGGATCCAACCTGATCAGTTTGAGATGATTGCCTGTGGCAGGACCAGCTGGAAGAAGTGTTTGAGGACTCTTCCCCAACGACCCTCTCAGGAATAAATGGGCGAAGAAGATATATATATATATAAATATATTTGAAAAATCATTTAGCCTTTTGAGTTACCGATTGACCAAGGATACTGATTAGCATTGAGTTTCTATAATCTTTACCAGGACATATATTGGTAAACTCCAATATAACTTAACATATACTATGTGTGTGTGTGTGTGTGTGTGTGTGTGTGTGTGTGTGTGTGTGTGTGTGTGTGTGTGTGTGTGTGTGTGTGTGTGTGTGTGTGTGTGTGTGCGTGTGTGTGTGTGTGGCAGTAATCTGAACTCTTGTGCTGATGTCAGCAAAGTAGATCAGTGTCTCCATGTATGCTGACCTCTGGGCAACACGATGTTCATTTTACCTTGTTTCGAATTATCATCAGTTTGTCTGGAGAAAATAACCAAACTAAGGTCATTGGCTGTTTATTTAAGATAAAACTTTCTTCATACCATTCTGTTCTCGTTTCTCAGAAAACATACATCACACAGTGTTGTTCCGGCAAGCAGAGGGGTGTAGAATATAGCCAAAGAAAAAAACCTTTAGCTCTCTCGACAAAGTTAGCATCTTGATAAAGGTTAGTTCAATGCCTCTTCCGAACTCTCTGCACACAAGCATACACAACAACGACACAGCCTTGTTTTCCTATTTTATTATCAATAACCTCGTACTTGTATACGTACATACATATATGCATACAGACGTACAGTAGTATGTATATACATACATACATGCACACATATATATATGTACGGCTAATAATTCGGGCTGTTTGTTTACAAACAAACCGAGCATTATAATAAATGTTCGGGAAACCCACACGTACATATATATGTGTGTGCATGTATGTATGTATATACATACTACTGTACGTCTGTAAACATATATGTATGTACGTATACATACTTATATTTAAGTATCAGCCGTACTAAGAGTGAGAAATGAAATTTCATTTTTTCCATTTATCGTTTTCGGTACGCCCGGCCGACTAACTCACTCGATATGCAAATTAGGCTACTCAGCCGTTAATATGCATAAGGAAAGTATATATTTTCAAACGTTCAATCATCTGACAGGAAGGTATAGAGTGCTGATGACAGCTACTAAGCTAGAAACTAGTTCATCGTTCCTTTGTCAGTGTTGAACAAAATGGCAACGATGGTTGCCGAACACTGTACGGCTAATAATTCGGGCTGTTTGTTTACAAACAAACCGAGCATTATAATAAATGATCGGTAAATCCATACGTACATATATATATGTGTGCATGTATGTATATACATACTACTGTACGTCTGTATACATATATGTATGTACGTATACATACTTATATTTATATATATACTAGCATTAAAGCCCGGCGTTGCTCGGGGTCATTAAGTTACCAAAGTTAGGTTGCACCACCCATTTTATGGCATCACTTTTTTGTCTGCCAGGCACTGGGTGAATGAATTGCAGACCTGGAAGCATGAGCTGCGCCAGCAGTGACAATTGTAGTTTCGCCTATGGATATTATCTCTGTGCAAAAAAGTGTTGAAATTTATTGTTTCACAGTACTTGCGCAACACGCGCGTAGACACGATGCCAGCCGAACAACAGAGCTGCGATGGAGTTGTTCTGCATGGTTGTCTGTGTGTTTTCTAAATTTAAGACAGTATGGAGGGTTGTGATATGAGGGAGAGTTAGCTGTTGTTTCTAGCAGGTTTAGTGACCTCATAGAGGATATGTGTTTTCTAAATTTAAGACAGTAGGGAGGGGTGTGGTATGGGGGAGAGTTAGCTGCTGTTTCTAGCAGGTTTAGTGACCTCATAGAGGATATTATTGTTTATCATTATCTATAAAAGGCAGATTGTTGTTGTTGTTGTTGAAGTGAGTGTGTGTTTGTATGCGTTTGGAAAAGAGGTTTTAAAAAAGATTTATCGCTTGTTGAATAAATGTATCTGTTGCTTTTGAATAATTGTCGTTTCGTATGAAATGTAATAATTGTTAAAACGGACAGTATCACCATCAAGCTTGGAAAGAGAAAGTAGCAGAAAGTATGAAGTTGTATAGATTTTGAATGGTAGTGGAAAGAGTTTAGCAGTTTAAATGAGAGAGAAAAATCGTAAAATATTGAGTTTTATCTATTTTTTTGCGTAATTGTGGGTGAAATTGAAAAAATTATCTGTGCCAAGACGCAATCGAAACTATTTCGAATACTGAATTGTAAATTTCAATTGAAGAAATTCTATATCGTAGATTTCTATAACGAAGGAGCATGACCACACACTGAGCTTTATAGATTATGATATATATATATATATATATATATATATATATATATATATATATATATATATGGTCAGTAGTTCGTGTGTAAGTATATATATATATATATATATATATATAAGATCAAAAGATGGTTAAAAGAGTTCCATGTATTTTATTATGTGCATTTCAAAAACAAATATCATCATGAGATGACATTTGCGTTTTCGTCAGATAAAAATAGAGAGACATGATATGAAGGTTAAAAAACACTTGTGAATAGTGCAGTTTTAAATCAACATCATTCTTAATATGTTGATTTAAAACTGCACTATTCACAAGTGTTTTTTAACCTTCATATCATGTCTCTCTATTTTTATCTGACGAAAACGCAAATGTCATCTCATGATGATATTTATTTTTGAAATGCGCATAATAAAATACATGGAACTCTTTTAACCATCTTTTGATCTTATATTATTTATACTCCAGTCCCACAAACTGTAGAGTGCTACTTATCCGATATCTGCATTGCTTTATTGTACTACAATAAAACTTATCTCCTATATATATATATATATATATATATATATATATATATATATATATATATATATATGGTCAGTAGTTTGTGTGTAAGTATATATATATATATATAATTGGAAATCAGTAAAATCGAATCTCTGGCGGTTTGCAAGTAAATTCGGCCTACTTATATGAAGTGATGGGTTAGCAAAGCACTCGATAAGATAGGTCTCAGAGTTATAACATACGTTTAAATAGCTTGACAAATCGAACATTGTGGTAGGCTAAACTAACACACAATAGATACCAAAGTAACGATAGAACTAATCAGGTTGAGAAAAATATATATATATATATATGCAAAAGTTCTATTTAAATTGTTGGGATACAACAAGCAAATATTTTTATAACTGATATAAAGCACTCGACAAATATTTGGAGTAGATATACGATATTAATAAATGGAAACTATATTTATAAAACCATATTTATTTCATTATATATATTTCAAGGATACCAAGTTAAATTATGGTATGCCTTCATCAGACAAAATACAATATATAACAGTTTTTATAAATAGACATTGACGTACCCTTTTAAAAAAGTGACCGTTGCTTTTGGAGGCCATCAGGATAGTGGTTTGTTTACTTTAGTAAGTCATAGTGTTAAGAGTAAGTAAAAAGATGGAGAGAGAGAGAGAGAAACGTGGAGAAAAGAAAGGGAGAGATAGATAAAGAAAAAGAAGAAAGCAAAAAGAAAAGAGAACAGAGGAAAATAATGGGGAGATATCAAACCATCAGACAGAGAATAAATTTAAATAGAACTTTTGCATATACTCTGCTCCTGTATTGTTGAGCGCTTTACATTATAACTGGAAAATGGAATTCTTTAAGATCTCTTCTTCTCTAAAAGACATACCTCTACCTAGGAATAAAGATTTTATTAAACAATTAATAGAAAAATCAGACTCCTTTATAAGAAGAATCAGGTGGCGTGTTTTCCACTTCGATAAATCTAATCTAAATGAAAATGTTTCAAATCTGGATAAAATCTTAAAATCTAAAAAAAATCCACCCCCCAACAAACTACTAATGGATTTTGAAAATGATATTGTATCTATCATCCAAAGCATCAAATTCAAAAACAACTTCAAAGGCCAAGATTACTTAAGAGATATTAAGGATAAGATTGAAAACTTGGAGAAAACGGAGAAAATTCTAGTCAAGTCGGACAAAACTAATAATCTTTACGGAATACAAAAGGACATTTATAACGACCTTATATTGAAGGAACTAAGGAAGAAATATAAAGTAGCAAATAAGGACGAACTTGAAAAACTGAATACAGATGCCTCTTGTATAATGCATGAACTAGACATTGAAAATAAAACACAACCCTTCATGCCAAAGAAACCCAAGATCAATATGAAGGATCATAAAAGAAACTTTGAAAATGATTTATCAGTCAGATTAATTGCACCATCTAAATCTGACCTGGGCAGACTTAGCAAAAATATTCTAGACAGAATAATACAACAAATTAAGAATTTACCTAATTTATCTTACTTAAAATCATGGAAAGGGACTAGTGAGGTTATCGATTGGTTTAAAGAAATTAAATATAACTATAATAATAAGTTTATTCAGTTGGATATTGCTAACTACTACTCATCTATCACTCCTAATCTACTGAATAGGGCACTAACTTACGCATTTAAACATACAGACCTAACTAGCAATGAAATGCACATTATATTATCGGCACGGAAAACATTAATAGAATTTAATAACCAACTCTGGACTAGGGCAGATAAAAATAATAATTTCGACATAACTATGGGATCTTCAGACTCAGCTCAGGTAACGGACCTTGTGGGCCTATTTATAATTAATTCTCTACATAGAAAAACACCAGGTGTAACCGGAGGCTTATATCGTGACGACATGCTTTTACTTATAGAAAATAATAGCTGTGAACTAAATAGAAAAAGAAAACAAATTATACAATTTTTTAATTACCTTAATCTAAAAGTAGAAATAGAGAATAACCATAAAATAGTCAATTTTCTAGATGTAACACTAAATCTCAACACATGTCTTCATTATCCATTTCACAAACTAAATGAGAACTTAAATTATGTCAATGTTAACTCTAATCACCCCAGATCCGTTAAAAATACTATAGTGAACTCTGTTCAAGAACGAATTTCAAGAATTTCATTTAATAAGAATATATTTGATGAAAAAGCGCATTATTACAACGAAGCATTAGGTAGAGCTGGGTATAGAAATAAAATTAAATACATCGATAATAATAATAATATGCAAAATAACCAAAATAATAACAACTTCAACAACTATAATAGAAAATATTACAATAACTCCGAAAGCCGAAAAAGAAATAGAACTAGGAATATATTATGGTTCGCTCTTCCTTTCTCACTAAATATTAAAACCCCTATTGCTAAACTATTCTTTAAAGCTCTTGACAAACGGTTCCCTAGAACACATAAATATTACTCAATTTTTAATAGACATACTATGAAATTAACTTACTCTTCCACCAAAAATTTAGCGCAAAATATTAATAGAAATTTAAAACCTAACCAAAATACCAATAATAACCCAAGCAATATTCAATCGAATAACTGTAACTGTAGAAATAAATCTAACTGTCCGTTAAATAACAACTGCTTAGCTAAAAATGTAGTTTATAATTGTAATGCTAAAACTAATTTAAATTCATTTAATTATGTCGGTTCTACCTCTACAGAATTTAAATCCCGCTTCAATAATCATAAAAATTCTTTTACAGATCCAAACAAAAAATCTTCAACTTCGCTATCTAGCCTATTATGGGACCTAAAACGAGATAATGTTGAATATTCGCTGATTTGGAATATTATTTCAAAAGCTACTCTTTTTAATTCCTCTTCAGAAAATTGTGATCTTTGTATAGAGGAAATATTTTTTATATTAAAGACCAAAAATTCCCTTAATTTAAGGAATAATTTATTCAGTTGCTGCAGACATAGATTGAACTCAACGTTTAAATATAAATATAAATTTAAAATGTAGTTTAATTAATTAAGTAATTTAGTTAATATATGAAACCTTGGTTAAGTACCCAAGTATAAATTTTCTTCATAAATATAATTATAAATATAATAAACTATTCTAGAAAAGTTTATCCTTTCAATATCTTGAATAAAATATACGTAAGATAAATTTCTATACTAAACATATTATTTTAGCTTAAAATATTCTATATTTTAAAATTTTTTAAAATTTAAAAAAAAATTTTATTTTTAAAATTTTTTAATATTTTGATATCTGTAGAATCCTTGTTTTTTAAGTTATATTGATATAATATTTTATTTTATTTTTTTATTAGATTCATTTTATTTTTTTATTAGATTCATTTTATTTTTTATTTATTTATTTTTTTTTTTTTATTAGATTTGTTTTTATTCTGATAGCTTCTCATAATTTTTTTTTTTTATTAGATTTATTTTTATTCTGATAGCTTCTCATAATTTTCAAAAGTTTGTCCTTTCAATATCTTGATTAAAATATACGTAAGATAAATTTATATACTAAATATATTAAACATATTATTTTAACTTAAAATATTCTATAATATTTTGGGATATTTTAGTATTTTGATATTTGTAGAATTCGTTTGCCTTTTAAGTTATATTGATATAATTATATTTCCAAAATATAATCCTTTTGTATTTTATATACTCAAAATGTTATATATTGATGTATACTTATGTCTATATACGGCTTATGTATCTATATATGTGTATTGACATACATATACATGTGTTATATGCTTTTTTATGATTATATGTCTGTCTGTATATATGCATGAGTGACGCGTGTATACCAATTGGGTGAAGATGCACACACATATCTATTCATGTATAGCTAAGAATTATGGGTGTGAATGTACAGGCTTACACATGCAGTTTTTGATTGCAGATATGCATAACTTAACAGCCATAAATGCATGAAAGTTAATCCTATATATTTATATATATATACTAAAAAATTTTAATTAATAACACAAGGAATGTATAGCAATAAATTAAAAATCACTTATGCTTTGTATGTATATGTTATATGCGGGAGTAGATATAATGTGTATTTTCCGAGCGTGTGTGTATATATATATTTATGTATCTTTGCCTATGTGTAGGTGATATACGATAGGTAATTTCTCTAGCAATATATATATTTTATAATGTTTAAATTCCAATTTTTAATATATTGATCTCAATTTTTAAACTAAATATCTAATCATAATTAAACAATGTGTAATTTCTCATATTATATATCTATATTCCATTCATGAATATTAATATTTCTAATTTTATTTATTCATTTCATCCCAATTGTTAACTCAACTTAATATGACATAACTTAAGGTTTTCGTTCTCTCCCCCCTCTCTCTATCTCTATATATCTCTCTCTTGAGTTTTTTTCTCTGTCTGATGGTTTGCTATCTCCCCATTATTTTCCTCTGTTCTCTTTTCTTTTTGCTTTCTTCTTTTTCTTTATCTATCTTTCTTTCTTTTCTCCACGTTTCTCTCTCTCTCTCCATCTTTTTACTTACTCTTAACACTATGACTTACTAAAGTAAACAAACCACTATCCTGATGGCCTCCAAAAGCAACGGTCACTTTTTAAAAGGGTACGTCAATGTCTATTTATAAAACTGTTATATATTGTATTTTGTCTGATGACGGCATACCATAATTTAACTTGGTATCCTTGAAATATATATAATGAAATAAATATGGTTTTATAAATATAGTTTCCATTTATTAATATTGTATATATATATATATATATATGGTCAGTAGTTCGTGTGTAAGTATATATATATATATATATATATATATATGGTCAGTAGTTCGTGTGTAAGTATATATATATATATATGCTTGTGTGTCTGTGTCTATATATGTATATTTGCATGCATAAATAAATACACTAAGCTTTAGATTTAGTAGAATGCACAACCACTGATTTCAGTATCGTATATTTTGGTTTCTAGTAATTCCCTGGCAATTGGTTGACCAAATGCTTTTCTTAATTGTTTTATTTATTTTTTTCTCTTAGATTTCAGGTATTTTTTGAAAGCAAAGCATTGGCCCCTAAAATTCTAGTGGGACCTGCAATGCTACTGTGGTCCCCGTGGTGCCCATTTGCCATTGGGCAACCTGGAAAACTGGCCAGTCCGCCACTGATCAAACTACTTAATGTGGTTACCCTCGATTCAACCCGGGATATATATATATATATATAGGAACCAGTAAGACCCCGACGGCTGAGCTCAAGCCGTTTCGACGGCTAATTCCGTCGAAACGGCTTGAGCTCTGCCGTCGGGGTCTTACTGGTTCCTATTACCCACTCTACTACCCTAAGTATTGAGTACTTTGGTGCGTTATGGTCCACCTGGTTCCTTACCACATTTCCTTCGTTATATATATATATATATGTGTGTGTGTGTGTGTAAAAGGTAAACAGAAAAAACAACACAATCGGTACAGTATATGGAAGGTATATATTAGGTTAACGCTTGGTATAGCAGGAAGATGATCTTAACATTTCAGACGCTAGTCCTTCATCAGAAGAAAGAATGAGAAATAAAATAGATTGAAGGGACGGGCGGGATGCAATTGGAAAAAATGTCTTTAGATAAAAATAACAGGTCCATTCATGTTGACATCTCTTGCAAAACTGTTGGTGCTGGCGTTTCGTGTATGATTTGTTTTTTAGAAAAGTCGATGATGGAGCGCGTCTACCTGAAATGGAAAAAAAAACGTTTTGTAAAAAGAGCTATACTTGAGCACGTGTGTAACCAGGTGTGTGTGTGTGTGTGTGTTATTATAGGTCCGTACGAAGCTAAGAAGAAATTGTGTATATGTGAGTAAAGGAGTGTGTGTGCATGTAAGTACGAAGCTATGAGCAAAAGTGTGTTAATATAAGGGTGTGTATCGGCATGTATTAGTTGTAAGAGAAGCTGCTAATGATCAAGAGAAAGCGATAGGAATCTAGGGGTGGGATAATGGACGGGGTATTAGAGAAATTCGGGAGGTGAGTTGAGTCCAAGAGGGGAATAGGACCCAAGGTGGTGAATCAGACTTTGTTCAGTCCTGGTGCGCCAGGACTGAAACATGTAGGGAAGAATGACCAGAACAGAAATGACGGACGACAGGAGTATCCAAACCGAGTCGTATGTCCCTCAAATGTTCGGCAAACCGCTCCGCCGTACAGCGTCCCGTTTGTCCGATATATAAAGACCCGCAAAGGGAACACCGGAGGGCATAGACAACGTTGGTGGATATGCAGGTGAAGGAATGGCGGATACGGAAAGACCCGTTAGGGCCTGTAAGAGTGGAAATAAAGGGACAAGTGTTGCAGCGGAAACGGGAACAAGGAGTCGTGGGAGAGCACGAAAAGGAACTGCGAACCAGGAGGTCGCGGAGGTTGCGGGCGCGCTTAAAAGCAGTAATGGGTGGGTTTGGAAAAAAGCGAGAAGTGACGGGGTCAGAAGAGAGGATACGGAAGGAACGGAGGATATGTCGCCGGAGTGGTAGGGTGATAGGGTGGCAGGTGAGAGGGAAAGGAACGCGGATGTTGGGAGGGTGAGGGTGAGGTGAGAGCAGCTTGGATTAAGGTGGGGGGATATCCACGCTGGATGAAGCAGGAAGCCATGCGAAGGGAATGAGTTTCGAAATCGTCGTCCTGGTTAGAGAGTCGACGAAGACGGAGGAATTGGGAATAGGCTATGGAGTGTTTGATGTGGGTTGGATGGGAGGAGGTGAAGTCGAGATAAAATTGGGAGTCTGTTGGTTTAATGAAGATGGAAGTAGAGAGGGTGTGGTGAGAGTATTTAATAGATAGAGAGATATCTAGAAAAGCGACAGAAGAATCGGAGACGGAGGCGGTGGCAGGATGGAAAGATTGGACAAAAGAAAGAAAACAGTCGAGCTGTTCTCTTGATAGAGAGGTGGCGCCGATACAGTCGTCTATATAACGACCGTATAACTCAGGAGTCGGTCCAGCGTAATGGGAGAAGATCTGGGCTTCGACGTAGCCAACAAACAATTGCCATAGTTTGGACCCATTCTGGTTCCCATCGCTACCCCCAGAGACCTGCTGGTAAAATTCACCCGAAAAAGAAAATCCATCAAGGGTGAGAACAAACTCAGCCAGCCGGAGAAGAGTGGTAGTACTGGGGTAAGGGGTAGGGCGTAAATCTAAAAATGCTGGAGAGCGCGGAGGTCGTCATCATAAGGGATGACGGTATAGAGAGAAGTGATGTCCAGGGTAAAGAGAATGCAGGAGGGACCAGGAGAAAGAGTTGAAGAGTCTAAGGGCATGATTTCTATCATGGATGTGGGAAGGGAGATTGCCGACCAACGGGGCGAGGATGGTGTCTAAATATTCAGAAATTATCTCGGTGGGGCAGTTGCGCGCAGAAACGATATGACGGCCAAGATTATTTTGTTTGTGTATTTTGGGGAGGAAGTAGATGGTGGGTGTGCGAGGGGTGCGTACAATAAGGTTGGTGGCTGTAGGGGTAGGTGAGAGGAGGAGATGAGCTCGTGGATGGGGGAGGACACGAGTTGTTGGTAGCCAGGAGTGGAGTCGGAGGATAAAGGGCGGTAAAAAAGGGTATTGTGAAGCTGGCGGAGAGCCTCAGCCCTATAGAGGTCAGCGCTCCAAACCACCACAGCGCCACCTTTGTCAGCGGGTTTGATGACAATGTCATCACGACGCCGAAGGTTGCAAAGAGCGGAGAGCTCAGTTCGCGTGATGTTAGAGCGATGAGAATGCTGGTGGAACGGAACAGTACGCCGGCAAGTATCGACAAAGGAGTCGAGGGTGCTGAAATGGCCAGAGCTCGGCGTCCAATGTGATTGCCGGCGACTGAGACGAGTGAAGTCATCCGTCTGTGTTGATGATGGCGTGTCGTGAAAAAAAGCTTTCAGCTTTAATTGACAGAAGAACCCTTCAAACTCGGCACGTGTACGGAACTCGTCGCAGGTAGATGTGGTTGGTATAAAACGCAAACCACGGGCGAGGAGGGAGCGCTCAGCTTCGGAGAGTGGTAGGTCCTGGGGTATGGTGACTACAGTGCAGGGACGCGTGTGTGTGTTTTATGTCCGTTAACCAAATGCCTTCACTGTTACTACACACACGCGCACACACTATGAGCAGCAGCATGTGTACAAAGTAAAAAAAGAGTACTCAACACGTCACGAAGTTAAATATATGTACTCTCGGGTCCCGAATAATAGGGGGTGGGATATAATATAAGAGCTTGGAAAATCGGTAATTTTTTTTTTTTTTTTAAACCAGAATTAGTTTTGTTATATGGGGAGGGTACATATTGAAACCCTAACACATCCTATTTATTTTATAACGTATGGGATTTTTGTAATGTATTTCTTTGGTCGTATATAATGTAAAAAGAAAAACAATTATCGTAGGAATGCTACCACTTAAAATAAAATTTCGCCGGAGATAGATTAGCAAAATTTAATAAGTTGGGGTGATGGTGAAAAATATCTGAAAAAATAAGCGGGGGCGCTATTATTCGAGACCCGAGAGTTGGTATTAACAATTTCACTCTGGTCTTCATGACTAAAAGTAATAAGACTTGAAAATATAATAATTAGGGGATATATGATCGACTAAAATTCACACGAAAGCGATGCCCCAGCATGGCTGCAGTTTTTTAAAAAAATCACTATATATACACATACACGTATGCGCGCGCGCGCGCGCACACACACACACACACGCACGGTTTTGAAGTATAAAAATAATTCGCTTTACGTAGCTATATATATAAGTTAATGTTAAACATATGTTGATGCAACCAGCATCACTGTTGAAGTAAACCAATAGAAAAGCTTCCGTGAAAGTTATTTTCTTAATTTAAGTTACTCCCTTTCCTCTCTTTTGCCTTATCATCTTACTCATTTCCCTTGTTTTATTTTCGCGACGACGTGCATTTTGTCACGTTTACATAAACTTGCTGACGTATTAATCCCTTTTGCCGTCCGTCCATTGTATGAAATGCTTTGTTGACATAACTGTTCTGAGTTCAATTCTCGCCAAAGCTGACATTGTTTTCCATGTGTAAATTGAAGTTGAATGAAAAATCAAGAAAAAAATTGCTATTTGGAAGATACTAAGATGGATTTATTCAAATATTTACCCCCTTTGTTATTCTCTAGAAATCTACACCATTTAACTCATTGTATAGCAAACCACCTTTAACCCACGATTCTTCGATACACATTTTTATTTCCTGGTGGAATTCTGACATGCTCTGCACCAGCTTTCTCCATCTATCGCGGTCACGTGTCAGACCTCGCGTATCTATTAATGATTTACCTGTCCACTCTTTAATGTTGTCTGTCCATCTTTTTCTTCCTCTTCACAGTTCCTTGTAGGATAGTCTTTGCAATACCACTGGGTCGTGTTAGATGGCCATACCGTCATATCCTTCTTTTCTTCACTGTTATGAGGCCTTCAAAGAGGTCAATATGACGTTGGATTGGTTTGCTGACCTGATTGTTGTGGCATTGTCATGTAAGTGACTCTCAAAACGTTGCGGGATTATCTAATTTCTACTGATTGTATCTGTCTCTGTATCTCTGCAGTGAGGGTTCATCTCTCGAGGGGTAAAAGAAGATATAGAACCCCAGTGCACGCAGGAATCTGGTTTTGTTCTTCGTGATGATGTCCATAATTTTCCATATAGATTTGAGCTTTGTTAGTGTAGTCATTACCTTCGTACTTGTAAAAATTTCTGGTCTTGGTCCCTTATCATTAATAATCGTCCCAGCTATTTAAACTGCGGCAATGTTTTTAGTTTTTGTCTTGTCCAGAGATGACACCATTGGCGTTTTTCATGAGTTTGGTATTTTCGACATTGCTTTCCATTCCAAACCTGATGGAGACTTTATCAAAGAGATTAACTAGATTGACTAATTAAATCCTCTTTTTCTGTCAGGCCATCAATGTCATCTGCAAATAGTTTGTGATGTTCCTCCGTCCAATGTTGACTGTGTCCGCATGATCCTCTTCGGGAAGATGTGAAATAGAGTAAGGGAGAGAAGTGTTATGCTATAGTGATGGTTTGGTGGTCGTGTGGGTAGTTGATTGTATTGTGGAGTTGATTCGTTTGTTGCGCCTGTGCTCACTTGTAGCTTGTTGTGTGGTGTGGTCACTGTTGTGTGATACAGTGTGACCAGAGGTTGCATGTGTGCAGGTAAGTGAGTAAGTGTTCAATATGATGATAATATGATAATTCCTTGACCACGCAGAAAATGAATATATATAAATGAACCACGATGACACCAAACTGCTATATTATTAATTTATAGAAAATAGCTCACGCTTAAAGATATACGAAAAATACACACGAATTATCGACGTTATTTGTTTGTTTGTAAAAAGTAGAATTAAATTGTATTTACCAAGAAAACTTCATGAACTTCACTGTCTTGGTTAAGAGAGAGACCAAGAGATAGAAATTGGGTGAAAGAGAGAGAGAGAGAGAGAGTAAGAGAAGGTAAGAGTCACTGAGACCCAAAGGGGTCGTGGAAAACAATAGTTTACATGTTTACTCTATCAAGAAATGCTCCGAACTGGTTGGCCTGACCTAAGACAGGCTATTTATCTATGTCGCTTCCTCTGTCTCCAAGACTTGAGAACAAAGGGCTGACCTTTCGAGGTCGTCCAATCTCAGACCTGTTGATGCTCGAAAGGAGATAACCTAGAAAATAACCATTAAGTGTCACCCAGGGGTCAACGTGTGGACAAATTTCGCTACAATGCAACCATGCTCCGATGGTGTCTTGCACAAGTACTGCATTGGTTGCTTTGGCATAAACTGTTGTGTGGTAAAGTCAACTTTTGCTCCGTGTTAAATTTCTTCATGGTAGTCCACAGAGCATCATGTCAGACTATGGAATGCCTCGGAGTTTATGAAAACATGATATAGCTCTTTCTGGAGTTGAAGATATTTCTCATAGCGATGGCGGAAGCTGAAGATTTGCTCAGTGGTGTTTCTACTTTTGCAGAAACCTGCTTGCTGCTCAGCTGGAATGGTCTCTGTCTGAACATTACTTTGCTTGCATGGTTGATGATGCTGATGGTACGGTAGTTCTGGCATAGTTAGAGGTTGCTTTTCTTGGGAAATATTATGATTAGTGACTGCCATTCACCACTCTACCAGATCTTATTGCAGATGACCGTAAGTATGTTTATAGTGGTCTTTCTTCCTTCCTTCAGCATGGATGTCGCCAGTTACTATTGGCTTTCTGTCTTTCATCGATTTTACTACCACTTTAACTTGTTTTTGTAGTATAAGGTTGTCATCCTCATTGAAAAATCCTGTACGTATATCACATTTGAGTCCCCTTTGTCTTTGAAATTGTACAACTGTGAACAGTATTCTGTCCGTCTTCCAATCATTTCTTTTTCTTCCATGAGTTGTCTCCCATCTTTGCCCATGATGTTTTTGACTTTCGGTTTCCTTTTATTGGTAAGATTTTTACCAGCTGAAATGTATTCTTTGAAGTGATTTTTTGAAAGGTTGGCCTCAATGAATCCACATTACGTAGATACCAATTGCTGCTTGGTTTCTCCAGTTTTACATTTAATTTCACTGTTGTTGCTTTTTATATCTTGTCTTTGTGTGTGTGTGTGTGTGTGTGTGTGTGTGTGTGTGTGTGTGTGTGTGTGTGTGTGTGTGTGTGTGTGTGTGTGTGTGTGTGTGTGAGAGAGAGAGAGAGAGAGAGAGAGAGAGAGAGACAAAAATAATTTTAAAATGAGAAACACAGAAATGTAAAACAATTAGCATTATTAGTTTCAGGGCGGTGGATTGGCAGTGTCGGTAGAGGGTCGGACGCCATGCTTTGCACCACAGTTACGTCCCTTTACGAATTGCGTTCAAATCCCGCCGAGGTTAACTTTGCCTTTCATCCTTACGGGGTCGATAAAATAAAGTACCAGTAATACACTGGGATAATTGCTGGCCTTGTGCCAAAAGTAGAAACAATTATTAGGTTCACGCTCGTATCAGACGCCAAGTCCTTCATTAGGAGAGTATAAGAAGATAGATAAGAAAACAAAAATTAAAAAAAGGGGGACATATGATTGTGTGAGTGTTGTTTTAATTTTTTTGTGTGTATTACTGTCTATATTGGTGGAATGGTCTATATTGTGATGGGGTCTAAGTGTGTCTGGCTGTATTAACATTGTATATATGTGCGGTTTGTCTGTGTATGTATCAAATATAAATGAAATTATTAGTGACAAATACGTATCTGTTCATTAAAAAAAAAACGAAACTCAACTTCAAGCTAGACGCAACGCTAAATGAGAAATGCATGTGCATAGGTCTATGTGTGTTTTTCTGTGTTTGTTTATTAATAAGTGTGTTAAAGTGTTTTGTTGTAAGTTTAATGTAATCTTAGTATGTATGAGTATTTCCGTGTGGTTCAACAATATTTTATCCGTGTCGGTGAGCGCGTAGATGAAAAGGGATATTAGATGCGGTGGGAAGAGAGTTTTAGCAGGATGGTTAGTCGTGTTCACCACTTTAGCAGGGTAGTAGAATGAAAGGTCGTTAATTGCCAGTGTGGTAAGTGATAGTATCCTCGTTGGATTATCTTGTCGACATAGACGTGAGGGAAGGTCCCTCGATCTATTTACCATCTTAGTATTTACAATATTCCTTTCGTCAGGTCGCCAATTCCAGCAGCATGGATTATAGATGTTATTGAGACACGAGTAACATAATAATGATTTCAACAGCAGAAATTAGAGATGAAATGTATGTTTATTTTTGATGTAGTTTATTTTTGATGTTAACTTATATGGTTGAAGTTACAGATAAAAAGAGGTTACAAAAGGGAATGTACCATTGCGCCGAAAAGCCGGCGAGGCTAGGGTGCAATATCTCACCGTTACATTATGCATATTGCTGGTTCGAAGTTTCTGGTACAAGAGAGAGATTCTTCAAATCCTCGCGGGGAATTTTTTCCTCAGGGCGCGTAGGGATACATCCTCTTCTACTGGCGCTGATTGGCTGAACTGAGCCAAATCACGCACAGAGAATGTATGTGAGCCCGCGGAATGTAGGTCACTACAGAGTAAATTAGAGGTAGAGGGTCGGTGTATTTAGGCTATTGGGTGTAGATGTATTTAGAAAAAAACAACACAAAAAAACAAGCCTTCTGGTGGCGTATGTCTGGGAGTCTGGTGCTCCTTTATATATCCTGATCTTGTCTCTCTGATTGTAGCCAGAGAACTGCATTCGGTGGGGGAAGTGTTGTATGTGTCTCTCCAATTCTTTAGGATTGCATATGCGGGACACGTTCCTTATCACTCTTACTAAATCCGTAATCAGTATGCTGATTTTCATGTTATCCGAAACAGCTGAGTTTCGGTGGATCAGGTACTTGGAGGTCATGGGCTTGGCATAATACGAATGGATGATTTGTGATCTATTATTAATAGTTTCTGACCATAGTTCTGTGTCTAGTACAAGTAATCTATGGTTAGGGTGTTTAGTTGGGTAGTCTATGGTAACTTTAATACTCTGGTGGATGGAATTAGCTATTTACTGGATGCTTTCCATGGTGTTCCTCTTTAATTCCTGAATGTTCTCTTGTGGAGGTGTTTTCACTACAATGTTTATGTCATCTACGTAGCAGGAGCACATAGTCCTAATTAGTAAAACATATCCGTTTCAAAGAACACCCTGCACTGATAGGAAATGCATAGTCTGCAAGTTAAGCCCACAAACTAACTGCAAAACTAGAAACGTAGTATATAGCATAAGATGTACTGAGGGACAGTATAGGAATAAGTTTCACATAGGTGAAACAGCTCGTAGCATACGAGAAAGAATAAATGAACACTGGCGAGAACTCCAAGATGGGAAAAACTCATCAGTACTCCACCAACATGCCAAAATAGAATATAGGGACACATTAGAGAACATACAGATAAAAAGTAAATAAACACATAAATAAATTTTAAAAAAACACACACACACGGATGTAACGCATGCGCAAACCAAGCACACAACACACAAAAACAAGATGGTGTAGGACAGAACAGGTAAGAGACACAAAATTAGAAACCATTCACTGAGGAGGTCACAGAATGTGACGAAAGAGCTCTGACAATATATAAACAGCCATCCGGTTATTGAACCAACCAACCAACCAACCGGAAATTTAAAATAAATTGAAGTGAAAAGCAACAGATGCGTGTGCTTTTGTTGGTAGCATGACGCTCTCAAAGTATAACAATATGCTTCAACACACGTATTCACATAAGAAATCTTGCAAAACAAATTCAAAAACGAAGTTCAATAACATCATTTGTCATTAATATAAAGATAACATCTGAAATCACTGAATTTGACTGTTTGAAAAATGTCAGGTTAATTTGTATAGTTCATGTAAAACGTCGATCATTCTGGAAAAAGGATGGTAAGAGTGTAAATGAAAGAGAGAGCGATGATAAGTAAGACAGCTATTGTAGTTAATAATTTTTTAATTTTATTTGTATAGCGGAGATTTGTATCTGTGTTGAGAGCGGCACGAGGCCAACGTGAAGACGTGTGTTGTAATTCATACGCTAAAAAACGCTATACATTAATGTGTATTACGTAGTTCTAATAATATTGCTACCTGGGGAAAAGGGAGATAATTTAAGGTGTGTTGGCACATTGAGTTCATTCATTCATTACATAAAAACAATGCAATAACTATTAAATGTTAATTTCGGCATTAAATACTGCACCATTCATTTATTCAAAACTATACTGTTTATTATGAAGCTATTTTATAATGTGTAAAGTCAACCGTTTCCTTTTGTATAAAGAACAAATAAACAAACTGTTTCTTTTGTATACATACATACAAACTACTACTACTACTAGTACTACTACTAGTACTACTACTACTACAACTACTACTACTACTACTACTACTACTACTACTACTACTACTACTACTACTACTACTATCAATTGTTACTAGCAATTGTTGCCTCGATAAAATGCACACATCCCACCATGTAGGGTGGTAGTGTTGGTGTGACGGCGAAAACCACCCAGTTTACCTTGTAAGGTGTAACTGGTGTTACAGCAAGATGCTCCCAGTACATGCTGTAAAGTGGTTTGCGTTAGGAAAGGCATCCAGCCGTAGAAACTAAGTACCCCGCCCCCTCCGGAATATATGAGCAAGATGTGACAACCGATCTAACCCTTGCAAGCATGGGAAATAGACGTTAAATGGAAATGATGTTCATACATACATATATATATATTTGCACACAAGTATACATATACAGACAAACAAACAGATAGATAGTAGGGAGAGAGCTAGGTTTTAATGTTAGGGGAACATATACACAGAAAGAGTACATTTTCTGTCTCTCTCTCTCTCTCTCTCTCTCTCTCTCTCTCTCTCTCTCTCTCTCTCTCTCTCTCTCTCTCTCTCTCTTTTCTTTTTCTCCTAGAATTCCTTGTTTTCCTTTTCAAAGCGTATGTTTGATAATCTGAAATTTTAATGTAGGTGTAGTAACAATTTTTAAAATTACAAGCCTCGCGAAGAGAAGTAAACAAATTATTGGAGTGGCAGAACTGCTAGAGCGTCAGACAAAATACTTTGCAATATTTGTTTCTGTACACTAAGTTCTTGTTTCAAATCTCACCGATTTCAACTTTACAGGGTCGACATTACCATTCCTTCAAAATTGCTGGTTTTGTGCCTAAATTAATCGGTAGAGGGTCGGACAACATGCTTTGCAGCACAGAGTTATGCCCCTTTCTGATCTGAGTTCAAATCCTGCCGAGGTTAACTTTGCCTTTCATCCTTACGGGGTCGATAAAATAAAGTACCAGTAATGCACTGGGATAATTGCTGGCCTTGTGCCAAAAGTAGAAACAATTATTAATATATATACAATAGCATTACTAGGTGTTGCATACGCTACGTTGTGTATTTTCACCAAAACAATAAAAACACCGCACCTATCCAAGGCTCATCGAACTATGCTCGGTAATGAAGTGACAATGCACAATAAAAAAAAAACTGATTATGATTCTGATGATAATAATAATAATAATTTTATTAATTGAGTGCAGGTTAATAACTGAAACCAGTAGTTGAATAAAAAAAAAAAAAAAGGTAATATTATAGTATTATGGAGTAGCGCTAGATAGATAACGGATAGTTCAACTTTGTATATAAGACCCAGAACTAATTTTTCAAACCTAGGTCAGCCCTGTTTGAGCAGACTTGTGATCAAAGGTATTCTAGACGTGAGCATCCCGTCTTTTCCTCCTATATACACGGAATCCAATCCCACATTACCGAATGTATCCTTTTCTAAGGTGGGATGGTGATCTGAGGGAGATTTGGTTGCTATATTTAGCAGGTGGAGCGCCTACGTACAAGGTCGTTTTCATGTGCGTGTATAAGAGAGAAAGACAGATAGACAAACAGAAATTGGGGAACAGTATGCGCCTTCGTTTGTTATGTGTGCATGTGTATGTGTGCGAGAGAGAAAGGCAGACAGACAGAGAGAGAGAGACATAGCGTGAGTGAATATATATGTGTGTGTGTGTGTTTGTGTGTGTGTGTGTGTGTTCGTTTGTTATGTGCATGTGGATTGCTTAAACAAACAACTACGTTATAAAACTGTCTGACTTGTTTCCCTTACATTCTAATACAAGGCAGGCACTTCTCAAACGAAAGCTCTCGCCATATAGTTCGTCTCTTACACGGCTTGATTCCGATTGTAATTATGCTACGAAGTTCAAACAACGGTTTCACTTCTCGCCATTTAATATCATTGTGCACAACAATCTACTACAAACGAGCATAATTATATATTTACAATTATTTAATCTATATTCTGTCAAACTTTGGCTCTTTATACAATTGATTTTCTGGGGTTTTTTCCTCACTCTCATAAATTAGTTCAGCCAAAATCAACTGGCTTAACATTTTATTTCTGTAAGTATTGTTTTGATACATTAGTATTATTAATTATAATTATATTGTTGTTGTCTTTATTATTGTGTTCCGAGGTTAGTTTTGCCTTTCATCCTTACGGGGTCGATAAAATAAAGTACCAGTAATGCACTGAGTCGATTTAATCGACTTTCCCTTTCCCCCAAAATCGTTGCCCTTGTTCCTAAATTAGAAACCATTATTATTAGGTTCAAATCCGGCCGAGGTTAACTTTGCCTTTCATCCTTACGGGGTCGATAAAATAAAGTACCAGTAATGCACTGGATAATTGCTGGCCTTGTGCCAAAAGTAGAAACAATTATTATTAGAGCGGTGAACTAATACCTTGCGTTGTATGGTTATGTTCTCAGTTCGAATCCCCTTGATGTTAGCGGCACTGCTTTTTATGCTATAAATCCTGTGGTCTATATAATCGACTTTACTTATACTTCATCCTCAATATCGCGTTTATGTTATATCCGATTAGATTTCAGATCCCGTCGGCTTGATGAATTAAGTACCAGTTATATACTATGGTTATATCATTCTCCTACTTATTTGTGACCTTGTGCAAACGTTAGAAAGTATTTTTGTTCTTGTTGGCATTATTAGTTCCCGGTGGATTGGCAGTATTGGTAGAGGGTCGGACGCCATGCTTTGACGGATAGAGTTACGGCCCTTGCCATTCTGAGTTCAAATCCCGCCGAGGTTAACTTTGCCTTTCATCCTTACGGGGTCGATAAAATAAAGTACCAGTAATGCACTGGGTAATTACTGGCCTTGTGCCAAAAGTAGAAACACTTATTAATAAGGGCGCTGGATTGTTAGTTATGGCCCTTTACGTTCTCAGCTCAAATCCCAATGAGGTCAGCTTCGGCTAGTCTAGTACTGGGGACAATTCAATCGACTATACTCCTCTCGGCGCCTGTGTAAGAAATTATTATTAAGAGCAGTTTGTGTCAGAATCTGTAGACCGCCAGACTAAATGTTTTGTGATATTTTGTTTCCATTTAAATCCACTCAGTCAATAAAAATAACGTACCGATCAAACTACTGAGACCAGTTAGATCGGCTCATTGCCCCTAGTGGTAAAGTTAGAAATCTTCCTTGTTTTATCTATTCTCCAGCTCTATGTCTATTGCTATGATGTCGGAATTTCCTTACACTACCTAACCAGATTAACTTTTTCTTTTGCAATCCTTAGGTTTTTGACACTAAACCCAATTAGGTTATAATTGAACACCATACTCGATTTCAATGGGTGATTTTTTTATCAACTAAACTAACCTTCAAGATGATGGTAATCAACTTTTTTCACTGAGAACGGAGGAGGTAGGGTTGGTTCCCCCGTCCTTGGAGTTTTCCCTACTATTTTTTTTCACGTGCTATCAACGAATAGGAACTCCTAGCCAGTGCGAAACGACTTAATTTGTAGAAAAAAGGGGTGAAAAGACATTCTGAGTTTCGCAGATATACACATCTCTTGTTTGATGGGAAATAATTATCTTTCCTTGAATTTTTCTGTACCCTTTAGATGCTTGCAATAGACTTTTCTCCGCGTTTAGGGTTAATGTTAGGGTTTCCGTTTTCTGGGAAAAAAAGTCGATTGCAAGCATCTAAGAGAGAAGTCCAGAAAAAAAATCAAGTTAAGATAATTATTTCCAAACGCAAGAGGTGTGTAAATCTGCGAAACTCCGACTGTTTTTTCGCTCCCTTTCACTCCCCTTTTTCTATAAATCCAGTCGTTTCCGACTGTTTGGGTTGTCCTATTCTTTAATAACACACGACCCCCCCCCCCCAATATCATAGGAAATACTCCGAGGAGGGGAAGAAGCACCCCACCCACTCCGTTCTCCGCGAAAAAAGTCGATTGCCAGAATCTTGGAGGTTTAAATTAGTCGATAGCACGAAAAAAAAACAACAAAAAAAAGATGAAAACATTTTTTTCCCCCACTGAAATTGAGTGGGGTGTTCAATAAATTTACCCCCAAATGTTTTATTTCGGTGGAAAGTATGTATTTATGTGAGCAAGTTGCGAGTCATCTAGTATTAGATGTTGTCCGTGAGGGTGCTTGGCTATTTCAGCGCTTTAGTCTCGCTATCCACTCACTACAGCCGTAAGTGGGTGTCTATGTCTTCTTTCTTTCACATTCTTGTGTAATTTGTTCTATTTTGTAAACCATAAACACTGTTTAAATTGTATGTAATGTTGATAATAAAAGTAGGTTTTTGAGAATATAGGATAAGTGGTGGGAGAACTGGTGAGAAAGGGAGATGGTCGGAGGCAGTGGAAGATTAAGATATTTCTTGCACACGCAAATTACTTTTTGCTGTTAGTAACTTCCACCGGCTTGTTTTTGTTTTAAGTTTGGCGATAAAAACTTCAGGACCACCAAAGACATTATTTCGTCAATAAGTAAGTGCAGCTTAAGCTAAACCATTGCTTAAAACCTCCCCTAAAAAACTACGTTTCTCTTTTTACTTTATGCACACGATTAAAAAAAAAGCCTTCTGTATAAATAGAATATTTTGATTCTAATTTATTCAGTCGGCTTCCCTTTGTTTTCTCGGAGAGGAAACAAATTTTGCCCTAAGTTTTCAAAGTAATTATCTGTGATGTAATAGGATCAGTTTTTTTGTTTCATTTTGGTGATTTTGTTTTGTGGTGTTTTATTTATTGATAACTGTCATATGTGTGTGTGATTCAGCTCTACATTGCGAGCTTAGTGATAAGTGTTTAATATCAAATAGTAGATATATAATTATATTCAAAGCAGATAATAATATACGTTTAAGTAAATGATCGGACAAACCTCAAGACGCACATTAAAACATATTTTTGAATCTATTAAGCTACTTGGTATCAACAACATAACGAACCTGCGAGGGAGTCTGTGCCTGGTCGTTAGACCTGCTAGAAATAACAGCCAAATTTCCAGTAAAATCACACCCTACTATTTTAAGAAAGTAAAGATATTGAATAATGTAGTAGATCTAGATACAATTTCTGAAAATAAGAGGAGATAGTCACGGTTGGAACACCTTTGATCATAATTCTGCTCAATCAGGGCTGAGCAGGGACTAAACAACTGAATTGATTTTTTAAACAGCATTGCAAACCTTGAATTCACGTAAATGAGTACATAACAGATAATTATTGAATTTAGTTGACTAAAAATCTTAATCCGCGCA
>OZ024743.1:327562139-327722139 GCA_964016885.1 Eledone cirrhosa
AGAGAGATGAAAGTGGGAGAAAACCTGCACACTCAATCAGACGTTACAACAATAGGCTCTTATTATTTTACTCTTAAATCTTTATCTATAAACAGATAAAATTTAGTGTTACTATAAAGTAGGTAGCGATCTTATCTATATTGCTCTCCTTTCTCTTTCTAACTCCCCCACACCTTATTTACTTGTTGTTTAATCCTGATTGTGCAGAACGGTGAAGGCGTTCCAGACATGACCATACAGTCTTTTTGCATATCAGGGTCTACTTTGTCCAATGTCTCCTCACCTCTTTTTTAAAGACAGTAGAGTGTGATTTGAGAAATTTGGGTTCTATCTCTAGCAGAGCTACTAGAAAGAAATACTGACTTAGGTTTGGCAGGACTTTTTAAGGTAATGTTTTACAGCGGGATGCCTTTCCTGAAACCAAACCTTTTAGTTGCTTCTTACAACATGAAGGGATATGGTGTACTTATTCTAAACTGGATGTACACCATGTGGGTATATATTATATTTGGCCAGCTAAAATACCCAGGGACACCTACTGCAAGGTTTCTTTTTAATGTGGTGCAGTGCAATGTCTCTATGCTTCCGGTGTAGAAGAAATAAGTGAACCATTCATGTCAGCCATTGACCAAAGCTACAATATAGTGATGGCTTGCCAGCTGTTTACTTTTACACTCCACATCACTTACTGGCCATACAAAATATAGTAGAAAGGGTTACTCAGGATGTGGTCAGAATTGCAAATTTGGAAGTGCTGCTAATTAAAGTATACCTATCATTTTACAACAAACATTTTAAGGCCATTTTCCTTGCTGAAGTAGGGTTTAGCCTTGCAAACCCCATATATTTCATACATATGGTTCTTTGAGGCAGTGTTTTATAGCCAGATGTCCTTCTTTGGCCAACCCTTTTAGTCACCTCTCACAACAAGGATATGGTGTACCTACTTTAAACAGGATACATACAGCAGACTTTTATTGTACCTATTTTATTGATCCCTAAAACATGAAAGGCAGTAAAGTTTAACCTTGACAGGACTTAAATTGAGAACACTGAAGACTGCATCTAGATATTATATGACAGGCAGTCAGACATTCTGACATTCTTGTAATACTTCAGTACTGTAGGTTGCTCTACCATTGTCATTCTAATATGCACCATCTGTACAAGACCCATAACATAGTCAATGTATCTCAACATTGTGTGTAATCTATAATGATTGCTTTTCCTTACCATTCTTGCAACACGTGACAATCACTTGAAAAAGCATTCTTACTTCATGAATAAACAAAATGTTATGATATTTTAATCTAATAGTGATTATGATGTGAACTGTTATCAACATACTTAATTAAATCAGAATAAATAAGATAATTTTTCTTTAGTTTGTTTTAATACTTGCCAAAAAGATTTGAAAAGTCTTTTATTATTTACTGAACCTGAATATTATGTGAATATATATATATATGTATATATCATCATCATCATTTCATTTTACGTCCACTTTTCCCTGCTTGCAAGGGTGGGACGGGAACTGATTCTGGCTTGATTTCTACAGCTGGATGCCCTTCCTAACACCAACCTCATTTACAGTGAGTGGTGGGTGCTTTTTTGCAGTGGAATAATAGGGACCCCAGTCCCTATCATCTCATTTCTACAGCTGAGTAAACTGGAGCAATGTGGAATAAAGTGTCTTGCTCAAGGAAACAACACATCACCCAGTCTGAGAATTGAACTCACAACCTTTCAATTGCAAGGCCAATGCTCTAACCACTAAGCCATGTGCATAAATAAATATATATATATATATATTTTCCGATGTATATATATATATATATATATTTTCCAATATATATATATATATATATATGGAGGCACATGGCTTAGTGGTTAGAGCATTGGCCTTGCAATCGAAAGGTTGTGAGTTCAATTCTCAAACAGGGTGATGTGTTGTTTCCTTCAGCAAGACACTTTATTTCACATTGCTCCAGTTTACTCAGCTGTAGAAATGAGATGATAGGGACTGGGTTCCCTATCATTCCACGGCAAAAAAGCACCCACCACTCACTGTAAATGAGGTTGGTGTTAGGAAGGGCATCCAGCTGTAGAAATCAAGCCAGAATCAGTTCCCGTCCCACCCTTGCAAGCAGGGAAAAGCGGACGTCAAATGAAATGATGATGATGATGATGATAGGGATGTATATCATCATCATTGTCATCGACATCATTTAATGTAAGTTTTTTTCCCTGCTAGCAAAGGTTGGGCAGGTCATCACAACCAAGTCAGTACTCAAGTGGAGCTACCAACCCCTCAGATAGGCCAAGAGTCCCACAATCTGCCAAGTTCTCAGACAAGCCTTTTCTAGGAGTGCAATTAATGAATTACAATAAACTACCAGTCTTGTAATTTATGTTTTTGTACCTGGAAGAATTCTCCTTAAATTTATTACAGCCACTTCCCAGTTTACAACCAGGCTCCGTTCCACTGATCATAAACAAACTCCTCAGTTAATGCCCAGCTTCTGTTCCAATGACCTGGGTATAGAATATCTTTAGATATTATTTTAATGTTGTGACAGTTGATAGACTTCATGAGAGTCTAACAAATTACTAAGTATCAGTTTTATATTAAATGAATTATCTGAATAAAGATATTCATAAAAGTCTAATTGAAAAAGTAGCTTAGTAACTGGTATGTTTATTTATTTTTTTTTTACAAAACCCTTACAAACATGAGAAAAAAAAATTATTTTGAAATATATAAAAAAGATTTGCTGGATAAAGAACAGTTGAAAATATGTAACAAAAAATTACATGAACGAATTTAAAAAAGCACACTACCTATAAATATGTATACACAAGTGGCTGTATATACAGGTTGAGCTATTTAAGTGTGAATGATTATAAAAATCCATATCCTTTTTATTTCTTGACTAAACCTAACACAATTTTTACACAATAAATTTTTATATAATTTTTTTTTATTAATTGTTATTGCACTTTTAGTCCTTTTATTCCAACAAGCACATTTTGCTTTTTCAGTGAGAAAATCCATGATAGATATTTGGAGAAAAAAATCTACAAAAAAAAAAAATACCCCCTTCCCTAAAACAACTTTAGATGTATACCTTTCGTTTAGATGTATAATTTCGTTTGATGTGATAAATAAATGTGATATGAACTTTTAATAATGGTTCACACTTAAATTACCCACCCTGTATTTCATTTAAAAGGAATAGTATTGTACCAGTGTCAATTTTAGTTAACTAATATTGCTATTTCAGATCAAGATGTCACTGTCACGAAACCTTGTTACTGTGATAAATTTGGGTCGTATGGGTTTCTTAGCAGCTGCTGATCTTCAGAAAAGATATGCCCGAGAACATTTGGATTTCCTAGCTGGTAAACCTGGTGCAATTTCTCGTAATGTCATTCTCCTAGTTGAACATGATCCAGTGTACACAACAGGCTTTAGAACTAAAACATATACAGAAGAAGATGCTCAGAGATTGAAATCACTTGGTGCTGATTTCTATCGCACTAATCGAGGTGGCATGATTACATTCCATGGTCCAGGTCAACTGGTTGCTTATCCAATTCTTAATCTGTTGCAATTCCGTCCAAGTGTTAAATGGTATGTAAGTAGCTTAGAGGCAACTTTGATCACGACGTGTGCCAAATGGGGCATAGCTGCCAAGACAACTGAAGATACTGGTGTTTGGGTAGAAGATCGGAAAATAGGAGCAATTGGTAAGAGCTTTTAGTTTTTGTGTCTGTGTGTGTGTTTTAACCTTTTTGATACTGACTCACCTGATACAAAACTGTTTGTTTTAAAATGTTTATATTTATCTAAAGACCTATTATAAATTTAAGCTATGTTCCAAAAACCAGCCTTTTTTTACTGTTTTAGTTAGGGGAAAAAGGGCCTCCAAAACTTGTGAGAAAGGTATCCTCAGACTGGAGAACTAATCCAAATGCTTGCTACAGGGTGTACTCTATTAAAGGCATCCAAGGACCAAGTAGTAGTGTTAAACTGGGTGATGGATGAAGACTAGCTTAATAATGAGAAAGTTAATTATATTACTAAATCCTCTGTCAAATTCTTGATAAATTTCAATATGATTTGAAAATCCTACGCAGCCTTACATTAGAAATATGGTAATGAGGAGGTTAACCTTTCTAAATGATTTAAACTAGCATTATTTTTGGCAGTATCGGTAGAGGGTCGGACACCATGCTTTCCAGCATAGTTACGTCCCTTTGCGGTCTGAGTTCAAATTCCGCCGAGGTTAACTTTGCCTTTCATCCTTATGGGGCCAATAAAATAAAGTACCAGTAATGTACTGGGTAATTGATGGCCTTGTGCCAAAAGTAGAAACAATTATTTTTGGCAGTATCGGTAGAGGGTCGGACGCCATACTTTGACGCATATAGTTACGGCCCTTGCCATTCTGAGTTCAAATCCCGCCGAGGTTAACTTTGCCTTTCATCCTTATCGGGTCGATAAAATAAAGTACACTGAGTAATTGCTGGCCTTGTGCCAAAAGTAGAAACAATTATTTTAAAATCAATTTAGCAAAGAGTTACGTCCCTTTATGGTCTGAGTTCAAATCTCGCCGAGATTAACTTTGCCTTTCATCCTTACGAGGTCGATAAAATAAAGTACCAGTAATGTACTGGGTAATTGCTGGCCTTGTGCCAAAAGTAGAAACAACTATTTTAAAATCAATTTTTACTTGATAGCAAGGCTTGCCGTATGATACACTATCAATTTTCAATCCTGTCATGTTGTGCCTGAGACCCAACATTTCCAAGCCCACTACTTTTGTCATCTTTCATATTCCTCTGTCATAGACATTCCCATAACCAGTAATGAATGACAGTTTCTTTATTATGAATATTGTTGAATGTCAGAATCGGTAGAATGTCAGATAGAATACCTTGCGATATTTAGTTGTGTCCTTTTGTCCTTTTATATTCTGAGTTTAAATACCAGGGTCAATAAGCTAATTAGTAAATGTAGTTGATTTAACTCTTGATACCAAACCACTTGGAACTGTCCCTGATTCAATACAAAACTGTTTATCTTAAAGTGTTTATATTCATTTAAAAACCTTTCATCATAATTTTATGTAAGAACATTTTAAAGTAATATTCCAAACACCAACTTAATGGAAACATTAATGATATTACTAAATTCCTCCTCGTTAGAAATATGGTAACAAAAGGATTAGTTTGAGTACATCTGCTAAAATTAGAAATTATTATTATTGTGGATTGGGTGGAGGGTGGGCAAAGTTATTAGAACACAATTCAAATGTTTAGCAGTATTTGTTCTGGCTTTTTATGTATTGAAATCAAATCCTGCTGGAGTCAGCTTTGCCTTTTATCCTTTCAAGGTTGATAAAATAAAGTACCAGTAAAGTTACTGGGGTCATTATAATCGACTTTCTTCATCCTACAAATTGCTGACTTTGTGCCTAAATTAAAAATCATTATTATTGTGGATTGCCACAATCATTAGAACATTGTAGAAAATACCTTAGTAATTATTCTGGGTTTTTATATTCTTTTATTAACCACAATCCCATTGAGGGTAATTTTGGCTTTCATCCTTCCTTAGGTTGATAAAATAAAGTACCAGTCAAATACTGAAATCTGTACAATGAACTGTCCCCCTCTCCCAAAATATGCAACTTAATGTTAGAAATTATTATTTGAACAAACTGCTTTGCAATATTTGTTCCAGTTCTTTGAATTCTGAATTCAAATCCTGCCAGGGCTAGCTTTGCCTTTCATCTTTCTGGGGTCAATGAAGTAAAGTATCTGCCAAATACTGGGGTTGATATAATGAAGTGTTCTCTTCCTTACAAAATATCTAGCTTTGTATTATTAAGGGGGGAAAATGCCTATCTTGTCTCTGTTTATTCACGAACCAGTTTTACAGTGTGCTGGTTGTATTGGAAGAATTGATGGAGCATTGGACAAAACACTTTGCAATATTTAGTTACAGCCATTTACATTCAGAGTTCAAATCCCATCCTTCCAGGGTTAATAAAATAAAGTACTAGTTAGGTACAGTTGGTTGCCCCCCCCCCCCCCCCCCCCCCCCCACACACACACACACTCAAAATACTGGCCTTGTGCCAAAATTAGAAATCATTATTATTATTGTTATTTTAAAAACAGCAAATGACAGGAACTTTGGGGTTGATAATAAGTACCAGTCAGGTACTGGATCCATCTAGTTGACTATACTTTCCCACAAAATATGTGGCTTTGTCCTAACAAGATTTGTCATTCCACCCTGTTCAGCTTTCTTTCATCCTTCTGGAGTTGCTAAAATATGTACCAGTCATATACGTAGAAGTTGATTTAATCAAAGCTATCCCCATTCTCGAAATGGGGCCTTGTGCCTATGTTAGCAGCCATTAAGAAAAATCAAATGTTGTGTGCAGGAGAGAAAATTGCACTGGTACAGACATGTAATGTGTATGGATGATGATAATTGGATAAAGGAGTGCCAAGAATTCTATGTGGAAAGAAGCCATGGAAGAGGGAGGCCAAGAAAGAGGTGGTGAAAGTAGATCTCGAGAAACTATACCTTACAGTAGAAATAAAAGAAAGAAGTGAAAAGATGCTGGACTGGAGAGGACTGTAATCGTCGCAAGCATGGAAAACAGGGGTAAAAATGATGATGAGGTTTTCATTGTCTTTTAAAAAAATGTAAAAACCAATGAAAATATACTAGACTTGAAAAATGCGCAAGCTCAAAAGAGCCACAGAATGTTATAATAAACCTTCAAAAGCGTGGGACTAGAGTTGTTGCTCAAAAATATTGTAATCATTATCTATCGTACACTCTGTGGCATTCTTTTATAAAAAAGAGACTCATAACGAACTCAAGACGACACAATAATTCTTTAAGCTAATGTTCTCATATTAGATGTTTAGTAATAATTAATACGAAATGCACTTAAACCGAATTCTATATTATAAATTCACTTAAACAATTATCGTGTCGTCTTGAGTTCGTTATGAGTCTCTTTTTTATAAAAGGATGCCACAGAGTGTACGATAGATAATGATTACAATATTTTTGAGCAACAACTCTAGTCCCACACTTTTGAAGGTTTATTATAACATTCTGTGGCTCTTTTGAGCTTGTGCATTTTTCAGGTCTAGTTTAATATTTTTTTAAGGCAACGCTTGTAATAACTCTAGTTAAACATGATATATATTAATAATAAATTATCGTAATGTAATTAGATTATATAATTGTTATTTTATAAATGATCTTATAAATATTATTGTAAGATGTATAAAAACATTTTCAGACTTTTAATAGTTAATATAAATTTAAAAAATCATATAAATTAACAATATAACTTACCAAAACGAGAAAAATATTTTGATGATAAAACGACAAAATACTAGAGGAAGATTCGAAAGCGAAACAATAAATAAACGTGGAAACAAAGTGGCGGATGCTTTTGAGCAACAATTACTCTCGTTGGTTGATTAGCCAATAAGACGATACATTACAAAAGATGTTTGGGAGGCATCACCACGGCCAGCGATACCCCTTGAAATTTTTATTCACAAGTTACACATGTATGTCAGACACGCAGACTTAAAACATTCTGTTGTTAGTCACTGGCTTAGTGGTTTGGGTTGTTGGCTCATGATCGTAAGAGGAGTTCAATTCCAGGCAGTGTGTTGTTTACTTGAGCAAAGCATTTTATTTCATGTTGCTCCAGTTCAGTCATCTGGCAAATATGAGTTGTAGCTATAATATAATGGGCCAGCCTTTCACACACTATGTCTTGCTGAATCACCCTGACAAATATGTTGAGGGTACATCTGTCTATGGAATGTTCAGCCACTTGCACCTTAATTTCATGAGCTGGCTGCTCTATTGATCTAACAACCGGAACATTTCTTTGAACCAATGGAAGTCTAATCATGATGACAGCAAAAAATATATGGTTCAATCAATTCAAATTTTCAGTTAAATCCTGTCCTAAAATGAATTCAATCCTTGCAATTTGAGCCTATAATTGATATGAAATAGTGAGCAGGAAGGAAAGAAATATTTTTAAAACTATGGCAATCATGTTCTTTTCTATAAATAAAATCTCCCCACCTCAAAAGATTGATTTTTTTACATTGTTTTTTGCTTGGCTTCCTGTTGTTTCTAATGTCAACCTCTTAACTCTTTAGCATTTAAACCGGCCAGAATTATCTCATCTCTTTCTTTTCAAATTGGCCATAACTGGCTGCTCAAACCTATGTTAAGGTATTGTTCTCAGAATAAATAATATAAGAATCTTGTAGATTTGATCTTATGTAAGATATTTATGTGAGATAAAGCCTTTACCATGAAAATACAATAGTAAATATAGAGTAATGTAAATGCTAAAGGGTTAACGTGTACTGGGAGCTTTTTTCCTGGCACATGCCCTACCACCTTCGATGGTGGGCTGATTGCTTTTTGTTGTGACACCAATATGGTCACCTTAGTGTGTTTATAAAACAAGCATATATATATAATAATAATAATAAAAAGGACGATTTGTTGTCTTCATTATATATATATATATTTTCATTTTTTACATTTCATTTTACATCCGCTTTTTCCCTGCTTGCATATATATATAACCCATGCTAGCGTGGAAGATAGACGTTAAATGATGATGATGATATGTATATATATTTGTGTGTGTGTTTTTTTTTAAACTAAAATTTCTCTTTTAAATTCATTTTAGGAATTCATACTCGTCGTTACGTGACAACACATGGAATCTCTTTGAATTGCAATCCAGAGTTGTCTTGGTTTAATTTCATCATTCCTTGTGAGCTTGAAGGCAAAAAAGTTACCTCCATATCAAAAGAACTAAATAAAGATGTCTCCATTAGAGATGTGACAAAATCCTTTTTGGAAAGTTTTTCACAAATATTTAACTGTAGTATTGAAACCTCAATGCTTGAAAAGCATGAACACATATTCATTCCTCACCAAACCACATTTACCTGCCAAACTGCATCAGCAGTCACATCAACCTCTTCAACAACTACTACAGAATTTGCCACCAAAACTATAGTGCCTCCTGAGACATTGTATCGTTTGCCATCTAAAGAGAAAGAAACTCCTGTTGACAGACAAATACCAATGTGGTAAGCAACAAATGTTATTGGACAGAGAATTGTATATATTCTTTTAAATTTGTATTGCACCACTCACTTCTCAGGTTATTTATAGTGTTTTGCAAAGTTATATTATTTTTTTTTTTATATTATTTTTCCTATGACAAAAAACTATGTGATGTAAAATGTACACCAACATTGAAAAATAAAAATAAATAAAAAACTCGAAGAAATATAAACCTTAAATAATATATTTATTATTTTGCATTTTAATGTTTTTTATAGCAACCTTCCTAAAATTGTCCTTGGTTTATTCAGACCATTTATTTTATATTTGTTCATGTTTAAATTTAATTCTCCATCATAATTTATGTAAGAATTTTTTTTTTAGTTTATGCTTCAAATACCAACTTAATCATGAAAAGGTTATATTACAAAATACCTCCAAATTCTTGATGATTTAAAAAATTATTTGAAATTCATTAGCAGTATATTTTATTAGAAATATGGAAAACTGAAATGAAGTCAGACATGATATTGTCCTTTCACAAAAACACAATATTATAATACTGCACATATCAAGGCAACACACCCATTGTATGAATGAACACTACAATGCTGTAACCTATACTATAAAATTAACTGATGACCTCACTCATACTACGCATATATTCTTTTATTGGTTTCGATCACACGACAGCAGCCATGCTGAGGCATGTCTTGAGGATTTAATTGATTGTATTGACTCCAGTACTTTTTTTTTTCAAAACCACTAAGTTACAGGACATAAACTTACACATACACAATGGGTTTCTGCAGTTTCCATCTATCAAATTTCACTCACAAAGCATTGTCAACATAAGGCTCTAGTAGAAGACACTTGTCCAAGTTGTCACATAATACAACTGAATCCAAGACCATTTGATTGTGAAGCAAACAGCTATGCCTGCACCTACATCATCATCAGGTCTGGATACAATGCAGTAATGGATTACAGACTAGCAACCCAAGTTGGCTGTGGACAAGTGTACCACCATGCATTTGGGGAGGAAAAACTGCTCACATACTCCCTCCACAATACCAATCTCAAGACATCTTGTGAACGTGACCTGAGCATTATTGTCAACAGCAATTTGCATTGGATAACAATTGTCAAGAAGGCTGTGGGTATCTTAGCATCACTCAGTAAGACCTTTGTCAGCTACTCTCCAGCTATCTATTTAAAGTTGTATATAGCTATGGTGTGTGTGTCTACACTTAGAATTTGCCTCACCAGTCTGGAACCCCTATCTTGCTCAGAATATTGATCTCCTGGAAACTGTTCAGAGACAAACAACCAAACAAATACCTGCTATCATACTCTGAATGCGTTGCTTCCCTGGGCATGGATACATTAAAGCTCCGACGTCTGGCAACTAACTTGGTAGACACTCACAAGATTATTAACCATCTTTCCAACAACAACTCTGAGCACTTTTTTGAATTTCATATGTCTAACACCTGTGGACATGCTTACAAAATCAAAAAACAGCACAGCTTCCATGATTTTGGAAACATATTTTCACACTCAAAGTTGCTAAAGTATGGAACAAACTAGTGCCATCAGTTGTTAGTTGTCAGGACACTGCATCCTTCAAAACTTCCATGCTTCCTGAAATTTGCCAACACTACACCTGATATTCCCCTCCATACACATGCACCCATGTATGTGTGTGTCTGTGTGTATATCATGACTCAGACTGTTCACTTTCCTGACATTTGTACATTATTCTATGTACTATACATGGACCTTTGATGAGTTTTAGTTCTCCTGAGCACTGTACACAATTTTCATTATTAGGCGGTGGATTGGCAGTATCGGTAGAGGGTCAGACGCCATGCTTTCCAGCATAGTTACGTCCCTTTACGATCTGAGTTCAATTCCCGCCGAGGTTAACTTTGCCTTTCATCCTTACGGGGTCGATAAAATAAAGTACCAGTAATGCACTGGGTAATTGCTGGCCTTGTGCCTAAAGTAGAAACAATTATTATTTTTTTCATCATCAACGTCCATTTTTCCACACTAGTATGGCTTAAACGAGTTGTCCTGTTGAGAGACAAGCCAGGTCAGATAACTACGTCTTACTCATTCAGAACTGATTTTGGATTGGTTTCTACGACTGGATGCCCTTCCCAACACCAACCATATTTACAGTACATACTGGATGCATTTTGTTGTGACACCTACATGAACACTTTACAGAGAGGGATGGGCTCTTTCTGTTGTGACACCTACACAACCACTTTACAGAGTCATCTCCACCGTGAGCTTCAGCAATCTGAGGTCTGTTCTCACCACCTCCGCCCATGTTTTTCGTGGTCTACCTCTACCACGTCTTCCTTCAACTGGCATTTCCTGGCACTTCTTCACCCATCAGTCATCCTCCATGCGCATCACATGTCCATACCCCTGCAGTCTCCTCTCTCGTACACTACATTCTATCCCTCTCAGACACAGTTTCTCTCTCAACACATCCATGCTGGGTCGTTCACGCACATTGACATAGCATATCCAATGGAGTATGTTTGCCTCATTTCTCTCCAGCTGTTGCATATCCTCTGCAGTTGCTGCCCAAGTCTCACTACCATGCAGCATTGCGCTCCTCACACAGGCATCATATAACCGGCCTTTCGTATGCAGGGAGGAACCCTTCGTCAGCAGAGGAAGCAGCTCCATAAAGCCCCTCCAACCCTTCCTTATTCTAGATACTATGGCCTTGGAACACCCCCTCCCATACTAATCTGATTTCCTAGGTACCGGAAGCTATCAACCACTTCTATAGCACCCGCCTGCATTTGAAAAATGTGTCTATCAATGCGACTTCTACTGTCTAATTTCCCTGTACATCTACTGCATACATATTTCTCCCTACCTGTTAGTTTGCCTGCTATCCCACTACATCTCTTGTGCACCCAAGATCTGCATTGTGTGCATTTTATAGAATTTATGCCAGTTCTTTTTCTGCATATCGAACATGGCCATTTCCCCGACGGAACCAGAGCCCTGTCCTCTCTTCTACTCATCAACACCCCCGTCCCAGCTAGGCTCACTCTGTCTTCCTGACTCCAACTGTTGTTTCCATAGCCAGAATTTCTCTAGCTCCTCTACTGATTCTGCTATAAGAACCAGATCGTCAGCACAGAGAAGCTTCTATGGACAGCTAGTCGCAAACTCCTCTGTTATGGCTTGGAGGACAGAACCCTGACGCACTCCCACCTGTATCTGGAACCCTTCACCAAACTCCACCCCCACCCTGACTTCACCGTCCCCACAAGCCATTCCTCAACACCCAGTTTCCCTAGGGCCCACCAGATGACAGATCGGGGTACCCTATCAAAGGCCCTCTCCAGGTCAACAAAAGCTAAGTATAGTGGCCTATTCTTCTCTAATAACCTCTCTTGCAATTGTCTCACCAAGAAGAGGGCATCTGTTGTACTTCCCCCCGGCACAAAACCAAACTGCATCTCATCTAGTTTGACCCTTTCTCTAATTAGTTGTGCTAATATCCTTTCTGCCACTCCCACAACCTGATCCATCAGTTTTATACCCCTATAATTGCTCCTCTCCAGAGCATCCCTTTTACCTTTGTAGCAATTTATGAGAATACTGCTGCACCAGTCTTTGGGTATGACATCACCATATATAGCCTGATTGATGATGCGTGCAACCAGTTTAGTGCCTACGTCCCCTGATGCTTTCAGCATCTCAGCATCTCAACAACTATCCCCGACAGTCCAGCGGCCTTACCATTTTTCATTTCCTTAATCGCCTCCCGGATCCCATATTCGTCAATCCCAATAGCTAGTTCCTGTCGGATGTACTGAGGGTAATTTCTCTCTCTCCCATTCGTTCTCCACACTCATCAGTCTCTCATAATGACATTTCCAGGCCTCCCTTTTCTGATCATCCGTGACACCAAGTACTATCTACATCTATCTCCAACAACATCCTGATTTGCATTGGCACACTGCCTTGCAATGTAGAACACCGCACGTCTCTGATCTTCCCACGCAGAACATTGACAAACTTCCTACTCTCAGCCTCCCTGCGTGCTAAGTACACCTGACGTCTAGCTTCTCTCTTAGCGGCTGTATATCCTTCTCTACTCCCACCCTTTTTCCAAGCCTTCCATGCTAGTCTTTTGTCTCTAATGGCCCTATCTACTGTGTTGTTCCACCACCAGGTCACTCTGTCTGGTTGGAGCTCTGCTCCAGCCACAAGTTTCATCAGTAGCCTGCAGTAAGTTGTCACTTAAGAAATTCCAGTTATCATGTGTCACACAACTCCAAATCGTCTTCTCTTTCGTCATACACATCTTGAAGGGTTTTCCGAAATTTGTATTTTAGTGACAGGTCTTTTAGCTTCCAGACCTTTCTTCTCCACACCTTCCTGTATGTCTCATTCCGTCTCTTGCTTACTGAGATATCACTAACGACTAACCTATGCTGTGGGGTACATTCTTCCCCAGGGCATGCCTTGGTATTTGACACCATCTGCCTAACTAGTAAGAAGTCAATCTGGCTTATGTGCTCACCTGATTTGTAGGTTATTAGGTGGTTGACAGGTTTATGGAAGTTAGTGTTGCAAATGGTCAGTGTACTTGCATCACAAAATTCAAGAAGTCTCACTCCTTCTTCATTTCTTGAGCCGTAACCGTGCCCACCATGTACCCCACTGTAACCATCCTGGAGCTGTCCAACATGACCATTGAAGTCCCCTGCTAGCATAACGATGTCTCCGTCCTCTGTGATTGCGGCTGTTTGTAAAAGTTGCTCATAAAAGCAGTCTTTCTCTTCTTTACCTAGGCCTGCCTGGGGAGCATAGGCAGAGATGATGGTCAGTAGTCTCCTGCCTACAACTAATCTAAGCTTAATTATTCTATTATTAACTCGATCTACCTCTATTGTCTTATTGATCCATCTCTCAGTCAGGAAAATGCCTACTCCTAACCCATCATCCTTACCTACCCAGAAAAGCTTATAACCAAGAAGTTTGTCTGCGATTAGTCTTGCAGAGGCACCTCTCCATCTCACCTCGCAGCACACACCCACATGCCTTATCTCCAGCATCTCCGCTATTTCACCAGATCTACCTGTGAGAGTGCTAACATTAAGTGTTGCAACTCTGAGATGCGACGTCTTCATATTTTTGTTGTTCCTTTTCCTGTAGTGCGATTGCTTGAAGACGGTTGAGGGGTTCTCGCACATGGCCGCACCAGCCACCCCACTACCATGCGCAGCCCTAACATTGTTAGTGTTATTGCTGTTTACGCAGTTATTGCGATATATATTTGTTGTTGTGCTCATAATTGTTTTGGCATTGATACACTGGTTGGATGCCCTTCCTAACACCAGTGCCACTTTACAGCATGGACTGGGTGCTTTTATTCGTGCCACCAGCACTAGAGAGGATGTCTTACTGGACTCATGGGCCCTCTCTACCCCTCCATTTTACAGCATGGTCATAACAATAATAACAATAACACTATTAATAGTTATTAATTAATGCGATCGGGCAATGCCTGTATTTTCTAAAGAACCTTCAACTACACATAGGATAAACCCTGTGGTGTAGCAATGCTTGACTGCATCAAAATCCTACTTAGCAGCAGTATATATTAGTATATGTAGGCACAGGCAGGACTGTGTGGTTCAGTTTGTTTGCAACCATGTCATTTCGAGTTCAGTTCCACTGCATGGTGCATTGGACAAGTGTTTATTATAGCCTCATGTTGTGAATGAAATTTGGTAGACAGATTCTGTATGGATGCCTGTTGTATATATATATAATATATATGTGTGTGTCCTTGTCATCATCATCGTTTAACGTCCATCTTCCACGCTTGCATGGGTTTGGACGAGAGTTTTCCCACTTGAAGCAAGATTGGTTGTCCTGCTCGTATCGGACTGTCTGGTGGGTTTTCTACGGCTGGATGCCCTTCCTAACACCAACCACGTTTACAGTGTGGAACTGGGAGGTTTTTACCGTGTTACCTACACAGCCACATTACAGCGTGGACTGTGTGTTTTTTTGTCGTGACACCTACACGACCTCATTTGTTTCGGGCTGGATGTTGTGGTACCAACATAACTTTACATTGAAAGGGGTGGTGTGGATGGGGTAGGGGTAGTGGGACAGGGGTGTATTTTGTTAGAGGTGCCTACTGACTGTAGTAGGTTTCACTTTGTACTTAGGTAAGGCGGGTCTTCTCTATTACTGTGTAGCGCCAAAGATCTCGGTCCAGTGACATTGTCTTGGAGAGGTGTAAGTGTGTGAGGTCGGAATTTATCAAGTCGTCCCAGGTTTTTCTGGGTCTGCCTACTCCGTGGCTACCGTCTATTTTTATTGCCCTGCACTTTTTTATACAGCTGTCGTCTTTCATGCGCATCACGTGACCATACCAACGTAGTCTTCTCTCGAGTAAACAACATCTGATCCCTCTTATTTCTAATTTTTCCCTTGTGTTTATGTTTATTGTTTATTTATATTTCATAAACTAGTGGCTTCCTAAATAAAGAACAATAAAATAAGTACCAAAGTCAAAAAACAAAGCAAGGAAAAAATACGCAGTAGAGTAGATTAATATGATATTTATTCAAAACTGAGTTTTTGTGAAAGTCTACTCAGAATTTCTCATTACCAATGCTGAGGACCATTAGCAACAAACCAAGTAATGATTAACAAAGGCTCAGCTTTGAATAAATATATATATTTATATATGTAAAGGAGTCACATGGCTTAGTGGTTAGAGCATTGGCCTTGCAATCGAAAAGTTGTGAGTTCAATTCTCAGACCGGGTGATGTGTTGTTTCCTTGAGCAAGACACTTTATTTCACATTGCTCCAGTTTACTCAGCTGTAGAAATGAGATGATAGGGACTGGGGTCCCTATCATTCCACTGCAATGTGGTCGTGGAAGTGCCACGGCAAAAAAGCACCCAGCACTCACTGTAAATGAGGTTGGTGTTAGGAAGGGCATCCAGCTGTAGAAATCAAGCCGGAAACAGTTCCTGTCCCACCCTTGCAAGCAGAGAAAAGCGGATGTAAAATGTGCAATACCACATATGCAACCAGACCCACTTATGCATCGAGTGCTGAAACTGGTGAATCAAAAGTAACTTAAAGTTACATACCAATAAACTATATATATAATGTGTCATTTTCATCATCAATTAATGTCCACTTTCTCTGCTAGCAAAGTTGGGTGGGTTATCATATGCTATGTCTGTGCTTAATTGGTACTACTGACCTTTCAGATGGGCTGGGAACTCACTACAGAGTGGCACCTACATTAGAAAGGTTGTGATCTTGACACAAGAGTCCTCTCAGCCCTTTTCAGGCATCATATATGTGTATGTGTAATATATATATAAGATATGGCTGTGTAAAGAAGTTCGCTTTTGTGTGACACATTGAGCAAATGTCATCTACTATAGTCCCAGGCTAATCAACACTTTTAGATGACAAAGGAACACTGCAGAGTGGCTGTGCTGGTAAAGACCAGCCTAACCCATGCAAGAATGGAAAGTTAGTAAAATGATGGTGATGAAACAAAAGAAGTCCATCATACATATATCATCATCATCAAATATATCAACCTAGGTTCTTAACTGGGGATTTAATTTATTGTCCCCAGAAGGACGAAAGGCAAATTTTCCTCAGTGGGATTTGAACTCTGGTCAAAGATGTAAAGAGCTGGAGCAAATACTGAAAAACATTTCGTCCAACACTTGAATGATTCTTCCAATTCATTGCCCTCATTTCTACCATAATAATAATAATCATTGACGTTTGACATCAATACTCTTGAAATCTTCAGCAAGTTCAACTTTAATTGAATTATCACCAACAGTCTTGAGAATATCTTCCAAAATGACCATCACACTTATTTTGTCTTTACCAGAATGTTTGTTCAATGTCTATATGAAGTAGAAAAAAAAAAAAAAAACTATTTAAGAATGATAATTAAAAGAAAAACATACAAATGCACATACCACCAACAATAATCCAATACAAACGAAAAAGGAAAACCTAATTATATGTTAACCCTTTTAGTACCAAATGGCCCCTGTTCTAGTATCAAAATTGTTTATTCTAAAGTGTTTATATTTATCTAAAAATCTTCCATCGTAATTTTATTATTATTATTATTACTATTATTATTATTTTATGGAAGAACCTTTTTTTACATTATGTTCCAAACACTAAATCATTTTCAAAATTATAGAAAATGTCTTATGGAAATGAAAAGGTTAATAAAACACTTACTGATTCTTCAGGAGATAACACTTGGTATCGCTGACTGAAGTGGGTAAGAACTAAATGCAGGGTGCCGAGTTCTAAAGCCAATTGACCAACCTGGCCTGTGAAAAATTGAAGAAATATCAAGGATTGTATTATAGTTGTTGTTTTTTGGTGTTTACCATAAGGGCATGAGGGCACAAGCAAGGATGAACTGGATATAAGATGAATCAGATATAGGGTGCAAGAGAGAATACTGTGCTGGTATGTACATGCAATGCATATGGATGATAATTATTGAATGAAGAAGTGCTAAGAGATCCAGGTAGAAGGAAGATCAAGGATGACCTGGATGGAGGTGGTTATAGCAGATCTCAAACTACTGAAGAGGAGATGATGAAAGGGCATGAGTGGAGGTGGGTTGTACTAGAGAAGACACATCCAACCAATGCAAGCATGGAAAAGTGGACATAAAATGACGATATACATAGATTATAATAATAGTTTCTGATTTAGGAACAAGGCCAATAATTTTGGGGGAGAGGAAAGTCGAATAAATCGACCCCAGTGTATTACTAGTACTTTATTGGCCCCATAAAAATGAAAGACAAAGCTAAACTCAGCAAGATTTGAACTCAGAATGGAAAGGGTCGTAACTCTATTCGACGACCCTAGCGATACTGCCAATCCCTACATAGATCAAAATGATAATTACTTACATTTGTCCAAAAATCTCAAATTTCTAAATGTGACATAAGATCAATTAAGTTGATCCATTTGAGTAACCTAATTTCTGGCTTATACCTATGTTAGAAACAATTATATTAAACTTGGAATGTTAACTCTTAACATCATGCAATAATTTAGCTGAAAATATCTGAAAACAGAGTTCGTTAATTCAAATGTTTATAATATATTTACTGGAGGACAAGTTGTTGTGAAATTTTCCAGTGTTAAAGTAAAGACTTTAAGTTTTAACACAATGTAGTTTTGTACTCTTTAAGAATGTTTTGCTAATATGGTGCCATGTAATGCAGGATATTAAATCTCATTTTCAGCTGAGTGAACTGAAGAACTCAAATTAACCCTTTCACGATCGTGTTTCTAATGAAATATACTCTATTTCAATTAATTTATGATGTATTTTGAAGGATTTATTAAGGTATGGTTCTAAGAATAAAATCATATTGGAAGATTTGAATTTAAATGTGAATTCTTTAAAATGGGTGGTTTTGTTTCATAGAACTAGAACTGGTTTTGGCCAAGTTTGTATGAAAAGGGTTGATTGTCTTGAGAATTCCAAAAGTAAAATAACTTATATTCATCAATAAAGAGAACCTCATATATATTCAATCAGCTCCATTTAGGAGATGCCAGAAAAAACGACTATATGGCTTCGCGTAATATTTTCCAGAGGAAATTACTATATGGCTTCACGTAATACTTTCTAATTATTATTAAAAAATCAACTTCTTTTCATTAACTACAACTGATTTTGTTGTGTCTCCATATCCCTGCATGACAGAAGAGGCAATTAAAAATGTTGGTGCCAGCAAGAGCATGCAGCTGTATAACATTACTTTGAAAAGGGGCCTGTGATTAGTATGAAGTCTAACGTGGGACCTTGCAAAACTAACACCTGCGTTAGCAGACAAAATGGCCTTCTTGTTGTTTATGTTTATGTAAATGTATGTAAAGTGAAGGTGCAACTTATTTATATACAAGTATATATGATAGTTGAATATGAATATACTATGAAATTTTCAATTTAGTCATGTGAAATTCAAGAGTTTGATTACTAACTTGGTGTGGAATGACCATTTTGTAAAGCTTGCTCAAACATGCTATCACTAAGAGTAGCTTCATGAACCAGAAGGTGACAATTTTGACCAATCTTCAGCAATTCTTTTGAATCACATGAGTCTCCAGCAATCACTACTTTCCGACCTTTGATAGGTGGTCCAAGTACATCCTCCGGACAAATCTGCAGAAAGACATAAGAATTAATATCTAATTAATATGTCTTTAATATTGAAGTAATGTCAACAGCAAGTGTTTTAAGACCAGTTTTCTCTGCTAAAGCTTCATGCTCGTTATAGGGTCCTTTCTGAAGCAATATTTTATTGCTGGATGCCCTTCCTGGCATAAAACCATAAAAATCACCTCTTTTAAAATGCAGGAAAACAATATACCTCTTCTAAACTAGATATATAGCACAATATTACAATAATTGTTTCTACTTTAGGCACAAGGCCAGCAATTATCCAGTGCATTACTGGTACTTTATTTTATCGACCCCGTAAGGATGAAAGGCAAAGTAAACCTCGGCGGGATTTGAACTCAGATCGTAAAGGGACGTAACTATGCTGGAAAGCATGGCGTCCGACCCTCTACCGATACTGCCAATCCATCCACCATCCAGCACAATATTACAATAATATTAATTGAATATTCATGTAGATGAGCTTAAAGAAAATAACTTTACAATATATGTTATTCCTGCCTTACATTTATTTTTCTATATTTACATTTGTTGGAGCAGTATCTACTCAACCGAGGAAAGTTTTTATCATACCAGTAACCACTGAACTGTAAAATAGGAGTGAAAACTTGTTTTTTTCTTTTTTTGTCTACTGTGAAGTAGGATAAAGCAAGCAGAGTTGCGTACCTTGTCCAGTAATAATTAGTGATAGCATTAACGGATTTCTTTTTGTCATAATTTGGCATGTTTATTCTGAATGGATGCTCTTCCTATTGCCAATCAACTTGCAGGAGTTCCCATGGACAGCCATACATAAACTCTTTTCTGGAAAACTATAATAAACAGATGTGGGCTGAAGACAGAGAAGAACATCTACTTGCACACTGAATTCCTCACTAAACTCATTACCTATCCTCACTTTACTGACAAGCACCTTTGTACGTGGCTTGCACAGTTCTCCTGAGCCACTCATCTAGACCAGACAACAGATTGTAGCACTCTATCAATGGTCTTCTCCAGATCAATAAATGTTAGGTCTAGTGGTTAACAAAAGATCACTACTTCACATCTGCCTATCTAACAAAAGGATTTGAGGAATGCTCCTATTACCTAAAAAAAAAAGTTCTAGTCATAAAATATTTAATTCATTCATAGAAATAAATAGAACTGACCACTTCCCCAGAAGGAGATGTAATTTTCCTTCCAGATTTTAGTTCTTTGTATGCTGGACCAGGAGGAACCCCTTTGCTAGATAAGAATTGAGCATTTAATCTGGAGAAATAAGTAAAAACAGAGTAAGCATCATTAATCACAACATACTGAATAAAATAATTTCAACTTTAGTTCTTGATATCCAATTAGACCACTTTAGCTGAAAAACATAACCCATTTAAAGATGTTAAAAGTTAGAGTCAATCTTGAGATATATTGGAACTTATTCCGGTTTCATTGGTTTTAAGCAACAGAGAATACAAATGGATGCGATGCTAGTCCATTGAAAAGTCAACCCTTAACTGATTAATCCTCCTTCCCCTTCTCTCTAAGAAATCAGATGTAGTCCAGATTGGAGAATAATGAGCTCCATCAAGTTTAAATGGCCAAGAAATATCACTGAAGTCACCCTCACACCTCCACCAAGATTTAAAGACTCAATGAATCAATGATTTAAAGATAGAGAGGTCAATATTAAAACTAATCAGAATATCCATTGCTTCTCTGGCTTAGATCAAAGTGTAGAATATTCAGATTATACCATAAGGAAAAAGGTAAGGAGCTATTGTTAGATCATACCAAAGAAACAATGTTACCATTGGTCTTTCTCTTGTTGATTCTATCTGCCAGTTGTAACTCCTTACAGGAGGTGGCATTTGAACTCAGATTGCACAAGAAAGCATCTCACCCAATTCTTTAACAATACTACCAATCCATCACCTTTGGATTGGTATTTATCAACCCCAAGAGGATGAAAGGCAAAAATTGTACTCAGTAGGGTTTGAAGTCAGATTGCAGAGAACTGGAACAAAAATCAAGGCATTTAATTCAACATTCTGACACCTGTCAATTTACCATCTTAACTCATAAACTATGGTTATAAACATGACTGTTTGTTTCAATTAAGAAATGAACTATTTCAAAACTAAAAATAACATGATAAACACTTACTTTCCAGGTAATGGCTTTTCTTCTATTACAAAAGCAAAAGATGGAATTCTGTGTTTCAGGGAAACTGCTTTAACTATGGTTGTTTCATTTTCAAAGCTAAAAAATAAATATAATAAATTCTTTTGATTTTATTAAGGTTTTAATACTTTAACCTTGTCATTACCATAGTGCCTAGGAGATTTGAATATTTTTGAAAATAATCAAGAATTAGATTATTTATCAGGTGTTTGGAGCATAACTTAACAAATGTTCTGACATAACATTACATGGAAGGTTTTTAGATAAAAATATAAACAGTTTTGTATTGTAGAACCAGAGGCAGTTTCATGCAGTTTAGTGTCAACAATGAAAGGAGCTGCTACATAGTCTCTTGACCTGTTAGAAAATAGCAGCCAAATATCCCTCAATTACACCCTGCTGTCTTAAATAATGAAGGACATGTTAAACAAAAAGTAGTCCTAAATATACAAAAAGACAAGATGGCCACAACTTGATAGTCACAAGAGGAAGAGCATTTTTCAGAGCTTTTGAGACTAGTGGGAGAAAAGGAAGAGATTATTCTCAAACTGAAGACATGGCCCAAATGCCTGCAACAGATAGGCCTTCACTAAAGATACCCAAGGGCTGAATTGTGGTGTTAAACAATTCTTTTGGCAGACTTCAACACAGTATTTGTTTACCAAATTTGATTCAGAAGGCTTTGGTCAACCCAAGATTATGATAGAAAACACTTGTCCAATGATCTATAGTTGGAAAGTGAACCTCTTAACCACATAGACATAGTTTCTTATTTTTTTGATAAGCAGCTAAGATTTTTAAATGAATAATGTCAGAGGTTTACAAAGGCAACAAGCCAAAAAAGAAAGAGATAGCAAGAAGAAAAAAAAAAGGAAAAAGAGGAGACATGCACATTTAATTACACTCTGCAATAGGGATTGCTGGTGCTTCTGAAAAGTTTTGATTCAAGCCAAAACACTCACATTACCATGAGGATAGCATGGTTAAGGCACTGAAATAGCCAAGTATACCAATCACGGTTCATCTGGATTTAATCAACAACAGAATATAATAGATATTTAGACTTACAGATTCCATATTTGGTTGCTATCAGGACAGATGAGACTGTTAGGGTTCTCATTCGGATGAGATTTTTCTGATAGTGAAGAATGATCAACAACCCAATCCTGACAGGAAAGAACAGGTGAGAGAAAAACAATACAGCACAGGAAATATCATCATCATCATCATCATCGTTTAATGTCCATCTTCCACGCTTGCATGGGTTTGGACGGGAGTTTTCCACTTGCTCGTATAGGACTGTCTGGTGGGTTTTCTACGGCTGGATGCCCTGCCTAACACCAACCACGTTTACAGTGTGGACTGGGAGGTTTTTACCGTGTTACCTACACGGCCACATTACAGCGTGGACTGTGTTTTTTGTCGTGACACCTACACGACCTCATTTGTTTCGGACTGGATGTTGTGGTACCAACATAACTTTACATTGAAAGGGGTGGTGTGGGTGGGGGGGGGGGGTTATTTTTGTTAGAGGTGCCTACTGACTGTAGTAGGTTTCACTTTGTACTTAGGTAAGGCGGGTCTTCTGTATTACTGTGTAGCGCCAAAGATCACGGTCCAGTGACATTGTCTTGGAGAGGTGTAAGTGTGTGAGGTCGGAATTTATCAAGTCGTCCCAGGTTTTTCTGGGTCTACCTACTCCGTGGCTACCGTCTATTTTTATTGCCCTGCACTTTTTTATACAGCTGTCGTCTTTCATGAGCATCACGTGACCATACCAACGTAGTCTTCTCTCGAGTAAACAACATCTGATCCCTCTTATTTTTAATTTTTCCCTTAGTTCATTTATGCTTTGCCGTTCACGTATATTACTATTACACATCCAGCGGAGCATGCAAGCTTCGTTCCTCTCCAGTCTGCGTATATCCTCTACACACAATGCCCAGGTCTCACTGCCATGTAACATTGCTGTTCGTATGCAGGCATCATACAGCCTGCCTTTCATTTTTAGAGAGAACCCTTTAGCGGCTAATAGTGGTATAAGCTCTCTGAACTTTTTCCACCCCGTTCTGACTCTAGCTACTGTACTTTCAGAGGACCCTCCCCCACTGCTGATTTTGTCACCCAAGTAACGGAAGGTGTCCACTATTTCTATAGAACCATCTGTGCAATGGAATGAGCTAGTATTCTGTGGGCACTTGCTGCTACTTATTGCACCAGAGCACCGGCCACATATAAAAGTTCTTAGTTAGCTTACCTGTGATCCCACTACATCTTTTATGCACCCATACATACTTTGCATTTGGGACATAAACTGGAGAAATATATTGTTCACAATTCACATTCTCAAAACATCAGACAGACATAGTTGCACTTCCTATAAAACTGGGAACAAAGCATGGGTAATGAACATATAACAGCAGAGAAAGCTGAAAAGAATGAAAATAAAAGCTCTATGCTGTATGTGTGAGATGTGCCATGATCTATGGGAGCAAGAAATGGGTGATGAACGTGGAGCAGCAGGTAAAGCTGAAAAGCGCAAAAATGAAAATGGTTCAGTGAATGAGTGGAGTATGATGGGAATGAAGCCAATGATGAATGTTATGAAAAAAATGAAATCAGATGACTGGGTCATGTGTTGAAGAAGGATGAAAGTGACTGAGAGGAGTGGCGGTAATGAATATGGAAGAGGGAAAAACCAAGAAAGTCATAGTTAAATATAATTGTTTCTACTGTTGGCACAAGGCCAGCAATCATCCCAGTGCATTACTGGTACTTTATTTTATCAACCCCCATAAGGATGAAAGGCAAAGTTAATCTCGGCGGGATTTGAACTCAGATCGTAAAGGCCCGTAACTCCATGCTGCAAACCATGGCGTCCGACCCTCTAACGATACTGCCAATCCACCGTCATAGTTAAATATAATGAAAGAGGAAATGAAAGTTGGTAAGGAAAGATACAGATGATATAGCAAAATGAAGAAGCTTATCATAGGGCCTGAAAAGTTAACCTCTGTTTTAACAAGGAAAATGTCCTTAAAACACTTATTGTATGTTTGCTGTAGAAAACTGAGGCTTTGCTCCTATACATGGTAAACAAGTGAAAACATATTCTATGACTGATAAAGTTTCATTTGCCTCTTAATAAAGCAACTTGTTTATTTGTGTATCAATGTATCTGATGTTGATATAATTTGTAGCCGTTATACATGGATAGCCAAGTCAGGCCCCCTAATAATACACATAAAAATATTACAGTATCATCAAGTCAAAACATAAAAACAAGTTTTTTTACAAAATCAAAAATTAATCAAAGAGTTTTACCTTCCAATCTTCAGGTAGCTGGTTTTCAAGAACTTTAAGTTCACATACAGTAAAGTTAAACTCTAATAAAGATCGAGACAGATTTAGGCATGTCCGAATATATTTACATAGGCCCTCAGGTCCATAGATTTCAACAGGCATTTTTCGAGCATTATTCATGCTAATGGTACATAGCAAGCCTGGAAGACCAAACATCTGAAAGTTCATAAAATATTAAATACCCATTAAAATACAATATTGGTTTTCAACATAGGTACAAAGTCACAAAGTTGAGAGTGGTAGGTATAATTGATTAAATTAACTTCAGAACATCATAATTAATATAATGATCATCGCCATCATCATTTAATGTCCATTTTCCCTGCTAGCATGTGTTGTATGGGTTGCCACAGACCAAGTCAGTACTTAGGTTCCTGACCTCTCAAATGGGCCAGGGGCTTGCGTCTCAGGTGCATTCAACGGTCTCACTGCACCAGAGAGATTGGGATGTCTTTGACACAACTGAAGAGTCCCATTAAAGTAAGTCTACCCCATGTCTAGAGGCTCAAGTTTATTCCAGTTTTATTGGCATTAAGCAATAGAAAATACAAGACTCCCTCTTGGACAGGATACTAGGCCTTCACAGTATGCTAGAATTTATTTTGTAGTTGAGTGGGCAGGAGCAACATGAAACAAAGTATCTTGCTCAAGGACACAACATGCCCCCAAATCCAGGAATTGAACCCATGACTTTATGATTGTAAGCACAACATCTTAGCTAGCAGGTTTCACTCAGAACATGATTAGTAGTTTATTTTATTGACACCAGAAGGATGAAAAAGAAACTTGACCTCAGCAAGATTTGAACTGAGAATGTAAAGTGACATTATTAAATACAGGTAATAATAAAGCACCAGTAATGCACTGGGGTCGATTTAATCGACTTTCTTCTCCCCCAAAATTGCAGGCCTTGTGCCTAAAGTAGAAACAATTATTAAATACAGGTATCTTACCCAAAGCTTTATGGTTTTCAGATAAATATAAACATTTAAGAACAGTGAAAATTAGAGGTGGTTTGATATTAAAGTGTTAACATTTTTGATACTAAATCACTTGAAACAATCCTTGGTTTTATAATACAAAACTGCTTGTAAAATTCCATCATAATTTTATTAGAAATACAGTAACAAAAGTGTTAAGGAAAATCAGAAAAAATAATTGAAAGAATAACTTACATGATCACCATGAAGATGAGAAATAAATATTTTTGATATTTTGCCAGGTTTCACACAGCTTTTCATTAATTGAGTCTGGGAACCTTCTCCACAGTCAAACACCCAGCTATTTCCATCTGATGATGATTATGGTGATGATAATTATGATATGGAAGAAAAAATCAATCTGTAATTACTATTTTTATCATAAGGTGGAGTTCAAGCACATGAGTTAAATGTGCACAATTAAAAAATACTCTACATTAGAAACAGAACACCCTTTGCATATATCCTGGCAAATTTATATAACAAGACTCAAGTTTGTTTGCCTTGAAATAATTTTGTCAATTTCTCAATCAATCTTCCCAAAATTTAGGAAATCCATCCAAATCCATCTTAGAATAATTCCTGAATGAAAAAGTTTAGGCTCCCAGCTCTCCCACGGTAAAAAAAGCTAATTTAAGAAAAATTGCAAGTTCTAATGGAGTGGGAGTGAGATAGTTAAGGAGTAAACTATTGTTCTGAAAAGGAACAAAAAAACAATGGAAAGTGAATGTTTTTGTTTTAAAGCAGAACAGTCATTATTCTCCTTCATTCACTTTTTAAATGTTCTCACTTTCTCTCTCTTTCAGTGTTTCTCTTTTTCTCTCAACTCTTCCAAGAGATACATATAGATTCATATATATGCAGTACATGACTCTATGAGGATGTCTTTGTGCATGTAGATATTTGCATTTATATGTCTGTAAGTTGATCCCAGTACTTGCTTGATACTATACTATCAATGTAGTAATGATGAAAAAACAAAATTGAACCCAGTGGCATTTGTCTTGTCTTTTCTATTATAATTCTATTCATATCTGAGATGTCTTCTAGGAAAATTAAATCAAACCAATACTTTAAATTAACTGCTACTTTAATTTTTCAAATGTGGAAGGATGAAAGGCAAAGCTGACTTTAACAAGAATTAGGCTGAGAATATAGAGACAATTAACCTTTTGATACAAAACAGCCCCTGGTTCTATGATAGAAAATTGTTTATTTTAGAGTGTATATTTTAACTAGAAATTTGCTATCATAATCTATATATCTAAAACAGAGAATGTATCTCTGTCTGTCTGAATCCCTAAAACTCGAGAACCACCCAACCGATTTTCAAACTTTACACATGTAATACTTATGGTCGTGTGTGTGTTTTGAGCAAAAAATATTTCAAATTTTCAATGCCCTAGAGGCCGCATTATGCGCCGGTTAGCGATCTTTCTAGCTTTCTTAGTCTATCTTTTTAGATAGATACATAGCTATAACGTCGCACCCTTATAATATCTGTCTGTATGTTGACATTGACTTCGCTATCTGTATGTGTGTATATATGTATATATAGTGTGTGTGTGTGTATATATATATATATATATATATATAGTGTGTAACGTTTTTCGAAATATTTACTTCTGCGTTCAAAGATTGATTTTTTTTTAGTTTCAGAAGATCCCGTTAAGGGTGAAAGCAGCGATTCTTCGCTTAAACTTTAATCTGTTATTTTAATATATATATATATATATATATAATTATATATTCGTGTACAGATATTTTTGCATACACAATAACAAAATATAAACAAATGTATTTATCTCACGAGGCTCGACAGCAGCAAAAACAACAACAAAAAAGAGAGGGAACGCAATAACATGCTTTTGAAAAATCTTAATGGAAAATTATTTGCCTATTCACCCAAGGTGACTTCACTTTTTATTAGGACTTCTGCATCAATTGGTGAACATACAACGAAACTGTTTCAGAAAGGAGGGATAAACATGCCAATCTATGTTTAGAATCCCGAGCAACGCCGGGCCATTCTGCTAGTTTTATATAAAACACCATCTTAAAAATGAGAAGGCTATATTACTAAGTTCTTAAAAATTCTTGATAATTGTCAAAATTAATTGAAAATTATAGGCAGCATCTTTTATTAGAAATAGTAATGAAAGGGTTAAAAACTGCAAGGCATCTCATCTATTACTCTACCATTTCTGCTATCCATCACCTTTAGCCCCTTTGATACCAAACTGACCCCTGTGCTATGATACTAAATTGTTTGTTTTAAAGCATTTTTGTTTGTCTAAAAACCTTTCACATAATTTTATGTAAGAATCTTTGTTTAGCTATGTTTCAAATACTAACATGATGAAAAAGTTAGCTATATTACTAAATCTTTCCAAATTTTGGATTATTTTCAATATCATTTGAAAATCATAGGCAGTCTCATTCATCAGAAATATGGTAATGAAGGTGTATGGTGAGAAAGGTGAAACAATAAACCATATTATTAGTGAACGTAAGATGCTTGCACTGAAAGAGTACAAGAGAAGGCATGACATTGCCATATTGGTTCAGCTGTGCCATAAGTATGACATGAGCAGTGTTATGAATGATAATAATAGTAATAGTAATAATTGCTTCTAATTTAGGCATAAGGCCAGCACTTGACTGGTACTTTATTTTACGAAGCCCAGAAGGACGTAAGACAAAGTTGGTCACTGTGGGAGTTTTAACTCAGACTGTAAAAAGCCACAGATATTAACACACATGCTCTAACAATTCTGCCATTCCACCACCATTAACCCTTTTGTGATCATATTTCTAATGAAGTACATTCCATTTCAATTAATTTATGAAGATCTTTGCTGGATTTCCTAAAATGATTAATTCTTTCATTCCTAAGACTTAACATGTGGTACTGATATAAAATTATGTTGGAAGATGCAATTTAAATAGAAATTATTTAAAATAGTTAGTTTGGTTTCCCAGAACCATAAACGGGTTTAGTTAGGCTGATAACAAGAGGATTAATGGTAGTAGTGATTTCTGATTCAGGCACAAGACCAGTAATTTTGGAGAAGAGAAAAGTCAGTTATATCAACCCCTGTACTTTGCAGGTACTTATCGACCCTGGGAGGATTGAAGGCAAAGTTGACCTTGGTAGGATAATAATAACGAAATTATTGTGTACAGTGCTCAGGTGCACTACAACTCGTCAAAGGTGCATGTATAGTACATAGAATAATATACAAATGTCAGGGAAGTGAATAGTGAAAACTGGTACTTATTTTACCAACCTCAGTGGGAGTTGAACTTAACATAACTAAATACCACAGGGCCATAACAGTGAGTGCATTAAGCTTGCATGGGGCTCCTGACTAAACATTTCACTGGACCATTTGTATAGTGTAATATATATATATATATATATATATATAATTATTAGGCTCTATAAATACCTGGAGCCTTTGGTTATAGTTCAGACAGTTTCCCCTTTCTTAATTCACCACTGGGCCATGCATAAAAGAGTATAATTGATTTTTTTTCGAACTCTTCACCTATAAATCGAAAACTTATTTGAACTGTTAGGGTGACAAAACTTTCGAACCACCCTGTACATTCTTCAATGTCTTTTTCTTTTTTTAAGACAGTAAGGAGTAATTTGTGACCTGCTACTTCTAGTAGGTCGAGTGACACCACACAGAGACCCAACAATGGAATTAAAATGATATGGCAACATTTGTCTCTTATTTCTCCCATATTTCGATTTTTTCACAAGATATGCGTGATAAAGGGTCTTCCTCTTGTGTAGATATTACACAATAATTTTTATTATCATTAATATTATTATTATGAAGATGTACTATTTTAACAGTTCAGTTAACATAAATGATAAGAAACTTGTCTGGGGTACGATTCTCCAGGCTAAATATCGCAAGCTGTCGAACCCATAATAATGGAAATATCTGCCGCCCTGGGTCCCTGAACTACCTTCCTACTTACTGCGAAGTGGATGAAGATGGCAAGCCGCAAGCACTAGCTCTGAGACTTGGACTGGCTCTTACAGCGTATCCTCCGGGTCCATGAAGCAACATCTATTTGATGTTTTGCAAAGGACATGAAAGGATATAATATATTATTGTTAGAAGATTTAGTTGACATAAATAGGATTTAAAGACGAAGCTTTACAACAGTATATAGTTTCTGTTTTCTAAACCAAACTATAGTTTTAGAGTTAACTTATCTTTTATCACACAGCACGTGTGAAATTAACTCAAGCCACACTAGCTTCATTCCACAAGAAATATATGACTAAGTGAAGTAACTTATCACAAAGCAAACAGGTAGTTGAGAAATGACACGAATTTCAAATTTAAGTAGAGTATGATGACAAGAAAAGGTCCTTAATAAATATTATCAAGTATCATATTATGAATAATATTACCGTTCTGTAAAACAAGACATGAAGCCCCTCTATGTGGAGAAGGGTAAGCAGCACCGGTCCCTAAAAATATAACTTTTAAAGACATTTTATAGAAACCAACTAAAATGATTAGATTTCTTTAGTCATGAATAATTATTCCTAATTCTATTAAAACATTCAATGTGAATCGTACACGTGAAACGACTGAAAATGGTTAGGCGATTGCAATGTATTACCTCCCTTGACTGTACTAAAACTTAACTTCCTTTAATATTTGGCAGATAACTTGTTTTTTGTATATTGGTGCGTACATTATCTTTATTATACATAACCATATTGTATATGCCTTTATTATGAATCACTCTGTGTTAGTGCTACTGATAATTAATTGTTTCTACTTTTGGCACAAGGCCAGCAATCACCTAGTACATTACTGGTACTTTATCTCATCGACCCCGCAAGGATGAAAGGCAAAGTTAACCTTGGCAGGATTTGAACTCAGACCATAAAGGGCCGTAACTCTTTGCTGCAAAGCATGGCGTCCGACTCTCTACTGATACTGCCAATCCAGTGCTACTGATAATTAATACTAGCCCGTCAAACCCATACTATTACAGGAATGACAGGCAAGTATGGGTCTGCCCCATTTTAACTTCTTTATTGATATAAAATTAATAAAGAAATTCTTTTGGTTATATTTGTGAGAAATACTCTGGTGTACTGTGAATCACACATATAAGCATATAAGCATGAGCTATTCTTCTTGCTATAACAATATTGTCTTTTTTAGTTGACAGAATTGTTACTATATCGGACGAAACGCTTTGCCAAATTTCGTTAGGGCTCTCTAAACCCTGAGTTCAACTCCCACCGAGGTCAGCTTTGCCTTTCATCCTTACGGGGTTGATAAAATAAAGTACCGGTGACGCACTGGAGTCGATTTAATCGACTTTTCCCTTCCTTTCAAATTGCTGGTAATGTGCCACAAGCAGAAACAGTCTTGCTATCATTCATTAGTTTGTGTAACTAAAAGAAAAACAGCGTCTGGAAAATAGTAATCACAATTATTTTAATTATCATCAAAACAACCACCACCACCACCACCAGCAGCAAAAAAAAACATTTCAAAACTTGTTTTTCTTTTTCAACTTCTCTACATTAGTCTCGCTCCCTTTCACTACAAATTAACGTGCTATCATACCGCTTGACAGTCGTGCCTTGTCTCCGCGAATACCTCACCAAAATGGAACGCCTACTCTTCAAGTTCCTCTGGAAGAAACAGGCTCCATTGGTGAAGAGATCCATCTGCTGTCAACGCCCTTCTAACGGGGGGGGGGGGGGGGCATGCCGTGGCTGATGATGCGCAAACACGCGCTGAGGCTACGCCATCTCCAGGTATTCCTAACCGGCGAACCGGTGTGGCTGTCGTTTGTGAGACGAACTCTTCCACAACCCGTCTCACTAATAGAGCTGCAGTCCTGGGTCAAGCGAAGACCGAAAATAGGCGCCTGGCACCTCAGGCACTCACAGCCCTCTACCAAGCGGAAACGGCAATCTGCGGAGACTCCACTTCGACATTCTATAGGGGATTAGTGGAGGATAAGTGCGACGACGTTCTCGGGGAAACTCTAGGCACCGAGGAAGACGAACTGACCAGTCTGTTCGGGAGGACTTTCCGTCCAGGGCCTATGGATAACTTCCAAGAGATCTGGCCTGGCAGTGCTACTGAGGAGCTCTACCAGTTCGAGACAAAATCTACAGGCACGGACGCACTGGCAGAGATCCTACCAAGGGTGGAATTATGTCGAACAGCTATTGTCACGTGTAGGACGCATCCAGTTGTCAGCCGAGTCCATCGTGAAGATCACCCCGCCGCCTTCATTTAAGAATGAAGGAGACGCGGTCTTTCCCTGTCTGGTGGCTATGGCGAAAGAGGTAATATGGTGGACGAGGTTAAAAGGACTGAGGGCAAGCACCTTTCTCTCTGGACAACAATTCATCCCCTTCTTTAAGTACCACTTCAGAAGGAATGAGTGGAGAGAGAGGTGCTACACCCCAGTGAATTCGCTGAAAGGTGGGTGAATGTGGCGAAAATGGCCCGAGTGAATGGGCCTTCTCTGTATATAAACCTGTAGGTTGAGGAAGATAAACAAAGGGAAGACGGGAACACCTACAAAACGTGTTCCTGGTGTTGAGGGTTGTTCTATCCACGGGGTGTAAAACAACCCCGCAGTAGTGTTACTCCCCACCTAATGGGGGTTTCAATTGTTTTATTTTTATATAGTTTATTGTTATTTATCATTGTTAAAGATTTTATGTAAAACTCCCGCCGTCACGTCTTGTAATGTCCTATTTTTGTGCTCCCCTGTGGCAAATAAAGAAAGATATCAATTAATTATTGATAGGAGCCTCACAAATATATAATCAAATCGAGAAAAAACAAAAAACAACAACAAAGTATCAATTCAACACTAAGTGCACCAATCGGCCATACACCACATTGCTCCTCGTAGCACAAGGCGTATTGGAAATCTTTGAAGCAAGCCACCACGCTAGCAGCATCATCGCGGCTGATGGCGAGGTATTTCAATTGTATAAGTCTTATTGTTTGGCTTTAATTTTGGGGGCCAACTGTATTATCAGAAGGCCCGTTTGTCAGAAGACCCGTTCATCAGAACTTCAGTAGTCAGAAGGCGATGAATATATTGCTAAATGTATAAATAAATAAGGACTTTCGTTTTCTTCTCCCAGGAAATAACTTCCGTTTTCTTTTTCCAGAAAGCTCTTGTAAAACAACTTTCTTTCAAATGTCACTACATTTATGTGTTATGGTATCTTGAAATAATGGCAAACTTGGAAGTATATTTCAGGGTGAGTTTAGCTACAAAAAGATAGCTAAAGCCATCTATTGCCGTTGCTGGCAGAAAGCATGTGGACTAAGTGTTAGAAACATTGATATCGATAGAGAAACTTTCATCAAAGAAGTTCTTCACAAATCTCACCCTTCATATGGTGAAGATGATAGCAAATTGCTATACATCAACTGAAAGAAACTATGCGAAAATGCCTCCCCCGCCAAAAAAACAAAAAACACAAAAAAAAACTACATGGTGACAGCAGCAATGAGGAGGTGACAGAGAGCAACTCCCAGAGTCTCATAGTATTTGCACATTAATTCAAAGAGCCAGAAGTGTCTTCGTTCTTCCAATACATGGCCACACGAAACGTTTCTGTTACAACTTGAACAATCCTGTATTTTAGACGGACGAAAATCTAAAGAGGTTCAAAACTGTCATGGCTTGTATGTGAACGGTACAGTCTGATCATGTCCGTCATCTTACAAGCAATTCTTCACAATTCATGGAAGATACAGAGACAGTTCTCTCCTTTGCGACAACCCTCTTGGCCAGGAAACCAAGTGGTTATTACTATCAATTAAGAGAGATATTAAACGTTTCTCTGATCATTGGTGGATGCCAAACAGGATGGCGTGTGATTTTTAAGCAGTCATTTATCAGGCATCAATAAAACGAAGTACCTGTAAAATAGTCATGGACATTATATTTTGATAGAATGTTCAACAAGTTTGATCCTGAGTCTAAAGCATTAACCATGACAACGCGTTAAAAGAGCAATTTAAAGGGAGATAAATTATGCCCGGGGAATGGGATAAGTTATGGTAGATAATTGTCTCTACTTTAGGCACAAGGCCAGCAATTACCCAGTACATTACTGGTACTTTATTTTATCGACCCCCGTAAGGATGAAAGGCAAAGTCAACCTCGGCGGGATTTGAACTCAGATCGTAAAGACGTTCCAGCATAGTTTCGTCCCTTTACGATATGAGTTCAAATCCCGCCGAGGTTGACTTTGCATTTCATCCTTACGGGGGTCGATAAAATATAGTACCAGTAATGTACTGAGTAATTGCTGGCCTTGTGCCTAAAGTAGAGACAATTATCTACCATAACTTTTCCCATTCCCCGGGCATAATTTGTCTCCCTTTAAATTGCTCTTTTAACGCGTTGTCATGGTTATTAGGTAGCGTCAACTTAACTTGAAACGCCAGGATTTCAACACTCGGGAAGTTTTGAACCGTTGCAATTTTACGGATACATATTTTCAAATATCAAACAATATATCATTTTGCCATAGAGAATATATACTAAATAGCGAGTATGTGTATATATATATATATTTTTTTATTGCATTTTAAAAACAATTACTACCACATCTACTACTTATCGGCATCAAACATTTTCAGAAAGCAACACCACCATACCCTGTTGTAGCGTGTAATTCAATGTGTATGTCTTCTCTAGTTCTTTCTGACTCCTTTTTACTAATTTGTTTCGTAATTCATAAATCATAAAATCATTCATAAATCACATACATACATAGTGTTATATTTGGAGATGATCATATTGCCAATAGAAAGAAACACAGGCACCATATAATTTTCATTTTATCTTTATCTTTATTGTCTGTGATTCATTCATTTTTCAAAGTTCTTTCGTCACACATTCTGTGACCTCTTTCAATGACTATCTGTTTTGTGCTTCCTCTTTTTTTAAAAACTTATGCTCTATCTTGTGTTTGTTTTGTGGTGCGCACTACAAACGAATGAATAACAGATAATAAAGATTAAGATAAAGTGAATGCGTGTTTCTTTCTATTGGCAATATGACCATGCCCAAATATAACAATATCGGTTTCAACACACGATTTCACATCAAGAATATTCTCTTCTTCTTCGCCCACTTATTCTTGAGAGGGTCGTGGGGGTAGAATCCTCAAACACTCCTTCCAGCAGGTCCTGTCAGAAGCAACCGTCTCCAACTGATCTGGCTAGATCCCCAAGTGAGACCAGCCAAGCTCATGGATGTTATCCAACCATCTTGCTTAGGGTCTACCTCTGGGTCTCCTACTAGTTGGTTTTGTCTGTAAAATCTGTCCAGCAATTCTTTCCTGAGACATTCTAACCACACACCCATAATATCGGAGCTGTGATCTCTCGATTCAGAGAATCAGCTGCTCTACCTGAAGTGACTCTTTGAATACCGAGCTATGCTCTCTATCGAGTAACGTTACTCCAAAGACCCTTTGAAGGAACCCCATTTCGGCACTTATATTCGCGATCGTATTCTTTCGGTCATTATCCATGTGTAATAGGTGCAAGGGAGTACTCAGCAGAAAGGGTACTGATGAAATAAACTCTCAAATTTTCAGAATGCTCGCTAGAAGTAGTTGAAAGCCTCCACTATCTAAGTGATCTCATATATCACACATGCCTATGTAATGTATCAATGTTATGTTTATACAGTTGCAGGTAATTCTTCAAGTGGATGAATATGAAATTAGCAAAGAAAAGAACAGAAATAAAACCGGAAAAAGTGAATAAAAAGGAAGAGGAAAAGGCACTGAAATCTATTGCAACTATGAAAAGACTTTTGAACGTGTATACCCAAATTTGCTCAGATACTAAGTCAGAAGTATGTCCATGGGTAAAAAAAGCAATATTAAAGAGCATCAGTGAAGGATCTCTTTTGAAAAAGGTTATATTTTATGGATCTTTTACTGCTTTTGATTTTTTGCTGATTAGTGTGGGATAAAAGGCACCCAGTACACTGTAAAGTGGAAGTACTGGTTCCAGAATCAAATGCACTCAGTACTCTCTGTAAAGTGGTAGTGCTGGTATCAAAATAAAATACACCGAGAACACTCTGTAAAGTGGAAGTGCTGGTGCCATGATAATATTCACTCAGTACATTCTGTAAGATAATAATGCGGGTACACTCTGTAAAGTGATAGTGCTGGAGTCATGCTAAAATGCACTCAGTACACTGTAAAGTGGTAGCACTAGTGCCACAATCAAATGCACCCTGTATACTCTGTAAAGTAGTAGTGCTAGTACCATGATAAAATGTACTTAGTACATTCTGTAAAGTAGTAGGCGCATGGCTTTGTTGTTAGGGAATTCAACTCATGATTGTAAGGTCGTGAGTTTGATTCCCAGCGGTGCGCTGTGTTCTTGAGCAAGTCACTTTATTTCACATTGCTCCAGTTTGCTCAGCTGGAAAAAATAAGTTGTACCTGTAATTCGAAGGGCTTGCCTTGTCACATTCTGTGTCATTCTGAATCTCCCTGAGATTCGGCATGACACAGAGACTACATTAAGGGTACGCGTATTTGTGGAATGCTCAGCGACTTGCACATTAATTTCATGAGCAGGCTGTTCCGCTGATCGGATCAACTGGAACACTCATTGTTGTAACTGACAGAGTGCCTTCCATTCCAAAGTAGTACTATTTGTGACATGATAAAATGCACCCATTACGGTCTGTTAGGTAGTTATGCTGTAGCCATGATAACATGCATACTGTACACTCTGTCAAGTGATAGTACTGATGCCACAATAAAATACAACCAGTCCATTCTGTAAAATGGTAGTGCTGGTACTACGATAAAATACACCCAGTCAACTCTGTAGAGTGTTAGTGCTGATGCCACGATAAAATGTTTCCAGTATATGCAGTAAAGTGGTTGGCATTAGCAAAGGCAACTAGCTGTAGAAACCATGTCAAAATGGAACATATGAGAAAGGTATGGTCATCTATTCTGTCTAGTCACAGGATGTGCCAAGCCGTCTAACACATGCCAACATGGAAAATGGACATTAAATGATGATGATGGTGATGATAACGATTTATAAGACCATGCCTGTTACCTACTATATGCACATATTTTATTATACAAAATCTATATTAAAAAAAATACTAAACATTTCTTTAGAAGTGTTATTTTGTTATTCATAGTTTATCATTGAGCAATCAATAACTGAAACCCCTGTGTTATTTGAACCCTTGATTGCTGCCATAAGAACTATCTACTACCAATTTTTAAATCATCTATATGTTTGGAACTATCCTTTGTCGCTTGAAAATATATGTACCTTGGTAAGTCAGTTTCTCTAGTCTTTTGTTATTGTACCGTACTATGATGTTGCATTTGTTTGGTCCTTGTGGCAGAAACGTTAGAACTCCAGAAAAGATACTTTGTGGAATTTAGAAACTTTTTTTTTAACTAATAAGAATTTAGTTACTTTTCCATTCTGAGTTTAAATCCTGCCAAGGATAGACTTTTATTTTTAACAACAAAAGAAATATATGCAGAGATAATTGTTTCTACTTTTGGCACAAGGCCAGCAATTACCCAGTGCATTACTGGTACTTTATTTTATCGACCCAGTAAGGATGAAAGGCAAAGTTAACCTCGGCGGGATTTGAACTCAGATCATAAAGGGACGTAACTCTATGCTTCAAAGCATGGTGTGATATGAAATTATTGTGTACAGTGCTCAGGTGCACTACAACTCGTCAAAGGTGCATGTATAGTACATAGAATAATATACAGATGTCAGGGAAGTGAATAGTGTGAGTCATGATATACATGTGTGCGGGTTAATGGAGGGGGAATATTAGGTGTAGTGTTGGCGAATCTCAGGAAGCATGGAGGTTTTAAAGGATGCAGTGTCTCGACAGCTAATAACTGATGATACGTCTGTCCAAAAGATTTTAGTGCTTTAGTTGATGAAGTCACTGAAAAAATGCTAGCAAAGGATTTCGATGGTCCCCAAGAAATATATAAGAACAGGAATGTGGGATGTTCTGACTGACTTAGCTAGTAGGTATCTACCTGTGTGTGGGTAGGTAATCCTGAATGCTTTTTAAATTTTATGTTATATCTTGTATTGATTATTATGTTTTATACACACATACACACACTGTTTTTCTTAATATTAGCCCTTTATGATGAATAAAGAAATCATCATCATCATTCTTATTATTAGGGTGGTGGATTGGCAGTATCGGTAGGGTGCCAGACATGTTTTGCAGTATGTTATTTTTAACAGATTATCACATATGTTTAGCAGATGGACAAAAAAGGTGTCCAGTTATTATATACAGAGAGAAAGAGAGCAATAGACAGATTACCATATTTCTAAAGAATATTACTGCCTACCATTTTCAATTAACTTTGAAAATAATTAAGAATTTGGAGGAGTTTAGTAATATAGCTAACTTTCTCATTATGGAACTGATGTTTGGAATATAACTTGAAGGTTCTTAAACAAAAATTATGATGGAAGGTTTTTATATAAATATAAGCACTTTAAAATTAATAGTTTTGTATTGTAAAACCTGATGCAGTTTCAAGCAATTTGATGTCAAATGGAATATATCAGTATTTTTATTTATCCTTAATCATTTCCTTATTATCTTCATTAATTCTAAACAATATTTTTTAAAAAAAATTCCCATTTTGTTTCCATAGACATTATATATGAGCAAGTATTTTGATCAATTAAAAACTATACATTTGGTTGACACCATCTTAACTTCTGAATCTTTACAGAGATTTATTCAGTAAGTATTCAATTGTTCTCTTTTTATGTGGATATATCACTCATCTTGGTATTTGTTCCAGCTTACTGTGTTCTGAGTTCAAATCCCACTGAGGTCAATTTTGTTGTTCATCCTTTCAAGGTCAATAAATAAAGTACGAGTTCAGTACTGATGCCGATTCTGCTTTTGTACTTTCTCTGTTTCTTCTTTCTTCTGGAAGAAATCATCTATGCTCAGGCATGGAAAAGGATAGGCTCCACTAGATTTAAAATGCCCAAGGTACACTGTGTGTCAGGAGTTAAGGGTCTTTTTTCTAGTAACACTTGTCAGGAAGTACTTTTTGAGGCAATGTTTTACAGCCAGATGCCCTTCCTGGTGTCAACTCTATTAGTTGCATCTTATGACATGCAGAGATACAGTGTACATATTCTAATTTAAAGTAAGAGCGAGATGAGCATGGAAGAAATTCTGGGAACTGAGTGCCAATGAGGAGGCGAGAGCCACTGAAACTGAAAGGAATGGTGTATGCTGCATGCCTGAGAAGTGAGATGTGCATGATGAAGATAGAGAAGCAGAGAATGGTCAGGTAGATGAATTGAGTATTGCTCAGAGAGGGGAAGACAAACAATGAGTTGCAGAGAATGATGGGAATACAGTCAGTAATGAATGTTGTGAAAAGAAATGGAATGAGATAGTTGACTAATGCATTGAGGAAGAATGAAAGTGCCTGGATGAGAGAAGTGATGGAAATGAATGTGGTCGGAAGTAGAGGACGGGGAAGACCAAAAGGTCATGGGTAAAGATGATGGAGGTGGAAACAAAAGCTTGGTGGTTGGTGAGAGGTGATCCAAATGATGGCAAAAAATAGGGTAACTTGTCATGGTGTATACAAAGCTAATTCCTGCTGTATGAAAGAAAATGGTCATAAAAAACTTGTTGTTGCTATGTGAGTAGTAGGTTTCATGACCCATTATAATGTTGATGTACCATGTGTTGTATATCTAAGACAGGTTAGCTTCGCAGAGCCCATTCCTGGATTTCAGTTCAGTGCTGCAAATAAATTTAACCAAACAACTGACAGTTATAATAATAATGATAATAATAAAATTATTGTGTACAGTGCTCAGGTGCACTACAACTCCTCAAAGGTGCATTTATAGTACATAGAATAATGTTCAAATGTCAGTAAAAACAGTGTATAAGTCATGAAATACATATGTGTGCGCGTGTATGGAGGGGGGGGGGAGACATCAGGTGCAGTGTTGGAAAATCACAGGAAGCATGGAGGTTTTAAAGGATGCAGTGTCTCGACAGCTAACAACTGATGCAGGTAGTTTGTTCCATGCTTCAGCAACTCTGATTCTTCTACTTATAAAATAAATCTTAAACTATTCATGGTATGAGAATTTCTAAGTGTTCACTAAGCTCCTACAAATTGCTCGTCTTAAGTTGAAATTATATATGATTATTTTAGTTTACAGCTACTCTCTAATATACAGATTTCTATCTTTGTAGAAATGTCCCAAAATGCACAGCACTGAGTGAAGTTTGCTTAGATTATAATGAGTAAGTAACATAATTTCCTACTAATCCACATAGCTTCACGCACACACATGCATGTACACAAACACACACACACAAACTATACCACATACCTTCACACACACATACATGTACACAAACACATACACACTATACAACATACCTCTCTAGCGCTCTCTAGACAAAGGGAACCTACCTCGGCTGATTCGGTCATTGCTTCTTCTATTCTTAAAAAACAGCCTGTCTCACCTAGTGAGGAAGCCATGTTGAGAGCTATTGATGGGTTAACACGTCAAGTAGCTAAACTGTGCCGTGATCAAGCGCCACCTAGGCGGTGTTCACAAAGTCGGTCTTTTTCTTCTCACCGACGTACCAACTCCCCAGCCAACAGTTCTTCTTTGTGTTGGTACCATGCACGTTTCAGTGATAAGGCACATCATTGTATCAAGCCCTGCTCTTTTGAGGGCATCGGAAAACTAAGTTTGGAGAGTCTGGGCACGGCAGACCTCTCCCTTAACATTTCACCTTATCGTGCTTTCTTCATCAGAGACCAAGTCTCAAACAAGTCATTCATAGTCGACACAGGATCAAGTTGCAGTATTTGGCCCTTACGGTTCAGCTCTACCAAGCAAACTTTTTCTGGCATTTCTTTGTATGCAGTGAACCAGTCTCCTATAAAAACATATGGACAGATATCTTTATCATTGGAACTAGCTTTGTGTCGAGATTTTAAATGGATTTTAGTCATTGCCGACCTACCTCATCCTATTCTCGGTGCGGATTTCTTACAGCACTATTCACTTTTGGTAGATGTCAGGAAACAGAAGCTTGTGATAATACCACATCCTTATCTACACCTACTAGTAAATCTACCGCTGCTGCTGTCAGTCCATCGTTTTTTGTGGCTGCCGCTGGAAATCAGTTTCATGCACTCCTTACTTCATTTCCCAAGTTAACGGATATTTCATTTAAACCTACCAAGGCAGTCCACTTGACTCAACACTTCATTACAATGACTGGTCCACCTGTTTGCTCTCATCCACGAAGATTGGCTCCGGATAGACTAAAAAAAGCCCGAGACGAGTTCGAGCACATGCTCCAGCTCGGTCTAATACGACCTTCCACCAGCCCATGGGCATCTCCACTGCACTTGGCTTGAAAGGGTGAGGCAGATTTTAGACCGGTAGGAGATTACCGAAGACTTAACACTATCACTACACCTGATCATTATCCTTTACCCAACCTACAGGATTTTTCATCCGTTCTTCATGGATGCACGATATTTTCCAAAATAGATCTAATACGTGCATACCATCAAATACCCATGAATCCAGAGGATATACCAAAAACAGCTGTGACCACCCCTTTGGTTCATTTGAATTCCGGTCCATGCCTTTTGGTTTGTGGAATGCCTCTAGCACGTTCCAACATTTTATCGATGAAGTCATGTGTGGATTGGATTTTGTGTTTGCTTATGTGGATGACCTCCTAATAGCCAGCGACACAGCTGAACATCATCATCAACATCTATCTCAGTTATTTCAATGTCTTCAATCGTACCAGGTCAGAATCAACCCAGCTAAATGTGTGTTTGGTACAGCTTCACTGGAATTCCTAGGACATCTTATAGATTCAGAAGGCATTCGACCTCTGCCATCTAAGGTGGAAGCGATTCAGCGACCCCCCCCCCCCCCCCCCCACCTCATTGAGACAGTTACATCATTTCTTAGGATTAATAAACTTTTATCGTCATTTCATCCCTAACTGTGTGGACAAGTTAAAGGCTGCGAAAAAAGAAAGATGCTCCCATTTCACTTTCTGCCGATGCTTTTCAATCTTTAGAATCCATCAAATCTGAAATAGCTAAAGTTTCCTTCCTGGCTCATCCTTTTGCGAACGCGAGGCTATCCTTAACTGTCGATGCGTCCGATCATGCTGTCGGAAAAGTCTTGCAACATACAATCAACCACTAGTTTCAACCACTGGCGTTTTTCTCACGCCAACTAAAACCAGCAGAGCAACTTTACAGCACTTTTGACAGAGAGCTTTTAGCAGTTTATCTTGCTGTGAGACACTTCCACCATCTTCTTGAAGGTCGGGAGTTCACGGTATTCACAGACCATAAACCACTCACATTCGCTCTTCAATCCAAGTCCGACAGTTACTCTCCGAGGACATATAGGCATTTGGATTTCATCTCCCAGTACACCAGTGACATTCGTCATATAGCTGCCAACGTACCCGTGGATGCACTGTCTCGTCTCCTGCACATATTGATTTGGTTGCCATTGCGACTGACCAACCTTCTTTGGATTCTCTGGATACTTCTACCCAGTTTTCCTGCTGTAAGTTTGAATATTTACCTCTTCCGTCTGCTGAAGGAAAAATTCTTTGCAACATTTCTACTGGCTCACCCAGACCACTTGTTCCAGATTGTCATCAGCATACCATTTTTGATGCACTTCATTCCTTGTCGCATCCCAGCATAGCTGCCACAGTGAAGCTTATCACAGCCCGATTCTTCTGGCCTAACATGCGTCGTTTAATCACCGGCTGGGCACGTTCTTGTTTGCAGTGTCAGCACTCTAAGGTTCATCGGCATGTTCGCGCTCCTCTTGGTAAATTCAGCCCGCTGGACACCTGTTTCCGTCACATTCACATGGATATTGTTGGTCCTTGGCCCATTAGTCGTGGGTTCACATATATATTGACCTGTATCGATCGTTTCTCTTGGTGGCCTGAAGCCATACCCATAGTGGACATAACAGCCGAGTCCGTTGCCCGAGCTTTCATTTCCAATTGGGTTGCTCGCTTTGGTGTTCCTTCTAAAATAACCCCGGATCGGGGACGCCAGTTCCAGGCTTCCTTATTTCGTGAAATATCACGATTTTTGGGTGTTCATCACATTTATACGACCAGCTATCACCCAGCCTCCAACGGAATGGCGGAGAGGTTTCATAGACAGTTGAAAGCTGCACTCCGCGCTACTCCTGATCTGGAACGTTGGACCGAATTTTTGCCAATCGTGCTTCTTGGTTGTCGTTCTGCCGTTAAGACATATTTGGGTTTCTCCTCAGCTGAACTTCTTTACAGTACCACCTTGACTCTTCCCGGTCAAATGCTAGCACCGGTTGATTCATCGCATCTTGATCCAACATCACTTGTCACCAGGATTCGTTCTTACTTCTCGGATCTTCCACCAATGAACCTTTGTAACCAGTCTATTTCTTCTGCTGTTCCATCGGACATCTCTATGTGGACACACATTTTTATACGGAATGATTCCGTCAAAGGACCGCTTACATCACCCTATAATGGAGCTTTTCGTGTGCTTTCGCACACACCAAAACATTTCACAGTGGCTGTCAATGGTCGAAAAGAGACAATATCCATTGACAGAGCAAAGAGGGCTTTCTCTGAAAGTCTCATTACAATGCCTGATACACATTGTACATTCAATCCCACACCAACACCTTCACCTCCACCGCAAACACCACATACCACACAACCTTATGTCACACGAAGTGGCAGAACAGTAAAATGGCCACGTAAATTGTCAAAAACTATATACATTTAACCCCTAGTGGCATTAACAAACTCTTTTCAGTTTCAGATAGAATTAGTGTCAGAAAAGTCTATACACTGGTGATGTATGAACTATTTGATTCTGAAAAAAACTTTGAACTTACCATTGAGCATTAATTTTTCTCTGCTCCTTTATGTTAACTTTGAATTATCAGTTTTGTTACATTTACATTTTTTCTTTGTAAAATGCATTTACTTTTTTGTGCTTTTTTGCTATTTGCTTCAGTTCCGAGCTCATGTTTTATTCATGCACTTTCTTGTACCTTTGTTTTGCTCCTCATTTCTTACGGGTTCTCGCTACAATGACCTTTGGTTGATTATCCGACTTCTCGTCTGAGAGGGGAGTCTTGTAGCGCTCTCTAGACAAAGGGAAGTAGCTAGAGTTACTTCCTGTAGAATTTCTAGAACATTCCTTGAACTTCCGTTCCAGGTATTATAAAAGAAAGAGAAAACAACAATCTCTCTCTTTGACAACAGGCTCTCGAATTGACCACACCGAGCACAAATATGTTAAGCTTTTTCTAACCCTATCTTGTATTTCAGGATTACACTTCTATCATGTAGCAAGGTACGTTTTGTAACCAAATTGTAATACACGCACTACAATAAATACCAATTGTTATTGATACTCGTTTTGAGATATTCGTCATGCTTCAATTATTACTTTGAATGTAGAGAGATAATTCTAACCAAGGAAAATTACATAAAAGTTCTTCTATATCTTCTTTCAAATTAAATTAGTGGTTGGCATGCAGTGGTATTTACTGGAGTAAATGACCCAATGACCAATCCACTAAACCTCCACACACATACATGTACAAAAACACACATACATACACTATACTACATACCTCCACACACACATGTACCATATATACAAACACGCATACGCAAACTATACCTCATACCTTCACAAACATACACGTACACAAACACATACACACACTATACCACATACCTTCACACATACACACACTATACCACATATCTTCACACACATACATGTACATAAACATATGCACACATTATAAAATGCAATAAAAATAATTTTTTCTCTTTCAGTATAAGTGTTGAACTCTGTAAATACCTAGCTGAATGCCTCAACAGAAATAGTATACTGATATCACTGAGTCTAAATTACTGTAACTTACCAAAGGAGTGTGGTGTTTACCTGGGCAAGATCATTTGCAACTCAAAGGTCAGGTAGGTAATTACTGCATTCATTCAAGTAATAATTATCACTTATTAATAGAAAGGTATCAGCTGGAATTATTTGTAAGTCTGCTCATTAAGGATTAACCTGGTAAACCTAATTTCTTTTGATGTTCTATTGTTTCTGATACTCTAAAACTACCAATCATACAACAACAAACATTTTAAAGCTATTTTCTCTGATGAAACAGGGGTTAGCTTTGTTGAACTCATGGCAGATTCATACTTATTATGGAGTCCTTTTTGAGGCAATGTTTCACAGCAGGATGCCCTTCCAGGTGCCAGTCCTTTTAGTTGCCTTGATGACATACAGGAATATGATGTGTCTACTTTAATCCAGATACAATACATGTGGATGATAATTATAATGAGTTCTAATTTTGGTGAAGGTATTATTAGTTTAATTGACACAAATACTTGACATGCACAAGCCCTGGAAAGTGAAATGACAAAATTGATCCTGCTTTGGTACTTTAACTTAGTGCTTGAAGAGGCAAGAAACTGATCATCTGATCAGACCAAGTGAACCACGTTTCTATTGGCCATTCCATTGTTAGTATTATCTATCAATGGTAACTCCTGATCGAAGTGCTACCCCTTTTCTAGTGACAGTAGACAGAATTTGAATTCAAAATTCACAGAGCTGGAACAGATACGGCAAAGCATGTCATCTGATACTTTTAGTAGTTTTGTCAATCTACCATCTCTTGACTTGTACTTGGTTTATCAATGTCAAAAGGATGAAAGGCAAAAATTTCCATTGCTGATATTATATGCTGTTCATAATTCCAGACAGGATTTGACCTTGAAACACACAGAACAGGAACAGATATCACAAAGTATCTTGTTTAATGCTTTTAACAGTTGTGCCAGTCCACCACCCATGAACTAATATTTTATTTATTGACCACAAAAGGATGAAAAACAGAATTTACTTTGGTGGGATTTGAATTCAAAGTACAGAGGACCTGAACTAAATACTAAGGAATTAAATCGATGTTTTAATGATTCCATTGTTTCAATGTAAAGAGACATAACTACCATATTTCCTGACATCAAAGATGATCTGACATTGTAAATACACACCCATTGTGAGTTGGTAAATTTTGAAAAAAAATCAAGTGGAATTTTGATTCATCTGTATACAGTTTGTAAAGTAGAGTAATAGATTGGTGAATAAATAGATAGAGAGTGTGTGAGATGAGACGTTTACTCTTTTGTAGTAGTCACAAGAATTTCAACAAATGTGTTTATTTCATAACTTTTAATAATGAAACTTATCAAGAAATTTAAGTAGGAATTCAAGTTAAAGTTTTGCATGAGACCCTAGGACAGATTATTCTGTTGTTTTGAAAAGAAGAGATGGTGCGGTAAGGTATACTTTTAATATATGTATGTTTGAAGAAGTATCATTATTCACTCTATGTGAATTCGAGTTTCAGTTAGTTTTTTTGGCTGCTACATTTTTAAGTTAACATGGTGCTGGGATAATAAAATACAAAAGCACTAAAAATGCAGAAAACAATAATACACTTATGTACGAATTAAGAAGTGCACTGGTAGAAGCTGACTGAACAGCCCCCAAAAATTATAGGTCAGTGTGGGAAATTCTGCAACGATTTTAATTTTTAAAAAAAGATGTAACATAAAAATAAAACTTGCACCTAATGCGACTTCTGGCCTTCAAGATACAAGAGTAAATTTTCTAGATATTTATTGAAAACAAATAGTAAGATCCTTGACACTGAAGAATATGGCAATGTTATTTGTTTTGAGTTTCTTCTGTTATCTGTTTCAGTAGCCTCTATGTCAATGGTAATGATCTCCAGAGTGAAGGTATATTGGCAATGATTAAATCGTCTGCAACTTATGCTGAAATAAGCCTTCAAGTGAAAATGTTGTCTCAGAAAAGTAAAGTTGTGAAACCTGTGAGTACTACAAAAACTGTGAATATTATAAAAACTGAAGGTACGGTAAATACTGTAAATACCGAGAATACTGTAAATACCGAGAATACTGTAAATACCGAGAATACTGTAAATACCGAGAATACTGTAAATACCGAGAATACTGTAAATACCAAGAATACTGTAAATACCGAGAAGACAACTACAAAGAAAGGTGAGATATTTTCTTTTTGTTTATCTGACCCCAATCCATACTGGAAAGTGGTAGTGCTGGTTCCAAGATAAACTACATCCAAAAGATCTGGAAGCTGAAAGACCCCTCAACCAGTATCAGATTTAAAGATATTTTACTCAACGCCTACGACAGTAAAGAAGAACAGATAGAGACATTCAATGTAGAAGAGAACTGGGAGTTCCTAAAAAATAACTTACTAGAGGCGACGGATGAGGTCTGTGGCTGGAGTAAGACCACAAGCAGGAGGAGAGTGACTTGGTGGTGGAACAATAAGGTAGATGAGGCAGTTAAGGCCAAGAGACAGGCATGGAAAGAATGGAAGAACGGGGGGAGCAGGGTATATTACATAGAGACCAAGAGGGAAGCTAGGCGACAAGTATACTTAGCTAGGGGAAAAGCAGAGGATAAAAAATTCAAGCATGTTTTGCAACGTGAGGACCAGAAACAGGAGGTGTTCAAGATTGCGAGGCAGTGTGTCAGAGAGAATTGTGATGTCATTGGAGAGAAGTGTATCCGGAATGATAAAGGTGAGCTTGCCCTCACAAGTGCTGAGAAGAAAGATGCATGGAAGAGTCATTACGATAGATTACTAAATGAGGAGAATGCATGGAAAGAAGAGACCCTACCCCAAGTAGACCCTATAGAGGGGCCAGCAGTACAAGTCAGCAGCAGCATAGTAAGTAAGGCAATCAAAGATATGAAGATGGGGAAGGCAACCGGTCCATCGGGTATAGCTGCCGAGATGCTGAAGGCATCTGGGTCTGTAGGTCACACTATAACCACACGTATTGTTAACCAGGTAATACTAGAAGGTGTCATACCAAAAGATTGGTGCAGTAGCATCATTGTCAACTGCTACAAAGGTAAAGGTGATGCACTAGATAGAGGAAACTATAGAGGTATAAAACTGATGGACCAGGTCATGAAAGTAACAGAAAGAGTTATAGCACAGTTGATTAGGGACCGGGTGAAACTAGACGAGATGCAATTTGGGTTTGTACCAGGAAGAGGCACCACTGATGCCCTCTTCCTTGTCAGGCAGTTACAGGAAAAGTACCTAGCTAAAAGTAAGCCACTCTACCTGGCATTTGTCGACCTTGAGAAAGCCTTTGACAGAGTTCCACATGCTGTAATCTGGTGGGCTCTTAGAAAACTAGGAGTAGATGAATGGCTTGTGAAAACGGTAGAAGCCATGTATAGGGGAGCAGTCAGCAAAGTTAGGATTAGCAATGAGTATAGCGAGGAATTTAGCGTACAGGTTGGGGTCCACCAGGGCTCTGTTCTTAGCCCCCTCCTATTCATCATAGTCCTGCAGGCAATAACGGAGGAGTTTAAGACCGGATGCCCAAGGGAACTCCTGTATGCTACTGACCTCGCACTCATAGCTGAATCTATGGTAGAATTAGAGAAGAAATTCCAAACTTGGAAGCAGGGACTAGAAAGAAAGGGTCTCAAAGTCAACATGACAAAGACTAAGGTCCTTGTAAGTAGACAAGAAAACAGAACCCAGATCCCCTCAGGGAAATGGCCTTGCTCGGTATGTAGGAAAGGTGTAGGTAGGAACTCCATTCTCTGCCCCAAATGCAAACAATGGGTACACAAGAGATGTAGCGGGATATCAGGAAGCTTAATTAAGAATGTAGGCATCACATGCAGCAGCTGTGCTGGAACAGCAAGCAGCAAACAGCCACAGGAAACAAGACCACCAATCTCTGGGAGGGCTCTGTAGAAACAGTAGACAGCTTCTGCTACCTAGGTGACCGAATTAGCAGCGGAAGTGGGTGTTCAGAAAATACAATAACTAGGGTAAGAACGGGATGGAAGAAGTTTAGGGAACTACTACCACTGCTAGCTGCAAAAGGCTTCTCCCTCAAAATGAAAGGCAGACTGTATGATGCGTGTATCCGAACAGCGATGTTGCATGGTAGTGAGACCTGGGCGCTGAAGGTGGAAGACTTACGTAGATTAGAGAGAAACGAAGCCTGCATGCTCCGATGGATGTGTAATAGTAATATACGCGAACGACAAAGCATAAATGAATTGAGAGAGAGACTGAGCATAAGAGGAATCAAATGCTGTGTGCAGGAGAGGCGGTTGCGTTGGTATGGACATGTGATGCGTATGAAGGATGACAGCTGCATAAAAAGGTGCAGAGCACTAGAAGTCGATGGAAACCGTGGAGTGGGGAGACCCAAGATGACCTGTGATGAGGTGATAAAAGCCGACCTTACCCAATTACACGTCTCAAAGGCGATGACACACGACCGTGACCTCTGGCGTCATGCAGTAATACAGAGTACCCGACCTCCCATGGGTACAAGCTGAAGCATATAGACAATATGCCCCCACACCCCCCACTGCAAGGTGGTCGTGGAGGTGCCACGGCAAAAAAGCACCCAGCCCACACTGTAAAGTGGACGTGTAGGCGCCACGAAAAAGCACCCAGCACTCACTGTAAATGAGGTTGGTGTTAGGAAGGGCATCCAGCTGTAGAAATCAAGCCAAATCAGTTCCTGTATGAGCAAAGCATGGTCAGCCGACCAGACACTGCCCACAACAGGACAACCCGTCTAACCCATGCTAGCGTGGAAGAATGGACGTAAAACGGTGATGATGATGATGATGAATTCATAGTGGAAAGTGGTTGTGCTGGTTCCATGATAAACTGCACCCAGTCCATTCTGTAAACTGGTAGTACTGGTTCCTTGATAAACTGCACCCAGTTAATACTGGAAGTAGTAGTGCTGGTTTCACAATTAACTGCATCCAGTCAATTATGTAAAGTGATTCTGCTGGTTTTATGATGAAATGCACCATGCCCATGCTGTAAAGTGATAGTGCTGGTTCCACGATAAAATGTACCCACTATACTCTGTAAAGTGGTATAGCTGATGCCACAATAAAATGCATCCAGCTCACACTGTACAGTGTTAGTGCTAGTTACATGGTAAACTGCACCCAGTCAATACTGGAAAGTGGTAGTGATGTTGTCATGATAAAATGCACTCAGTATACACTGTAAAGTGGTTAACATTAGATAGGACATCAAGCTGTAGAAACGATGCCAAAATAGAATGTATGAGCAAGACGTGTTTATCTGGCCTCTCTAATTTCAGAATGTGATGACCTGTCCAACCCATGCCAAAAAAATGGACATGAAACGGTGATAATGATGATGTTGATTGTTACAGCTCAGAATATCTTTAGATGGTATAGCAAGGGTCACAACCCCTAATTAATTATGACCCTCACAACATCAAGTCTTCTACAGTCTTCTTAATATTTGAAATATGCCCATATGTTTTCTGTTCAGAATCTGATAACTACTTTCAAGTTTATATTTTCAGCTGCTGCTTCTAAACACGGCAAAACTGTCAAAAAGAAGAAAAATGGTATTTATTAAGTTGTATCATCATTATCACCATCATCGATTAACATCTATCTTCCACATTAGCATGGGTTAGACGGGTTTGTCGGATTTAGAAGCAAGTTGGGTCAGGTGACCATGTCTCACCCATATAAGAGTGTTGGCTGGTTTTCTACGGCTGGCTGCCCTTTCTAACGCCAACCGCATTGACAGTGTGTGCTGGGTGCTTTTTGCCGTGTCTTTTACACGTCCACTTTACAGTGTGGGCTGGGTGTTTTGGGGTTGGTTTTTCTACGGCTGGATGCCCTTCCTAACACCAACCACATTGACAGTGTGTGTTTGGTGCTTTTTGCTGTGTCTTTTACATGTCCACTTTACAGTGTTGGCTGGGTGCTTTTTGTCGTGACACCTACACGATCACTTTAAAGTGTCGGTTGGATGTTTTGTGACACCAGCATAATATATATATATATATACATGCACATATCATGATAATGATATACACATATATATATATTTGCATGCTTATACATATACCATATATGTGTTATACATACACACTTTATATATATACACACATAAATATATCATCATCCTTGCCGATTAGCGTCCATTATTCATGGGTAGGACGGATTGACCCTTGTTTAGCTCACTCGGGGCAGATTTTGACTTGGTTTCTAGAGCTGGGTGCCCTTCCTACTGCCAACCACATTTACAGTGAGTGCTGAGTGCTTTTTGTTGTGTTACCTACAGGACCACATTACAGTGTGGACTATGCACCTTTGTGATGTCACCGACACAACCACTTTACTGGACACTTTTGTCTTGGGACTAGGGAGGTGGGAGGAAGCTTGGGGAAAATGTGGACAGGGTTGTAGAGGATGTATGGTTACCGCTAAGGGAAGTGAGTGAGAGGGGATAGAAGGTTGAGGAAGGTGTTGCCTACTAGGTGTAAGCCTCAGCCTGAGAGGGCGGGTCTTTATTAAAACTGCATAGTGCCAGAAGTCGCGGTCCTGTGTCATTGCCTTTGAGAAGTGTAATTGTGCAAGGCCAGCTTTTATTACCTCATCCCAAGTCTTCCTAAGCCTGCCCATACCATGGCTACCATTGACTTTGAGCACTTTGCACCTTATTACACAGTTGTCTCCTTCATACGCATGACATGTCCACACCAATGCAATCTCCTCTGCTGCATGCAACAACTGATCCCTGTTATGCCTAATTTCTCATGCAGTATATTTATACTTTGCTGTTCTCGTATTTTGCTATTGCACATCCAGCAAAGTATGGAGGCTTCATTTCTTTCCAATCTTCACAGGTCTTCTGCACACAGTGCCCAGGTCTCGTTGCTGTGCAACCTTGTTGTTCATATACATGCATCATACAGTCTGTCTTTCATTTTAAGGGAAAAACCTTTTGTAGTTATTAACGGTAGTAGCTCCCTGAATTTTTTCAAACCCGATCTCACTCTAGTTACTGTGCTTTCAGAACACCCTCCCCCACTACTGATTTGGCCACCCAGGTAACGGAAACTATCTACCACTTCAACTGAGCCCTCTGAGAATTTGAAAGTAGTTGTATTCTGAGGGTTCTTGCTATTTACTGCTCCTGTGCACCTGCCACAAGTAAAACCTACATTCTTTGTTAGCCTGTCTGAGATCCCACTACATCTGTTGTGTACCCATTGCTTGCATTTGGTACATAGAATGGAATTTCTACAACTCCTTTTCTGCACACTGAGCAGGGTCATTTCCCAGAGGAGATCTGGGCCCTGTTATCCTTACTACTTACTAGGACTTTAGTCTTTGCCAGGTTGATTTTAAGACCTTTAGATTCTAGGACTTGCTTCCAGGTTTGGAATTTCATCTCTAGTTCAGCTATAAGGGTTAGGTCATCAGCATACAGAAGTTCCCATGAGCAGCCGGTCTTAAACTCCTCCATTATTGCCTACAGAACAATAATAAACAGAAGAGGGCTAAGAACAGAGCCCTGATGGACACCAACCTGCACACTAAATTCTTCACTATAGTCATTATTAATTCTAACTTTACTGGCTGTTCTTCTAAACATTGCTTGAATTGCCCTCACAAGCCATTCATCAACTCCTAGTTTCCTAAGAGCCCATCAGATAATGGAACGTGAGACTCTGTCAAAACCTTTCTCAAGGTCGACAAAAGCCAGGTAGAGAGGCTTACTCTTAGCTAGGTACTGCAGTGGTCTTACAAGAAAGAGGGCATCTGTGGTAATCTTGCCTGGGACAAATCCAAACTGCATCTCATCTATGTTAACACGTTTTCTAGTCAGCTGAGCTAAGACTCTTTCAGTGACCTTCATTGACTCTTTCAGTGACTCTTTCAGTGACCTATATTGTTTACATTCTGTGTTTTTCTACGGATGGGTAGAAATAACAAAATTGCCATGGTGATATCCATCGATGAAATATGCGACAAAACCGGCCGATGTCCCAAGATAGAACATTGCCCAGAAAATCACATCTGCCATATCTGTGCGGAACCCGAAAACTTGTTCCGTAATCGCTGGGTCGAATGTGGAACCTGTCGCATCTCTGTCTGCCTTCAATGCGCCACAGGCTTCCGGAGGATCCCAGGCCAAAAAAAGAGACATCATAATGCTATGATGGATGGAATATGGGAGATGGTCCAGCTAAAATCCTGGTCCTTTCAGTGTCTGGCCTGTGTGCCTGCCTCCACGAATGTTATTAATGTTATTGAAAAACAACAACAACAACAAAAACCAATGACTGTGTCTTCCTCTACCATTGTTACTGAACAACGGTAAAAACCTATGACACTGGCTTCTACTGTTATTCCTGTGGGAGAACATCAGAAACAACAACAACCCATGTCTTCCACTCCCAGTACATCTCGACACCAACAACTGGTGACTGTGTCTTCCCCTACCATTCCCGTGGAGGAACATCATCATCACCAACAACAACAACAGCAACAACCTGCGACTGTGTCCTCCCCTGCCATTCCCGTGGAGGAACATCATCATCACCAACAACAACAACAGCAACAACCTGCGACTGTGTCCTCCCCTGCCATTCCCGTGGAGGAACATCATCATCACCAACAACGACAGCAGCAGCAGCAACAACAACAACAACAACAACCGACTAGTACAGATTTTGCGGAACTGCAACTAATGATTTCTGCTCTGAGAAGGGAAGTTGCAGGAATAGAAGCAAGCATTCGGGTAGGACCCCACAATGAGGGGTCTTATCGGAATGCCTTGCTAAAGAATCTCCCTGTACCTCTTGCTGGAAAGACTGAAAAGACTGCGGAATCTGCTACCCATGAAGTGATTGCCATTGGGGTACCAGAGGACAAGGCTGATCTTCAGGCATTTGCTGCCAGCTCAGCCAAAGACCTAGGCTGTGTTCCCCCAAAGGGTGCCCTCCGCCTTGGTCGACCTGGTCCAAAACCCAGACTCATCAGGCTGTCTTTCTCGGACCCCGCAGAGGCAACCTCATATCATCTGGCCTCTGCTAAAGCTGGGCGTGAAAATCGGATTACCTTCCGAACACGCCCAGGCCTACCACCCCATGTACGTCCAAAACTACGTGCTGCAGCTTCCTTGAATCGGAACTCAGCACAAGATGAAAGTTTCAGTCTGCGTGATGATGGGCAGATCTGGAGGTTTGTCAAGGCTGGTGAAACGTGGAAGAGAGATACCAGCTGGTCTGAGTGTGATCTACCCACAATAACTGGCAATGTAAAAACTGCTACAACTCTGGGAAACTAAACCAGAACAACCTGCCACCCTCTACACACCATCATAAACTGCGAGCAGGGTACAAATTGTTGTCCTTAAATGCTCGCAGTTTATGCAACAAGATACATCTGTTCGAATCCTACGTCAGAAGCATCGACCCTGACTTCATCACAGTCACGGAAACATGGGCACATTCCTTACTCTGTGATGGGGTTTTCACCATTACTGGGTACAACCTTTTCCGCAAGGACCGCATTAACCGCCGTGGTGGTGGTGTGATGGTCTACGTTCGTTCAAACTTTTCGGTAATTCCTTGCGTTGATTTGAACGAATCACAGGAAGAAGTTTTTTTCTGTGACATACGTATGACCATGTCAACACTTCTGCTTGGTGTTGTTTATCGCCCCCCAAACTACCATCAGGACACACAGCTTTGCGATATCCTCAGAGTTGCTGCCAAGAAAACAGCCACTTATGTGTTTATTGCAGGTGACTTCAATCATCCTGAGATCGATTGGGAAACCTTTCATTGGCCACAGGGTGCAAACGATTTCCTTGAACTAGTGCTGGACTCAAACTGGTCACAAGTAGTCACCTCTCCAACAAGAGGTGACAACACTTTGGACCTGATCTTCACCACTACTCCTGAAGTGGTTATCAGTTGTACTACTGAGGAACCTCTAGGCGACTCTGATCATGCTATGATCATTGCCAATCTGGCACTTGAGGGCAGCAACAAAAACCAGGGCCATCTCCAATCTGCTTGCTTTGATTGGAAGAGGGCGGATTGGAACTTGTACTGCACTGAGCTACAGCGCCCAAACTGGCATGAGATGTATAACTCTGGAGATGTGAACTCTATACTCCAGAGCATCCTGGACTCAATATGGATAGCGTGTGCAGCATCAATGCCACGGAAGCGGAAAAATAACCACCCCAAAAGTGCAATCTGGGAAACTTCAGCGGTCCGACTTGCCAGGAAAGAACGTCGGAACGCTGAACGGGAATATAAACTGCATAGATCAGATGCCAACAGAAAAAAGCGGAATAAATCTTCTAACCATCTCAAGCAAGTGACAAAGAAGGCAGTGCTTGAATTTGAACAGTGCATCGCAACCAATCCTGACAGTAAGGTGTTCTGGAAATATGTTCATTCAAAGCAGAGACCTCACTCTCCAGTTGGTCCTCTTCGCAATCCCCACACAAGCCAGATCACTGACGATCCCAAGGAATGCGCAGAACTCATTGCTGAGTGCTATGCAAGTATTTTTACTGTTGAAAACCAGAATGTACCATCTCCACCATCTCTAACATCAAATTCCATAACAACTATGGAATTTACACCTGCAATGTTGCGACGTCACCTTAAGAATAAGCGCAACTATGTCTCCCCTGGTCTTGATGGTGTGACATACCTGCTTCTCAAACGTGGCGGGGATTTCCTTTTGCGCCAGCTTTCTTTTTTCTTTCAATACTGTCTCAGCAATGGTGCTACTCCGGAGCAGTGGAAAACTGCCAGTGTCATTCCCCTGTTCAAAAAGGGCAACCGCATGTCACCTGTCAACTATCGTCCAGTTAGTCTTACTAGCTGTATGGCCAAACTGATGGAATCCTGTGTCAGAGAAACACTTTGGAACTTCTGGAGCTCTCACAGCCTCATCCGGCCCTCACAGTTTGGATTTATCCCTAACTCCAGCTGCTGTGATCAGCTTATCGAGTTCCTTGAGGACATCACCCGGATCACTGACAGCGGCTCATGGGTGGATGTTGTTTACCTTGACTTTGCTAAGGCTTTTAATTCTGTGCCACACAAAAGACTTATGGCAAAACTCTCTGCAATGGGTGTGAGGGATGATCTTTTCGACTGGCTGAAATCCTTCATTCTCAGCCGAAAGGAAGTAGTCACGGTTCTAGGACAGCATTCTTCACCATATGAGATGTCATCTGGTGTACCACAGGGATCTGTTCTTGGTCCTCTTTTGTTTGTGACATATATTAATGACATAGATGCCAACTTACAGAATGCCACGGTACTAAAATATGCAGATGACATCAAGCTGTACCTTGAAATCAAAAGGACTGATCCTGAAATTTACAACTCTTTCCTACAATCAGACCTGGACACAATGCAGCAATGGATCACAGACTGGCAACTGAAGCTGGCTGTGGACAAGTGTACCACCATGCATTTTGGAAGGAGAAATCCAGCGTCCACATACTCCCTCCACAACACTAACATCAAAAAGTCCTCTTGTGAACGTGACCTGGGCATTACTGTCAGCAACGATTTGCGTTGGACAAAGCATGTCTCTAAGATTGTCAAGAAGGCCGAGGGTGTCTTGGCATCACTCAGCAAGACCTTTGTTAGCCGCTCTCCAGCCATCTATTTAAAACTGTATACAGCTATGGTGCGACTACACTTGGAATTCGCATCATCAGTCTGGAACCCCTATCTTGCTCGGAACATTGACCTCCTGGAAACTGTTCAGAGACGTGCAACCAAGCGCATACCCTCCATCAGACACCTACCATACTCTGAACGCCTTACTTCCCTGGGCATGGATTCATTGAAGCTCCGACGTCTGGCAATGGACTTGGTGAATACCCACAAAGTTTTTAACCATCTCGCCAACTGCAACCCAGAGCGCCTCTTTGATCTCCATGTGTCTAACACACGTGGACATGCCTACAAGATAAGAAAACAGCACAGCTCCCATGACTTTCGCAGACATTTTTTCACGCTCAGAGTTGCTGAAGCATGGAACAAACTGCCTGCGTCAATTGTTAGCTGCCGAGACACTGCATCCTTTAAGACACTCATGCTTCCCGAAATACGCCAAAACTACACCTGATGTACCCCTTCCATACACATGTACACATGTGTGTATCATGACTCGTGCACTGTTCATTTTACTGATGTTTGTGCATTGCCCTATGTACTGTACATGCACTTTTTTTGATGGGTTGTGGTGCACCTGGGCACTGTACACAATATTTCATTATTGTTATTGTTATTATATCATGACTCATACACTGTTTATTTTCCTGACATTTGTACATTATTCTATGTACTATACATGCACCTTTGATGAGTTGTAGTGCACCTGAGCACTGTACACAATCATTTTATTATTATTATTATAACCTGATCAATCAACTTAATGCCTCTATAGTTTTCTCTATCTAGGGCATCTCCTTTGCCTTTATAACAGTTTACGAGAATGCTGCTACACCAGTCATTGGGTATGACACCATTTTGTATGACTTGGTTTACAATGCGAGAGACTATGGTGTGGCCCACTATACCTGAAGTTTTTAGCATCTCAGCAACTATCCCTCAGAGGCCAGCTGCCCTGCCTGACTTCATATACTTGATCGCCTTACTTACTATACTACCGCTAACTTGTACAGCTGGTCCCTCTGTTGGGTCAACATGTGACAGACTGTCTTTATCCCATGCATTCTCCTCATTCAGTAATCTTTCATAGTGGCACTTACATGCTACCTTTTTTTCAGCGTCAGTGAGGGCAAGTTTGCCAAAATCATTTCTGACACACTTCTCTCCACTGACATCACAATTTTCCCTGACACACTGTCTAGCGATCCTGAACACCTCATATCTTTGATCCTCATGCTGCAAAACATGCTTAAATTTTTTGTTTTCTGCTTTCCTTCTAGCAAGGTAAGCTTGTCGCCTAACTTCTCTCTTAGCCTTCTGGTAAACTTCTCAGCTACCCCCACTTTGCCAATCTTTCGAAGCCTGTCTTTTGGCCTTAATTGTCTTATCTACTTTACTATTCCACCACCAAGTCACTCTCCGTCTCCCTAGAGACCTATTTCAGCCACAGATTTCATCTGTCACCTTCAGTAGGTTATCTTTCAGGAATTCCCACTGTTCTTCTATATTGTAAATCTCTATTTGCTCTTCTTTGCTGTCGAAGGCGTCGGTCAAAATACTTCTAAATTTGTCACTGTTTGATGGGTCTTTGTATATATATATGTATGTGTATATGTAAATGTGGTTGGTGTTAGGAAGGGCATTCAGCCGTAGAAAACCTGCCAGATACAGTCCTATACGAATGAGACACGGTCACCTGATCAATCTTGCCTCAAGTGGGACAATTCCCTTCTAACCCATGCTAGCGTGGAAGATAGACATTAAATGATGATGATGATATATATATGTGACAGTGTGTCATGTCTGTTTAAAATGCAGGAACCTGAATTTTTAGCATATTTTTGTGAAGGTACATGGTTTAGGGGCTAGAGTGTTCATCTCAAAGTCGTGAGTTTAATCCAAGGTGGCACATTGTGTCTTTGAGCAAGATACTTTATTTCATGTCTCCCCAGTTCATTCAGCTGGCAAAAATGAGCCGTACTTGTAATTCCAAGGGACAGCCTTGTCAACACTGTGACATAGTGAATCTCCTTAAGAATTATTTTAAAGGTGTCTGTCGAATGCTTAGCCACATGCATGATAAAGCAGAGGTTAGTGGGCTCCATGACAGGCTTCATATTCATCTGGGGTTATTTTTATGGCAATGTTTTACAGCTGAATCCCCTTTCTGTTTCCAACTGTTTATTACATACATGGAATTGATATATCTATCCTAAACTGGACTCACACTATGTAATTATTTTAACTCTAAATCCAATTAAAATCAAAGATCTGAATTTAATAAAATGTAAATGAAGACAAGATTAGATTAAGTTATTTTCAAATGATCTTCTGATAGTCTAACATTTGATTCTGCTAGCTTCTCTTATGATTGATGAATAATTTAATCTATACTTGATTCATGTAATTTTGTCCTAAGAAGTTTGCTTTGTAATCGTAAGGTCCCAGATTCAGTCGTATAGCTTTGGGTGGACCCCAGGTTTGTGAGTGAAATTGAGTAGACAGAAGCTGTTTGGCAGCTTTTCACATGGACTGTATCTATAATTTAACAGGCCAGCAGTGTTATACATTGTGTCACACTGAATCTTCTCAAAAATTATGTTAAACTTACACTTGTCTGTGGAATGCTCAGCCACTAACATGTTCATTTCATAAGCAAGTTGTTTTGTTGATCAAACAACTGGAACACTTATCATCAGAACTAATGAAAGTCTATTCTATTCCACCTTTGTCCTATCAAGAGTGGTGTATGTTTTGTAAAAGGAAGGAGTAGATGGGTGGTGGGGGCATAATTTATAAATAAACATTTGTAAATAAAATTTCCAGTCTATAAGAAACATGTCCCTTTTTTTAAAGTGAAGCATTCATGAAGTTCATCTTTCAGTGATCCTTGTTATTCATCACATGTTATTTCAAGTTAGGAGACCAGAATAGAAGTGTAAAAGTTGACTGCTTATGACAAAACACATCCAACCAGAACCAGACTGCAGTGAAATCACACATTTGCCACTTTTGGTATTGTATGAAACTACAACATAGTTTTGTAACGTATGCATTGATGTGTGCAAATTTAACAAACATATTGATGTTGCCTTTCTCCTATAAACTGAACTAGACAGTCGTCACTCTCTTACTATTGCTCAGCCACACACAATGATTGGTTAGCAACTGCTATCTTTCTCTAACCATTTTTGATTTGTGAGACAGGTAGACTGTCATGGCTATCCTCTTACTCTCTCAAGTTTCTATAACATTTCCAACCAGTGACAGATAACGGTTTCTAATGATAGAAACAATTGGAAGTAGTTTATCATAGAGTAATTTGTTAGTTGTGTGATTTCCAGCAAACATTATATACTGCATTGACCATTTTGATGTAATTTCCGTCAATGACCTTCTTTAATGATTTGGTGAATTGGCAGAATAGTTAGTTTTGATAGAATAGAGGTCTTATGGTATTTAGTTACTACCTTTTACTTTCTGAGTTTAAATGCTGACAAAGTTAAGTTTGCCTTTTTTCTTTCTGGTACCAGTCAAGTATTGGGGTCGGTTTAACCAACTTCTCAAATTTTGTCCTTGTGCCTGAGTTAGAAATCCTTAAAGATTTTCTTAGAGCTCATGAGTCTGAGCCATACAAAATGATGAATTCTACAATTGGATTAACCCTTTATACACTAAACCACCAGAAGCTGCCCTTGCTTCTGATACAAAACTGCTTGTTTTAAAGTGTTTATATCAATTTAAAAACCTTCCATCATAATTTTATGTAACAACCTTTGATAAGTTCCAAACACCAGCTAAATAATGGGAAAATTAGTTATGTTACTAAATCCGTCTAAATTCTTCATTATTTTCAAAATTATTTGAAGATCATACACAGTGTCTTTCATTAGAAGAAATATGGTAACAAAAGAGTTAAATAATCTTGTCTTATTAGTATCTACTTTGATTGGAGCCTAATTAAATCTTTCAGTCATTAATTTTTTTCTTCTCTTTTTTTTCCATCTAGTTAAAAATAAAAACAAGGATTCTCCTCCACAAGTAGGTCCTTATATTGTAAGACTTCATGTAGCAGACAATGGTGTTCAAGTACTGAATCATGGTGGTGAATCTAATATAATGCAGTGTATGCATGAAATAAGAAAGTGAGATTAATGTTATTAAACCTTTCATTACAATATTTCTATGAACATGTCATTTTAGATATATTGCTACATGAGGAATGCTTATTCAACACCTAGCTAACCTTAATCCTTTCATTACAATATTTCTTATAAAAGATACTGCCTATGATTTTCAAATAATTTTGAAAATAATAAAACATTTGAAAAGATTTAGTAAAATCATTAACCTTATTATTAAGCTGGTTTTGGAATCATAGCTTAAGAAAGGTTGGATGCCCTTCCTAACACCAACCTCATTTACAGTGAGTGCTGGGTGCTTTTTCTCCATGGCGCCTACACGTCCACTTTACAGTGTGGGCTGGGTGCTTTTTTGCCGTGGCACCTCCACGATCACTTTGCATTGGAATGATAGGGACCCCCAGTCCCTATCATCTCATTTCTACAGCTGAGTAAACTGGAGCAATGTGAAATAAAGTGCCTATAAAGTTAGCTTCAGTTATATATATATTATATATATATCATCATCATCATCGTTTAACATCTATCTTCCACGCTAGCATGGGTTTAGACGGGAATTGTCCCACTTGAGGCAAGATTGGTTGTCTTGCTCGTATAGGACTGTGTGGCGGATTTTCTACGGCTGGATGCTCTTCCTAACACCAACCACGTTTACAGTGTGGACTGGGAGGTTTTTACCGTGTTACCTACACGGCCACATTACAGCGTGGACTGTGTGTTTTTTTGTTGTGACACCTACACCTCATTTATTTAGGAATGGATGTTGTGGCACCAACATAACTTTACAGAGAAAATGGTGGGGATAGTGGGATGGGGGAGTATTTTTGGTTAGGAGGTGCCTACTGACTAGGTTTCGCTTTGTACATAGGCAAGACGCATCTTCTGTATTAATGCGTAGCGCCAAAGATCTCGGTCCAGTGACATTGTCTTGGAGAGGTGTAAGTGTGTAAGGTCGAAATTTATCAAATCGTCCCAGGTTTTTCTGGGTCTGTCTACTCCGTAACTACCATCTATTTTTATCGCCCTGCACTTTTTTATACAGCTGTCGTCTTTCATGCGCATCACGTGACCATACCAACGTAGTCTTCTCTCGAGTAAACAGCATCTGATCCCTCTTATTCCTAATTTCTCACTTAGTTCATTTATGCTTTGCCGTTCACAAATATTACTATTACAAATCGGACGCCATGCTTTCCAGCATAGTTACATCCCTTTACGATCTGAGTTCAAATCCCGCCGAGGTTGACTTTGCCGTTCATCCTTACGGGGTCGATAAAATAAAGTACCAGTGATGCACTGGGTAATTGCTGGCCTTGTGCCTAAAGTAGAAACAATTACTATTACACATCCAACGGAGCATGCAAGCTTCGTTCCTCTCCAGTCTGCGTAGATCCTCTGCACACAATGCCCAGGTCTCACTGCTATGTAACATTTCTGTTCGTATGCAGGCATCATACAGTCTGCCTTTCATTTTTAGAGAGAAATCTTTAGCGGCCAATAGTGGTATAAGCTCTCTGAACTTTTTCCATCCCGTTCTGACTCTAGCGACTGTACTTTCAGAGCACCCTCCACCACTGCTGATTTTGTCACCAGGTAACGGAAGGTGTCCACTATTTCTCTAGAACCATCTGGGCAATGGAAGGAGCTAGTATCCTGTGGGCACTTGCTACTACTTATTGCACCTGAGCACCGGCCACATATAAAATCTATGTTCTTAGTTTACCTGTGATCCCACTACATCTTTTATGCACCCATACTTTGCATTTGGGACATAAAATGGAGTTTCTGCCTACTCCTTTCCTACACACTGAGCTTGGCCATTTCCCAGAGGAGACCAGTGCCTACATACTAGAACTTTAGTCTTAGACAAGTTAATTTTAAGGCCTTTTGATTCTAGGCCATGCTTCCAAGTTTGGAATTTCTTCTCTAGTTCAGCCATTGATTCAGCTATGAGCGTTAGATCATCTGCATATAGAAGTTCCCATGGGCAGCCGGTCTTGAACTCCTCTGTTATAGCCTGAAGGGCAATAATAAATAGGAGTGGGTTCAGGACAGAGCCCTGATGAACACCGACTTTTACGCTAAATTCTTCACTATATTCATTGTTAATTCTAACCTTGCTGACTGTTTCTTTATACATGGCTTGTATAGCTCTCACGAGCCATTCATCAACACCTAGTTTTCTAAGAGCCCACCAGATAATGGAGCGGGGGACTCTGTCAAAGGCTTTCTCCAAGTCAACAAAAGCTAAGTATAGGGGTTTACTTTTAGCTAGGTACTTCTCCTGTAGTTGTCGTACAAGGAAAAGAGCGTCTGTGGTACTTTTACCTGAAACAAACCCAAACTGTATTTCATCTAGATCAATTTTCTCTCTGATTAGTTGCGCTATAATTTTTTCTGTGACCTTCATGACCTGGTCAATTAATTTAATGCCTCTATAGTTTCCCCTATCTAGGGCATCTCCTTGTAGCAATTAATGATGATGCTGCTAAGCCAGTCATTTGGTATGACCCCATTCTGTATGCCTTGGTTTACTATCCGGGAGACCATAGTGTGTCCCACCGATCCAGATGCTTTCAACATTTCAGCAACTATCTCTGAAGGCCCAGCTACTTTGCCTGTCTTCATATCTTTCAACTTGCACTGCTTGTCCCTCCATTGGATTGATTTGGGGCAGACTATCCTTTTCCCACTTATTCTCCTCATTCAGTAGCCTCTCGTAGTGACACTTCCAAGCTATCTTCTTATCAGTATCAGTGAGGGCAAGTACACCATCATCATTACGTACACACTTCTCCCCGACAATATCACGGTTTTCCTTGACACATTGTCTAGCAATCCTGAACACCTCACGTTTTTGGTCCTCGCATTGTAGAACATGCTTGAACTTTCTTTCCTCTTCTTCCCTTCTTGCAAGGTACACTTGTCTCCTGGCTTCCTTCCTGGCCACTTGATAGTGTTCTCTACTTCCCCCATCCCGCCATATTTTCCAAGCTTGCTTTTTGGCCTTGATTGACTCCTCCACCTTACTGTTCCACCACCATGTTACTCTCCTCCTGCCAATAGGTCTGCTCCAGCCACAGATTTCATCTGTCGCCTTCAGCAGGTTAACTTTCAGGAATTCCCACTGTTCCTCTATACTGTACATCTCTAATTGCTCTTCTTTACTGTCAAAAGCATCAAATAGTATGCTTTTAAATTTATTACTGGCTGTGGGGTCCTTTAACTTCCATATTCTTCTTCTCAGGGTAGTCCTCCTCTGTTGTCGAGTACGTCTCGTCCTGACTATGAGGTCACTAACTATAAGGCTATGTTGGGAGGTGCATTCTTCACGGGGAGGGATTTAGTGTTTACAACCGACACTTTGTCACATCTTCTAGCAAGGATATAATCTATCTGACTGGCGTGTTCCCCTGATCTATATGTGATCAAGTGATTGTCTCGTTTTTTGAAGTTTGTGTTGCAGATAGTTAGGTTATTTGCGTCACAGAATTCCAGAATTCTGAAGCCTTCCTCATTTCTGGTACCAAACCCATAGCCTCCATGGATTCCGTCATAGCCATCACAATGTTGTCCAACATGACCATTTAAGTCGCCAGCAATAATTATGTAGTCACTGTCGGTTAGTTGGGAGGTAGTGTGCATTAGCAACTCATAGAACCTATTTTTTATAACGTCAGGTAGGCTAGATTGGGGTGCGTAAGTGGATATTATTGTCACAGTAGTTCTATTTAGGACAAGTCTTATTTTGATTATTCTGTCGTTCACTCTATTTGCATCAATTACCTTATCTACCCATTTTTCGGCTAACATAATTCCTACTCCACGTAGGACATAAATAATATATATAAACATACACACACATACACATATATATATATAAATATACACAACAGGCTTCCATGCAATTTCTGTCTAACACATTTCATTCACAAGGCATTAGTCAACCAAAGGCTATACTAGAAGACAATTGCCCAAGGTGTTGCACAGTGGAACTGATCCCAAAACTACAGGGTTGTAAGGCAAACTCCTTAACCACACAACCATGCTAAGAAAAACTAAAACTAAAAAGATTTTCTGTTTTTCCTGGCAGTTATCTACTGCTAGGAATTACTGATGCAAGCAATCAATGAAGGAAAATTGCTCAAATGCGATTCGAACATGTCCTTGATTTGACTCATCGAGTAAAGAGGGTCAGAAATAGGCCATGGAAATTGTCCCTCCATTCCAAATAAACTTTTAAAAACTTTTTCTCTTAGAACACATTCTTTATAATTGGCATATCGACAGATTTGTTTGGGCATCGGATTAAATGCCTCTGTATTTATTCCAGTCCACTACACTGATTTCAAATCAAATGTTACAACCAGCAGATAGTATCAGTAATAGAAAAACCAATGGAACATTGTTTCCTTAGTTTAATCAGGACTTCATTTCTTGTTTTTATGATGTCAAGCTAGATCAAAGATGATATTGAATAACTAATTATGAAAATTCTAATTTCCAGGTTGATAAATTTTTCAGAAAGCTTAAAGGAACTAAACCTCTATGGCAATCACATTGGGAATCTCGGAAGTCAGATATTGTTGGAATCTCTCCAAGCAAGACAGAAAGGTATTTATTAATCATCCTAATTTTATTCAACAAACAAATGGTCTGTATTAACTCTTAATATCTTGTATGGTATGAAACTGCATGAGCAAGACATTTTTGAAGAGTACAAAATAACACTGATTGCATCACATTCAAAATTTAAGTCTTTAGTTTACTGCAAATTTTCACAAAGGCCTGTCCACAATAACGATACAATAAACATTTGAATTAACAAACATGTTTTTAAATGTTTGCTGCTAAATCTTTTCAGGGTATTAAGAGTTGGAATATATAATGTTTATGATTTGTAAAATAAATAAATCAATAAAAAGGAGTCGGAAGGAAGAGAAAAGAAAGAAAAAATCAGATGTGCACAGTTAGTTATACGCTACCTCAGGGATTGCTGGTATTGCCTTCTGAAAACTTTAGAGGCAAACCAAAACATTATTGTAGGTGATAAAGCCAAGGCTCTGGTACAGCCAAGCACTCTCATGAGCATCACCTATTTCAGTAAGGCTGGTCGCCAATGTTGATAGTTAACTAGATACTAAAATATCTTCCATTTCCTTTAAAAGTATTTTTCAAATGTATTTTCTCTTAAATTTTTCTGTAGGTAATGGTATGATTTTTTTTAATGTTTATATATCTATAATTTTTCATTATCAGCATTTTTTAAAGTTCACGTTTCCTTGCTTACATGGGTTGGACAAGATCTTGTTTCTGGCAACCTTTGCTGCCCTTCAGATGCCAACCCATGCCTTATTTTAAATATGACTCTAATATTTTATTGCACTGCAACACTGCCAGATATGTTATGGGGGACATAAACAATTATCACCACAGGCTTTTAAGAGTGTCAATATGACATTCACATATTGCCATAACAAAATACAAGAGATGTAGTGGGATTGCAGTCAGGCTAATGGAAGAGAGAGACTTACATGCAGCAGATGGACAGGGGAAGTGAGCACAAAGAGTCAAGAACAAGCTGGAAGAAGTTTAGAGATCTATTAGCGCTGCTAACAACAAAATGCTTTTCTCTCGGAGTGAATGGTAGACTGTATGATGCAACATACAATGTGGCCTGACCCGCCTCCATCCTTTCCACCACCACTCACTAACAGCTATCCTCAACACCACTACACTACCCTGACCGCACACATGCCATGCCCCCTCCCCACACACACACACACACAACTAGCTGCCGCCCACTTGTGAAGTGGTTGGTGTAGGAAGGTCATCCAGCTATGGAGGGCTTGCCAAAAAAAGGGTTAGGAGGACCCTTCAGTTGTTTCAAGGTATGCCGGTCTCCCTAGTGTTTGGTGATCTACATGATGTTCCCAGTATATGCTGTAAAATGGTTGGTGATAGGAAGGGCATCCAGCCATAGAAGGCTTGCCAGACAAAGGGATGGAAGGACTCTCAGTTGTGTCAAAGACATGACAACTTCCCCTGTGCACTCAGTAGAATGGCATCAGCTGTAGAAATGAGGCTAAATATGGAACATATGAGCAAGATAATGGGACAAATGTTTTCTGTCAACATTGTTGTCTATCTGTCTTCCTTTCTTTCTCTCTCTCTATATATATGAATGGTATCCAGCTATAGAAACCAGACCAAAATGGAAGACATGAGCAAGACATAGTCCGCTGACCTGTCAAATCTCAGTGACAACTGATCTAACCCATGCTGGCATGGACAATATATGTAAAGTGTTGATGAGAAATCCACAAACTTGGCTTTGATTAAAATTTGGTGAAGAAACTATATTATCTATTCTGTCCTTAAGAAAATTGGTTATCTACTAGTACTAAAACAATGATGATGATGAATTAAAGCATTTTCTTTTAAAAGCTCTATATTTTTTTCTAGCAAAATTGCCTCCCATACAGCTGCAATCTACAAACAGAATCTGTTTACCAAATATATACATACCTCTTCGAAAACTGAGCTCGAGAAAGAAAAAAAAAAGAAAAACAAAAAGAAAAAAATGGTAATGGGGTTTTACAAAATTGATTACCCCCCCCCCATCCCAAGTCTTATCTTTCTTCCTCTTAGGGTAGAAAAGGCTGTTCATTTGAGTCAATGACCAACAACTTTTCTAGTGCCTGTGTCACCCAGTACACCCTATAAGAGGGTTAGTGATAGGAAGGGTATCTACTTGAGACACTATGCCAAAAAAGGGTGGAGGGGACTCTTCAGTCGTGTCTAGGGCATGGCAATCTCTCTACTGTTGGTGGCAACATAGAATGCTCCGGGTGTACTCTGTAGAGTGCAGGAATGTATGTAAGCAAGATGCAAGTCCCTGGTCCATCTGAGAGATCAGTAATACTGATTAAGTACTGACTTGGCTGTACTTGGCCAAACCCTTGCTCATGGAAAATTTGGCATTATATGATGAGTTCAAATCCCGCCAAGGTTTACTTTGCCTTTCATACTTACGGGGTCGATAAAATAAAGTACCAGTAATGCACTGGGTAATTGCTGGTCTTGTGCCTAAAGTAGAAACAATTATTATTTAAGAATGGGGTGGTGGATTGGCAGTATCGGTAGAAGGTCGGACGCCATGCTTTGCAGCATAGAGTTATGCCCTTTACAGTCTGAGTTCAAATCTCATCAAGGTTAACTTTGCCTTTCATCCTTACAGGATCGATAAAATAAAGCACCAGTAATGCACTGGGATAATGACTTGCCTTGTGCCAAAAAGTAGAAACAATTATTATTTAAGAATATTTTGGTGCCTATATAATCCTTATTCCATTTTTTCATTTATTTATTCATATATAACCAAATGTTGGTATCATGGTAGAGACAGGCAGCCTACTCTGTAAAATGGTAGTGCAAGTGCTACTATAAAATGCATCTAGCCCATGCTGTAAAGTGGTAGTGTTGGTGCCACAATAAAATGCACCAAGCCCACACTAACGTGGTAATGCTGGTACCACGATAAAATGCACCTTATACATGCTGTAAAGTGGTTGGCATTAGGAAACACATTCAGCTGTAGAAATCATACCAAAATGAAACCTATGGAGAAGATGTAATCATCTGACCAGTTTAGTTTCAGAGCATAAAAAATGGGTGTAAAATGGTGACAATAATGATGATAATATATAACGCAAGATCTGCCTTTCAACACAAGTAATTTAACACGAAAAGTAGGTGTGATGAGAGAGTGGAGATTACATGGAATGTAGGTTTCTTTAGCTTGTAGTGGATGAGATAACCTTCAGTTACAATGGAACATTCTCAGTACACGTTCCCTCATAAAGACTGACACAGAGGAGACTTTTCAGATCTGTTGAGTACCTGACAACCTCTCAAGTGTTAATGCCTCAATAAAGTGCTCCCAGTACACTCTTTAAAGTGGTTGACAATTGAATGGAGACATTATAGAGTAGAGAAGACTCTTCAGCTTGCCAAGTACATGATAACCTTTCTAGTACTGATGCCATGGTAAAATGCACTCAGTACACTTTTTCAAGTGGTAGTGCAGCCCACTCTATAAAGTGTTGGGTGTTAAGCAGGGCATCTAGCAATGGAAACCATGAAATGATGATAACTAATTCTTGCTCATATGCTCTATATTTCAACCATTTTACAGAGTGTACTAGGTGCATTTTATGGCACCAGCCCTAGAGAGGTTATCCTGGACTCAGCAAAATTAAAGAGAAAATTTCATAAGTCAACATATAATTTGTATGTGTCACAAAATAGTTTTAGCTCAGTGCTCTGAGGTCAACTTTGCCTTTCATTCTTTTAAAGTTGATAAAGTACCATTCAAGTACTAGGGTCGTGTCTTTCTGTCTGTCTTTATCACTTTCTCTTGAAGAAATTGTAGTGCTCAGGCTTAGAAAGGGATGGACTCCACCAAGTTTTTAAAATACCTACGGCACACTGTATGTCAGGATGTTGCTCCTTTGAATCCATCTGGAGTTAAGAGTCCTTTCCTTTTTCCAAATAACTACTATCCTCTATTATAAAATATTTTTTCGTTTCATGTAAGATTTGTCTTTCTTTCAAATTCCATCTATTGTATCTCTTCTTTTGCAGATAAATTTGAATGACTAGAGAAGAGCAAACTTTCTAAATAAAAAATCACACATGCATGCACACAAAGTATGGAAATGTATAAGTTAAAATTGAAGTATGCTGGTGTGATTGTTATTTGTAAGTAAATATTTGTAACATCTATCTAAGGTTTTATAAATCTGTAAATATATAAGAACCACCAATCTAAAATATACCTTTCTGAAAAAATCCCATGAACTAATAAAAATGTTCTTTTTGGGGACAGGGAAAGATTTTTACCATTTTAAGATTAAAAAAAATTCAAGAAAATAATGTTAGCATGGAAGCAAATAGGATTTTTAGCCACACACACACACACACACATATATATATATATGTGTGTGTATGTGTGTTCGTCTAATTTGATGGGATTTGTTGTCAGAGACCATTTAGCTCAATGGCTAGATCACTCAGTCAGAATTTGAGGTACAGAGTTTGATTTTTTGTAGTAGCTCCTGGCCACTTTTTTCCCGTCTATAGGAGTATTTCAATTGATTTTCTAAGTTATTGTTTGTATCAATAGACTGTAGCTACAGTTATTTTCTACATTTGGGATTCCTACATCTTCTAAGAATATATATATAAACATACCTCTTGTTAGTTATGGAGTGGGAAAAAGGAGATAAGCTGGAAGCCAGGAGAAGATGGACAGTGATTTGTACACCATTGCTGATCTACCAAGGTTATAGATCAGAGTTGAAACATCCAATGAATGTTGGACACTGTCTGATGACATGTTCTCCTGGCATCTTAAGAGGTAATTATCCCACATATATTTTTTTTACTTGAGTATGATTTTGTATATGAATGAGTCCTTTATATTTAACCAGATGTAATTTATATATATATATATACACATACCTTGCAATCGAAAGGTTGTGAGTTCAATTCTCAGACCGGGTGATGTGTTGTTTCCTTGAGCAAGACACTTTATTTCACATTGCTCCAGTTTACTCAGCTGTAGAAATGAGATGATAGGGGCTGGGGTCCCTATCATTCCACTGCAAAGTGGTCGTGGAGGTGCCACGGCAAAAAAGCACCCAGCACTCACTGTAAATGAGGTTGGTGTTAGGAAGGGCATCCAGCTGTAGAAATCAAGCCAGAATCAGTTCCCGTCCCACCCTTGCAAGCAGGGAAAAAGCGGACGTAAAATGAAATGAAATGAATACATCATCGTTTTCATCCTAGCATTGGTTATATATGTGCAAGCATAGAAAATAGATGTTAAATGGTGATGACAAACACTCATGTTTGGTGATATTAGATGTCTTCCATTCTGTCGTTTTTATCTTTTTTATTTCCATTTTTTAAATATTTTAGAATTTACTTCATAACAGGCATCAGAAAGTTTCATTGGGTAAGAAACTTTGCAAAGTTAATTTCAGTAGAATGCATACAATTAAACACAACTGATGTTAAAAAATTAATGGGAGAAGGCAGACACACTCATTAGTCCGCTACAAGGGATGCTGGAGATTGTCTTTAATAATTTTGAGACATGCCAACACAATCACAGCACTGCCATGGGTGATAGCGAGGTTAAGATGCTGAAATAATTAAGCACCATCTCAGGCATCACCTGATACGTCAATAAGGTGAGCTGTTAACAATGACAAGAATTGTGCAAGGTCAGCTTTTATCACCTCATCCCAAGTCTTCCTACTCCAAAGCTTCCATCAACTTTGAGTGCTCTGCATTTTTTTATACAGCTGTTATCCTTCATATGCATCACATATCCATACCAATGCAATTCCTCTCCTGCACACTGCATCTGATCCCTCTTATGCCCAGTTTCTCTGAGTTCATTTATGCTTTGCCATCCATGTATATTACTATTACTCATCCATTGAAGCATACAAGCTTCATTTCTTTCCAATCTTCGCAGGTCCTCTGCATACAGCACCCAGGCCTCACTACCGTGCAACATTGCTGTTCATATACATGTATCATACAATCTGCCCTTCATTTTGAGGCAAAACCGTTTGCAGCTAGCAGCGGCAGTAGCTCCCTGAACTTTTTCCATCCCGTTCTCAATCTGGTTGCTGTATTTTCAGAATACCCACCTCCACTGCTAATTTGGTCACCCAGGTAGCAGAAGCTGTCTACTGCTTCTAGAGAACCTGCCAAGAATTTGATAGGACTCGTTTCCTGTGGGTGTTTGCTGCTTACTGCTCCTGTGCAATGGCCACATGTAAAATATACATTCTTTGCTAACCTACCCCGAAATTCCACTACATCTCTTGTATTTATAATAATAACTTTGTTCATGTTTAATTCAATATCCATTTATAACAATTAAGAAAAAGAAAAATCAGAAAAAATACAATGTCCATCATCGTTAATGTTTTAATGAATATAATCTAACTTGTAAAAAAAAAAACTTGTTTTAAAAAAATTCATTTGAATTTTATATAAACATTTTTAACAAAGCTTCATCCAACCTCACCAAAGCTTTTGGTGAAGTCTTTAAACTGTTTAAGGTCATTTTCACTGACAGTTTTATTATGTATCTGCATAGAATTTAGGAAATCTTCAAGTGTAACCTGATGTGGAATAACCTAAAATAGAGAAGTAAATTTATTAAATTTAATAATAATAATGGTTTCTGATTTAGGTACATCATAAGTAATTTAGGGATGAAAAACAACATTGACCTTAGTGGGATTTGAACTCAGGACGTAAAGAGCCAGAACAATAATAATAATGAGGATTTCTTTTATTAGCCAAAAAGGTGCATTGCGTTGGAGACAATACAAGGACAAAAAATAGCACAAAGTTGAGTTAACATTGAGTAAAAGAAAGGGGAAATCAACAAAGGAACAAGAAGTAGATATAACAATAATGATAATAAATGGTATAATACAAAAGAATATAATAAAAATTAACAAGGAAAAGGTCCATGATAGGAAGGGATGACCCTCCCTAGGGTTATTCCAGGGAAAACTTCCCACAACTACCCTGGAATACTCTGTCACATCAAAGGTATTGAAAGTGTCTTCTCTTTCTCTCTACCCTTACCTTCCCCTTCAAGTGATACTTGGACAGGTTGATAAGGGCTTGGTCAGAGAGGAAAATTCTTGTCCTTTAATATTCAGTTTAGCTGAAACCAGAAATTACAACAAACTATTCTAATCAATGTATTTTCTTATAATTTTAAAGATTCATATTTTAAGAAATAAATGTTTTTCTTATACAGACTTTAACTTTTAGTCCTTTTTGTTACCATATTTCTAATGAAATACACTGCATATCATTTTCAAACTATTTTTTAAATAATCAAGAATTTGTATGGATTTAGTAATATAAACTAACTTTTTCATTATTAGGCTGGTATTTAGAACATAAAATTATGATGGCTTTTTAGATAAATATTGAAACAGTTTTATATTGTAAAACCAAATCCAGTTTCAGGCAGTTTGGCTTCAAAATGGTTAAGCTAAAGTCTTAGACAGAAATTTTTGTAAAACTTATTAAATACACATCATTATCATTAGTAGGAATCAAAATATTTGTTTTATTTCAATAAACCAATATATTTGAAATTGATCATCCTCATAGTTATTTTAACTTTTGTGTTACCATATTTCTAATGAAATATACTAGATTTCAATTATTTAATGAAAAATTTGGAGGGATTATTTCATTAGTGAGATGATATATGTAACGTAACTTAACAAAAGGTTGTCATATAGAATTATGTTGAAAGATGGAACTCTTAAAAATGGTTGGTTTTGTTTCATAGAACCATAAACGGTTTTGATTGGGTTGATACCAAGAGTTAATGGTTATCTTCTCATCTGTCCAATTTGAGAGTGAGATTTAGGTGTAACCCCCTTGGCCTCATATTGAACATTATGATGGAAGAAAGGAAGAGTAACAGATGTCATTTCCAGGAACAATATTTCACTTAACAGAATACCGAGTCATTTTTGATGTTTGTAGGGGTCATCAGCTCATCAGACAAGGTGAGATGAGGGTTACATAACCCTACACAAGGAGCTATGTCTATGTAAGGGGACAGGCAATTTTAAAATGGTGCGAGAAGTGGCAGGGCTGACTAACCAATAGGTGGGTCACTATGTTTTCAGGTATTTAAGACCCTATTTGGTACTTCAATCATTCATCCATCCTACAGCTGAACAAACTGACAGGCCTTGAGACTTCAGCCTAGTCAGCCTTCTGAATAATACAGCACTGAAGAGTGGTCAAGTGGACATTTTTTACTGTAAATAGTTCATCATCATCATTTAACATGTTTTTCTCCCTGCTAGCAAGGTTGAACAAGTCACAGACTAAATCAGTACATAATCTGAACCACTGACCTCTCAGACAGGCCTGGTGCAATATCCCAATCCCATACGTTCCTGCATTCTGCAGAATGTACTGGGTATATTTTATCATGACACAATTACTAGAAGGGTTGTCATGTTTTTAACACAATTGAAGAATCCTCTTGACTCTGTTCGGCAAGTTTTTCTATCTGTGGGTAGGTGCCCTTCTTATCACCAACCACTTTACAAAAATTGAGTGGTTTTTTTTAGTTATATATTTTTTGTTAGCCTGTTGTTGTGTGAAGTGATTTTTAAATCAGGAGAGCATGTAATGTGATGGTTAATTATAGCCCATATGCACTGAGTGAAGAGAAAGAAAAACAGAAATGACATTAATAGATCCACCAGGAAGCTCCGTTAGTGGTTAGGTTGTTGGACTCATGATTATAAAGTCATAGGTTCAATTCCTGGACCAAACAGCTCATTAAGTTCTAGAGCAAGATACTTTATTTCATGTTAAGAGTGAAGCCCCTGTCATTAAAATGGCTAAAAAAAAACTTCCTATGAAATTCAACCCCATAAACTTGCAGAGATGTGACATAAAATTCATTCAAGTTAAAAACAATCATATAATTTTTTGTCAAAGGATAACACCATTATTTTCCTTGCAAAAATGAAACAAGCAAAACTTACACATGCTGCAGGTAAATCTTTAAGTTCAGTATGAATAGCTTGTGGATGACAGGGTTCACAAGGAATGTATTTTCCATCTACAGTAAATGAACAACATGTTTGTTTTTATGTAAACTTCAAAAACTAAAATGACTATAAAATATGAAAATAATTTAAACCAATTTTGTGGTACAGAAGCAAGAAATAAAACCAGAAATTAAATTATATCATGACTTCTGCAAGAGAAAGGTAGAAAATGTATCACAGCTAACAATTCTTACACAAAATCACTATGTATATACATACTCAGGTGTGTGTGTGTATATATATATATATATAATCATTTTTACATCCACTTATACATGCTGGTTGGATGGGACATTTTGAGGCATATATATATATAGAGAGAGAGATTACAGTAATCAAAGTTCAGTTTAAGTCATTTATTTGCTTACAATTGTTTCCTCCAAACCGAGGTTTGGATTCTTCGGAGCAACTATTTATAACATACTTGACCTCCTTTTCAACCCAAGAGACACATAAAACATATGCGCATATTGATCAACAGTGGGGTGACATTCATCAAATGATATAGCATGGCAATTTACATATAAAGGTTATAGGATAAAAATAAAATAAAAACAAGAGTGAAAATAAAGATAAACATGAAGCGTTGGCAGTCTATGAAGATAAAGCAAGAGGAAAGCTTAGAGTAGTCAGTGTATGAAACAATCTCCCGTGTAGCATGCACGCGTGTCTTATTTATACATGATTAGAGTGCGTCAGAATGATATTTGCAGGGTCAGGCAGTTGAAGCTGGCAATCGATCTTATTATGTAGGCTGAATTATATATATATATATATATATATATATATATTTCCTGGAGTTAGTCAAAGTTTTAGGTACTAATAGCTTCATAGGCGAATCTGTTGTTGGCGCACCACTTCTATAAATATTTAATTGTATACAAAACTGTGTGTCTGAGGTTGGCCTACTCTTCAGCTATTGTAAATTTAACTTGAACTTTTGTAAATATCTGAAATGGCAATACCTTCCAGTAATGTTACACAAATTTCAATAATATAGTGTGCTATTTATGTGCATAATTTATGCTGAATATTTTAATACCTAAGAGTTTTTTCCAGTATTTGGCACTTTGCATCTTTCTAATAGGCTGAAAAAGAGCACCAAGGGTCAAGTTAGCAATGTCACTGCCTGAGTAGAGGTGGGTCTTTTCTGCTAAACATGCCCAATCTTCATCTGATAAATCCAAACAGGTGTTCTTTGTATGGATTTTAAAAAGTTGTAGCCGAGCCTCTCTGAAAATAACAAAATAACATGAATAGGTGTTAGTTGAATATCAATATTATTGCTATCATCATTTAACATCTGTTTTTCTTGCTAGCAAGTGTTGGATGGGTCATCACAGACCAAGTCTTAATCAGAGCTACTGAACTTTTAGACAGCCCAGGGGCCATATCTTACTTACATACATTCCCATACTCTACAGAGTATATATTTCATTGTGGCAACAGTAGTGGGGAGGTTGTCATGTTTTAGACACAACTGAGAATCCTAACTCTTTGTTCAGCATATTTTTTACAGCTGGATGCCCTTCCTATAACTAACCACTTTGCAGAGTGTACTGAATGCATTTTATTGTGACACATCAACAAAATTTGTATGGAGATACAGTTTTAATAATTAACGAGATAGAATTATTTTAATTAAGTACATCATCCTCATCCTTGTATTATGTCCAGTTCCCTGGATGGCATAGGTTTGAAACTAGAAGCGTTGGAGAACCTTGTCTTGCTTTCATGTTTCATTTTTGCATAATTTATATGGCTGGATGATGCTCCTAATGCTAACTACATTACAGAATGTATTGGGTACTTAAGTATAATATCAACTTTTACAGAAAAGAAATATTTAATGGGTTTATTTGCCTATTGCACTACTTGTACCTTTTTTTCCATCATAATGAAAAGCTAATTTGAACCTGGTAGAACCTTAACTCAGAATATAGAGGAATGAAACTCAATACAACAAGCATTTAAAACCTTTTGATACCAAACCATCTCTGGTTCTATGATACTAATCTGTTTGCCTTAAATTATTTATATTTAACTATCCATTATAATTTATTTCATACATACTGGATACATACTTATCAGGAAGTGGAATATAAATCCGTTTCTGGAAACGTCTCAAAAATGCGACATCAAGCTCCCATGGACAGTTTGTGGCACACAGTAGAAATATATTATCTCCAGAATCAGTGTTACTAACACCTTCCATCTGTTTCAACAGTTCAGTTTTAAATCGTCTGGTATGTTCCTCTTCTTGTACATTTCTCTTTCTACACAAACTATCAATTTCATCAATAAAAATAACCTAGAAGTAACAAAACATAAAATTGAGTGACAATTGGTAAAATTAGGTGGCAAATTAATATGGCTATGAGGTTAAGGAATTCACTTCGAGGTCACCTGGTTCTGGGTTCAGTCCAGCCATACAGCAACTTGGACAAGAGTCTTCTACTATAGCTTCAGGTTGACCAATGCCTTGTGAAAAGAATTTAGAAGATGGAAACTGCAGAAGTCTGTTGTATGTGTATGTATATATAGATATATATATTTGTGTGTATGTGCATGTTTGTGTTTGTATTTACATTTACTGCTTGTCTTTGTCCCTTAACAAAAAGGGGGTCAATAGAATAAGTATATATGTGTGTTTGTCTCTATATATTTGTTTGTGTTTGTCTTATAACTTAGCAGTTTGACAAAAAAGAGATTGATGAAATAACTACTAGACTTGAAAAAATTAGTACTGTCATCTATTTGATCGACTAAATCGAAACAGAACCTCAGCATGGTCGCAGACTGAAACCAGTAAATGTGTAGTTATATAATCAGATTAAATGCCTCTGAGTCCTTTTAGGGTTGATAAACAAAGGTTATGAAACATTTGATAATACTTACTGATTTTGACTTGTTTTTGCAGGCATGTAGGAATAGTTCTTTAATTGATCTATGCAATAAAAAAAATAGAATACACCATTAGCTGAAAGATAGCAGAAGAGAATAAACATAGAACCAAGAAGTGTTTTAAGGGGAATCAGAAAGGGCTAAACATCAACAACTGCTAGAGTTAATAGTCATGAAATGTCACTTTCTAATTAATAAACAGATTATCAACAACTTTCATTGAAAACTAGTGGAGTTTTATTGAAATTACTATAAATGTTATTGAGACTGAGCTTAATGTACATTTAAGTACTAAATTCAAAAGACTTATCTATTTAAGATCCTTATGCCACAGCAAGCATTTGAAGGTCTTTTTTGAAGCAATGATTTATAGCCAGATACCCTTCCTGTTGCCAACCCATTTAACCCCCTCTTATGATATGCTAAGATATGGCATACCTATTCTAAACCAGATACACACTGTAAGTTATGTTACAAATACAAGCTTAATAATGAAATAATTAATAATTTTAGTAAATCACTCCAAATTCTTCATTAATTAATTCATAAGAAATATTGTAACGAAAGGGTTAGTGAAAACAAAATTTCCTTAAATAATATAAAATACGAAAATTACTTTTCACTTTCACCAACCCAACTTGAAAGGAGATCAGCACTTGATATAGAATAGAAAGTAGATGTTATTGCAGAAGAAAGGGCAAGTGCCAAACGAGATTTCCCAGTTCCTGGTGGGCCATATAATAATATTCTTTTCCATGGTCTTCTATTTCCTGAAAAATAACATATATAGTGCCATTACTTAAATTAAAAATGTAAACATACTGAAGATTAAATATATGAATAAGAAGAGAATTTTTTTTACTGTTTAAATTATGTAAATTTAATTTTTTTATTTCAATAAATGCAATGTGCACATTAAAGATTAGGAAGAATAAAATCTTAACCCTTTTATGATCATATTCTTAATGAAATATACTCTATTTCAATTAATTAATTATGTATTTTGAGGGATTTATTGAAATTATTAGTTATTTCATTAATAACTTGGTTATAATATAAAATTAAGAACCTTTTAACATAGAACCAGAGCTGTGTTCATATCAAAAGGATTAAGCTCAACACTGGAAATATAAAGAAGATATTTCTGTCTGATTTAATTCTTTATTCAATAATTTAGATATTTACCTATAAAAAGATGTGGAAACTGCAACGGCATTATAATAGCTTCATATAATGCCTGCTTAGCATCAGATAGTCCAGCAACATCATTAAATGACAATTGACCTTTGGTATATATGCTGTTTTCAATGGCACGTATTCGGTTCTGTTTAAATTTACCTATTAATGAAGATAAAAACCACTATTCTTTATAATGCTAATTAACCCTATGAAAAATATTTGTCAACTGGCTGCAGTCTAATGACTGAAACCAGTTAGTCTTCATCATCGTTTTTATGTCCGTTTATTCATGCTTGCATGGGTTGGACGGGTCCTACTCAGCACATCATCTTTCCACTCAGCACATTCCTTTGTCAGCTCCTATGTGAGTCAGTGATTTGAGGTCAGATTTCACCACCTCTGTCCAGGTCTTTCTTGGTCTGCCTCTACTGCGGCTTCCTTCCAGCTGAATTTACATTTAGTTTCACTGTGATCATCATGTCACAGTATATGCCTTTATTCTGCATCACATTGTGTTATATATGCATAGGCTGTGAATTGGCAGAGTCATTAGGGCATTGGATAGAATGCTTTGTGGTATTCATTCTGGCTCTCTGCATTCTGAGTTCAAATCCTGCCAAAGTCAACTTTGTCAGTCATCCTTTAGGTGGTCAATAAATGAAGTAATCAAGCACTGGTGTCAATATCCCCCTCCCTCTCTGAGTCAGCTATGTGAAGGGGCCAAGAAAAGAGTGTTCACATTACAGCCCCAACAATCTTTTCACCAAGCATTTTAAGGTCATTTTCCCTGCTAAAGTAGGGATTAGACATACAGGCCCCATGATAAGTTTTTATTCTATTCCTCTCCCCCCAATCATCTGTATCTCCCATCACCAATACTCTAACTTATTTTCTCCTCCATTATCTTTAGTCATGTCTTTCTTGGTCTCCCCATCCTCTACTTCCTTCCACATTTATTTCTGCCATTCCACTCACCCAATCAGTTTCATCTTTCCTCAATATATCGCCCAACCATCTTATTCCATTTCTCCCGACCCAACCATTTAATTCCATTTCTCTTCTCAACATTCATCTTCTACTCTTTGAGCAATACTCCACTCATCCACCAAACCATTTTCATTTCTGTTCTTTCCAGCCTTCTCTATGGCTCCACATTCATCACCTATATTTATCTCACTCCCATAATTCACTTCTCACACTTTCCCTTGTGTTCCTTTTAGTCTTCTTTGGTGCTCCATGTTCATCACCCATTTCTCTCTCCCATAAATCATGGCACTTCTCACACATACATATTTTTCTTTTGGTCTTTCCAGCCTTTCCTGCTGCTCTTCATTCATCACCCATGTCTTGTTGTCAAGGATATTAAAAGAAAGAATTCAATATGACAAAGTAAGGTTCATTGAGTGAGAGAATGTGTGTAGATATAAAATATAAAACAGACCTTTTTCTGATGAACACACATCAGATGCAGGGTTATCAGGTGGTTTCTTTTTCCATTTAGTAATCCTTCTATGGTGAGATTCAAGACACTTCAGAAGATGCCACAACACATTCTAGAACAACAGAATATAGATGGATATTATCATCAATGTTTTAATTATATTTCTTGTGATAGAAAATACAAATTGGTTACCTGAGGTCGTCATCGTTAGTTGCCTCTTTCTCTCTATCTAGTTGCACAAGCCAAAAATCATACTCTCTTAAGTCTGGCCAGAAATTAGAGTTTTGCATGAGATATGTGATAAACACAAACTATTTGATTGACCGATGCTCCACCAAAGAGGTTGTCTTTATCCCTTCTACTAATGTGAAGTCATTACACTCTTTTACTTTCAGTGTGTGACACACTACCTCACATTTCTAAAGATAAATAAACCTATTATGTCAGTATATATTTACATTAACACAACTGCATCATAGTCTTTTATTCTTTTACTTGTTTTAGTCATTAGATTGTGGCCATACTGGGGCACTGTCTTGAAGGAATTTATTCAATCATATTGGCCCCAGTGCTTATTTTTGGCCAGATCTTTAAGATATGGGGGATAGAGACACACACATACATATGCATGGAAAAATGGCCATAAAAACAATTATATACACGATAGGCTTTCACAATTTCTATCTCCTATATATATATATCATCATCATCATCATTTTACGTCTGCTTTTCCCTGCTTGCAAGGGTGGGACGGGAACTGATTCTGGCTTGATTTCTACAGCTGGATGCCCTTCCCAACACCAACCTCATTTTCAGTGAGTGCTGGGTGCTTTTTTTCCGCGGCGCCTACACGTCCACTTTACAGTGTGGGCTGGGTGCTTTTTTGCCGTGGCACCTCCACGACCACTTTGCAGTGGAATGATAGGGATCCCAGTCCTATCATCTTATTTCTACAGCTGAGTAAACTGGAGCAATGTGAAATAAAGTGTCTTGCTGAAGGAAACAACACGTCACCCAGTCTGAGAATTGAACTCACAACCTTTCGATTGCAAGCCCAATGCTCTAACCACTAAGCCATGTGCTTCCATATATATATAACCACCATCATCATCATTTTACATCCGCTACGAGAGAGAGAGAGAGATTTTGCCATTTCCATCTATCAAATTCCACTAACAAGGCATTGGTCAACCCAGGGCTAAAATAGAAGACAACTTGCTCAAGGAGCTGTGCAGCAGGACTGAACCCCAAACTACATGGTTGCAAAAGCAACTTCTTTACCATACTGCCATAGATGATGTTAAAAATCAATTTATTTACCACTAAAAGCTGATCATTTTCTGTGGTCATAAGTTGTTGAATTATTCCATGGCAATGTTGAATAATACTCAATGTTGTATCTTTGTTCATATCAGGTAACATTTGAATGTTCCTGAATACATTTTCCAAACTATAAGAAATTGAAAATATTTATTTATTTTTCAATTGTGTGTGTATTGGATGAAACTAGCATATATTATAACAGCAGTTTCCAACTTTTTCTCTACAAAGAAATTCATTTATTTAACCTTTTCATTACCATATTTCAAATGACTATGATTTTCAAAATTTGAAAACAAGAATTTGCCTGGATTTTCATCCAGTTGTTTGGAATATAACTAAACAAAGATTCTTATATAATATTATGACGTAAGGTTTTTAGATAACTATAAACAGCTTTTGTATTATAGAATCAGGGTCAATTTTAGGTGGTTTGGCCTCAAAAGTGTAAAATTAATTTCCTCTATAACAATTACTCCCTCCTAGATTTTTATATTGTGATAACAACCAGAGAAATATTTTTAGAGAAAAATGGATACCCAGTAGTGTGTGTATATTATGTTTATAACAAAGTAATTGAAATGTTACAATGAAGAAATTAATTTTTCTACAATATTGTTTTGATATACGGAAGTGGAAATATTTATAAGAGTTATGCAGTTTTACATATTTTGGAAGTAGAAAATGTGTTGTGAATCATTACTGTAATTCATCGTTTTTTATTTATTAATTTAGAGTCCATTTAGGCTTCTGCTTATTAATACAGTATTTTGAATTGTAGTGTGAATTTCAGCTCTTCAGAAGTAGTATCCGTGTAAAAGCCGACCCCAAAAATTTAACTTAAAACATAATTTAGAAAATTCAACTTTTACATGAGTATATATGATAATGTTGTTTTCTATCAAAGATGAATTACTGGAAAAAATATTGCAGTTAAAATATTCATATATAATCTCAATGAATAGTGTAAATATAAAACAACTCTCATAAACTATAACAATTTTTTTCTATTATTTTACTGGTTTTAGACTGCAACCATACTGGGGCATTACCTCAAATGGGGCTTAGTTAATCATATCAACCCCAATACTTATTTTTTCAAGCCTGATACTTATTTTATTGATCTCTTTTTGTCAAACTTCTAGATTACATGACATAAATACAGTCACATGATAATGGGGTTCTGCAGATTCTGTCTTCCAAATTTTACTCATCTGGCATTGGTTAATCTAAGGTTATAGTAGAAGACATTTACCCAAGGTGCCATGCAGTTGTAACTAAACCTGAAACCACCTGGTTTCGAAATGAACTCATCAACCACAGCCATTCCTGCATCTATAATAATAATTGTGAAATAAAATCAATACAAACTTACCAAGAAACAGATTCTGCAGTGGTTTTTGAAAATGTATACCATTGAAGAGTAATGCAAGGAAAAGATATAAAAGGTTATACAATGAACATTAAAAGCAAAATAATATCTTTTAACAAATTACATAGGCCATTTATGTACAAGATGGGTCACTCCTCAATGTACTGCCAGATATCACTCTCTTCAAGTCCATCCCCACAGCCCAATGCTTACTCTTCATCTCCTTTTGTGGGATCACTCCATGTTAGATATAAGTCTGGGCATGGTGTTTTGTGGAAGACCAGCAGTTGCCCATACATGCCAGTCTCCTCTCTCTTTGACACTAGTGTTGTCCAAGGCAAAGGCTGATATAAATTATCATACATGTTGCCACAATTTATTTTTTCCAGCTAGGTGGAGTGGAACGTGAAATAATGTGTCATGCAATTATGAATCCAGCATCCTAACTACTAAGCCATACACCTTTATTACTCAGGCTGGAGACCACTGTATTAGTCCACTCATCCCAGAATGGCAATATTTCATATGATAATTTTGAACTAAAATTAAGAGATAAAAAAATGGAATAGTTTTATACACAAATGCACATTTTCAGAAATTAATCCATGCCAAAGTGGAGTAATGCATGTAAAATGATGGTGATGATGATGACTCACTGGGTGCTTCTACACAAAATGCTCAACATCTGGTTGTTTTATATATTTTGAAGTCATGAAAAACTGAATAATGTAGTGAAATATATGTGTGAGATTGAGATTTTGATGGATAACATAGTACAAGTTTACAAAAAAATGTTCATAGATATGATTGTATTCTGGGGTCGTATGTATACAAGGATGTCATTTCTGTTTTTTTAACTTTGGAAACAAAGATCATATTATATACAAAGAAATATTATACCAACATGTAATTTAAAAAAAAAAAAAAATGTACTTCTTTAATCATAATGATCATATAGGTAGAAGACACACACTCAATCACATGCCACCACAAGGGGCGCTGGTATTTCCCTCAAACATTATAATATGCTAGTTCATTTTACCAAATTAGTCAAACCATTTCTTTTGAGATATTTTGATCTGGATAATTATGGTAAATCATTAAATCATTTCTGGTTTTAAGATCTTTTAAAAGCAAGTTTGCCTTTCAGCATTTTGAGGTCGCTAAATAAAAAACTCAGTCTTGTACTGAGATCGATAAATAAAAAACCCAGTCTTGTACTGAGGTTGATTCTTCCTCTGTATCTCTCTGACTATTGCCGTCTCAGGAAGAGATTGGCTGCGTTCTGACCAGGAGAGTAGTTGGTCTTCGATAGGGTTCAAATGTCCGTATGTCACTATGGTGCACCTATAACTTAATCAGGAGTTATGTGTCTATACATACATTAAAACAAGAAATCTCTATTCGCAAAATTTCAATAAGAATTGTACAAATAAGAGCTTACATTATTGAAAATATTTGTAGACAGTATGATTTAAATCTAGATTCAAATCTATGAGATAAATGTCAGAATGATTCAGTTATTAAATTTTTAATATGAATAAACATAAACTATTTTTGTCTGAGTACAATAAATCGTTTAATTTCAACAAAAAGGGGGCATTTGAAAAAGGAAGAAAAAGAATAGCAAGCTTTCAAATCCCGCTGAAGTTAACTTTGCCTTTCATTCTTACGGGGTTAATAAAATAAATTACCAGTAATGCACTAGGGTTGATTTCATCAGCTTTCCCCACTAAAAAAAATTGTTGGCTTTGTGCCTAAATCAGAACAGTAATGCACTGGGTAATTGCTGGCCTTGTGCCTAAAGTAGAAACAATTATATCTATATATAATATAGAAGAGAGATGTTTATTGGTTGGTTGAATACACGAAAACTACACACACACACATCTAAAGAGAGAGAGACACAGAAGGAGAGAGAGAGAGTGATAAGCTGTTCCACAGAGAGAGATACAATTAAAGTGTTAGATATTCAGAAAGAGAGAGTGATGTCCCACAAAAGTCTACAATCAGCTTAAACTATAGATCAAAATATCAATTGAAGGTTTAACTATATTGTGTTAGCTTTTATAAAGTCGCTTTACACCAGTCTTTGATTTTACAGAACAAAGAAAAATTGATACTATTTGAAATTAATCTACTGTGTATATCAATTTAGCTTTTTGAGGATAGTGTCATGTTATTATTAACCTAATTTAGATGACAGTGTCAACCTATTCTCTAAGACTGCTATTTGCATTTCTATTTTTTTTTATATTGCTTTGTATTGTTTTTTTTTTTCATGATATTTTCCAAGAAAATTAATTTCACCATATCACCAAAACACTGCTCATCTATGGGAGGAGTTACAATGTCCGCCAAACAGTTGAAATCATCAAGCGAAAGAGAAATTCACGAACAATATAAAAAAAGACTTGGGAATAAAGGGACAAGTCAACAGTGTGACATTCAGCAGAATATGAGACGGGGAAACAGAAAGGTTAAGACAAGAAAGACAATTGCAACTTTCTGAAAGTGTACAGAACCTGAGACAGGAAACAGAAAGATTAAGGCAAGAAGAAAGTCTATCACAACAGAGGTTCAATAGGAAAATCACCAAGAGGCAATGAGAGTTGTGATGCAAACTTGACGAGCACAAAGGACTCTTCAAGGCAGAATAAACTGGCTAAGAGCTGCGTTTTCATATAATCCATCGAAGAATTATAGAAATGATCCTAAAGTCGCGATTGGTAGCATGGATAAAGTTAGACTTCCACTGATAGAGGGCCCTCCAGCTTTTATCCATATATAGCTTACAGACCGTACTAACGAAGCTAAATACTTCCGAAGCAATGTTATGCAGTATATTGCTGCGTTTCAGATGACGTCCTTTGGAGCTGAAAAAGAACATATTGATACTGACTATGGTTATTTCACATTTAAAATCCAAGACTAATGCTACCATTTAATCGGCAGTTTACTCCCTCGGCCTAATAAGGAAGTGTTATTATTGTTTTATATATATATGGAGGCACATGGCTTAGTGGTTAGAGCATTGGCCTTGCAATCAAAAGGTTGTGAGTTCAATTCTCAGACCGGGTGATGTGTTGTTTCCTTGAGCAAGACACTTTATTTCACTTTGCTCCAGTTTACTCAGCTGCAGAAATAAGATGATAGGACTGGTGTCCATATCATTCCACTGCAAAGTGATCGTGGAGGTGCCACGGCAAAAAAGCACCCAGCACTCACTGTAAATGAGGTTGGTGTTAGGAAGGGCATCCAGCTGTAGAAATCAAGCCAGAATCAGTTCCCGTCCCACCTTTGCAAGCAGGGAAAAAGCGGACGTAAAATGAAATGATGATGATGATGATGATGATGATCACATACACACACATTGCGGTCTCACCTCATACTGCAAACCAGACAACACATCCAATATAGTCGTTATCTTTTTTTTTATCCGTCTTCTTTTAACTGAAGCCGGGTACCTCAGCTAGTATATAGATAAATCAGCTACAGTTCAGTTTCATTTTATTGCTATGTAATGGCATCACCAGGTAGGTCTGAATGACGAAAACCTTATTGCTATCACCCCAGTTCCTTCAAAAGTCTCGAACTCCACAGGCTGAAATAGTTAGCCGATAGTTCCTGATAAATATGTAATGAATCCAAGATATTTTTGAGCTCTAAACCCCACTTCAAGATATATGCGTGTATATGTTGAATTTTGATAGCTATGGCATTTGTGTTTGTAATTTCAAGCTATCGATATTGTCAGCAAATGTGTACTTTGCTATTATGCAATTTCATCTTTATTAAAACTAAATTCTTAGTTCAAAGTTTTTCGACAAAATACTTTTTCAGTAATTTCATTTTATTTGTTTATTTTTCTGAAACGTTTTCGGGCAAAATAATAAAAGTAATGTGAAATTACATAACGAAGGCATTATGAAAGAAATGTCATATCTTACTGTTAGATAGTAAAATGAAATAATTAGTTGATTTATATATAATTTATCTTTTTGAAAATATGAAACCTTACGTTTTTGTTAATGCTCCTTCAGATTAACCCCCTCTATGATAAATTAATATAAATAAGACAATAAAATTAACCGAGCTAATTTATTATAAATTATCATTTTTTTGTAATTGATTAACTCCAGACTGACAGCCATACAAACAGAAAACATGAATTAACCCCATCCCTAAACTCTATCTCTAATATGAAATAAACTAGTTTGGGAGTATATTGTCTGAAGAAGCACCACATCTATTTTTAGTCGCGGGTTTTATCAATTTCTTTTCAGTTATAGTATAAATGTAATTTTGAAAAACATGAACAAACAATCCCATTTACTATTAAGCTATAAACCCAAGAATTTTACGAATATAAAACAAATATATTTAAAATAATATCCGATAATGTTTCATGAAAACATTAACGGTTGAAATTTGTTTTGTTAATAGGCCAAATCAAATCAAAGTTATATTTTTTCTACATTCTTTAAGATGACGGATCAAAATTGTTTCTATTTAGTAAACACCATTATTTATAGACAAAAATCGAGGGCTCTCTCACAAAATGTCGCCGGAGAAATATAATTAGAATTGTATATTAAAATAAATCGTATCATTAAAACCCCATTGGCTTGATAATAATAAAATCAGAAATAAAAAGAAAATTATGTTTTCATAATAGCCTATTTATCCATCGATATAACTGTTAAAATAATTACTGTAACCCGTGAACGAGATTTTCTTCGTTTTATTGACGAATTTCCATTAACACTGATTTATTTATTTCTAACAATTTATCGCAAAATACACGAAATAATAAAATCAAATTGATTGGAAACTTGTAGGTATTGATTGGAAGAAAACAAAGTAAAGAAATAGGTAACAATTAAAACGATATCAACATACCAGCATATAATGGTAAAGCTGTCATAATCTTGAAATCGTCTGCTTTTTTTTTTTTTTTTTTTTAATATGAGAAAGGAAGGTAGTCAAAGACAGTAATATGTTTATGAAAACAACACAGAAGGAAGTTAACTTTGATAACTGCTACTTTTTTGTTTTTGTTTTTACAAGAAAATGTTGTTACGAGATAGAAAGAAATATAAAAACGACCATAAAATGACCACTGAAATTAGTTGCAGTTGGACAATACCCAGAAGATTGCTGCCGGTCTAACAAGTGGCTTCAAAATTCATGGCCCACAATGCAATTCTCTCCTGAATTGGTTCGAAATAAAGATTTAAAGGGTCAATTTTTAAAAATTGTATTAATGTTTATCTTTGCATCTAAAATTTTATTTGCTTATGAAGATAATTTATATAATAAATATGAGTTACTAAAGAAATTAATCGGAGAGAAAATAAACAAAAAATAATGGAATACATGCACACCCATTACACGTTTGTGAATAATATTTAATTGTGTGTAAACCTTAAGTTATAAGTTTCTGAGTAACTAAAACTTCACTTAATTATAGATATAATTATTACTAATCGTTTGCAATTCTTTCAGAATGAAAATATAAACAGAGCATATAAATAAATTTACAGTAGAATAACATAACAAATATGTTTTAAATATATACATAAATAACATTACAAATGCTTAGATAATATTATAAATAGCTCGCGATTCATTCAGAAAGATATATTCTTTTAATGTTGCAATATTAAAGAAAATGTAAAGGAAGGGGTGAACAACCGAGCCAACACCAAAGCAACGTCGCGAGGAGTACCGGGCAACCTTTCTAATGATTTTTGAGGCAAGCCAGCACACTCGCAGCGTTGCCTCGGGTGATGGCGAGGCTGATGCGCTGAAACAGCCAAGCGCCCTCGCGAGATTCGCCAGTTACCTCTGTAGCGGTCCCTTATGGCTGTAACTCAGCACGTATAGGAGTTGCGTCCCTTTGTGACGGTCGCGACTCCCAGTGGCAGATCCATGTACTAAATGGAGTTGCGTCCCCCTGGGGACTATATATTTAAGAACATCAAAGCATTAACTCCCTCTCTTCCTGCACCGGCAACCGAAAGGACCACTTGAACCTTACCAAGAGATTTCTGCTCTTCTCTACACACTCCAGTCTGGGAGTTGTGACCAGCTGACCATCAACATGTGGTAAAAATTATTTCTATTAATTTATTTGACTTCTGTGAAGTAAAACCATGTCACAACACTCACCTGCATTTATTGTCATTCTTAATAATATATATACACTGATACCAACATTCTAAACCTCTATTAGGCGAGCCGCCAGTGAAAAGAGGAACCTCGCAGTCAGCGGCCCGACTCCCCCAAACGTCTCTAAAGCCAAAGGCTGAAAAATGTAGCTGGCCGCCGACAGATCAGAGTATTTGAGGCTCTTGCTTCACTCGGCTGGGGAAGCTGTGACTCTCGTCCTAACCGAAGCATCGAGGATGTGGGAAAGAGCAAAAGAGTCACTGACAGTGACGTCCCAGACAAGGCACCTGCTTCTCAACAAGGGGCACAGGGTAAGGCCGTCAGATCTTTTACCGTCACTTCTGGATAACCCAGATGGTTCAAAGACAGGGGATATTCGCCCGGGCCAAAGCTCTCTTCAGAATGAGATTTAGCTCCGTGTGACGCGCGAAGCGGCTGGCATTCAGGCGGCAAGAAAGACCGTGGAGGCCTGTGGGGTCAAGGAGTTTGCAGCATCGACACCTCAAACCCATGCAGACGTCAGCTCCCACTCTGAGGGCGATGGAGACACGAAGTTCGTCCAGGCTGAGTTGGCCACGGGCAGGGCATCAACCCAGTCGCCTGAGTATTTGGCGCTGGCAGATAATAAGGGGTACCTTGCAAACTGATCTGACTGGACGAAGAGGGAGTCGAAGGTGGCCTTCGAACTTATGCTGTCCCAAGTTCTCTGACTTCGACTGTCCTCTACCTTCTCAGGAAGATACAAGCCCAACTCACTCCATTGCTGGAGAGCTTCACCCAACTCCCTGTTGGAACTAGTCCATGTTGGAGAGGAGAGGATGCTGCTCACCAGGGTGGAGCCAGCGTGGGTGGAGGAAAGGAAGCAGGAGAGAGAGAGGGACGAACACTTACAAAGACCAAGACCCCCAAATTGCTTGGGCAACGCAGCCTGATCGCGGGACTCTGGAGAGAGTCTAACATTGACCAGGCACTCGAGTCTCTCGAAGATTAGGTCGTCGAACCGTTGGAGGCAGGACGGAAATCTGTGAGAGGGGCTGACCCTGAGCAGATACACAAGCTTAGGAAGGGACAGGTAGTTCCTGAGTATGAAGAAACTTTGATGGGGTTCGATAACTTCGATATTCCTCACCAGTTGCTCAAGGCCAACCATCTTCGATTGGAACGTTGACTCGAAGGACAAGTCTGTGATTGAGGCTCCTAAGGAGCACCAAGCCGACGGGGGAGGAGCCGCGATGAAAGGGAAGGACTCTGCAAACAGTACCCTTTACAACAGAAAATGTTGGTGCTTTCCTCTAAAAGTGATTGAGGCATGCCAAGACATTCATAGTATTGCCACGAGTGATGGTAAGGCCAAAGTGCTGGAATAGCCAAGCACCGTCACAAAGTGCATCATCTGATATGGCGAGCTGCCGACAACGACAGAAATGCTACGGGGTTACTAGCTAAATTACTGAACCCAATAGTATTGTTTAGGGAACTTTTACTAAGCTTTAATCCGTTATTTTAAAACAGAAAAAGTTCTGAAACTGATTTTATTTTTTATGTTACTTATTTTGTAAAATGTGGATATATATATAATATTTCTGACATACCAGCAGCATAGAGTTTGTGCCGGTCAGAGCAATAAGTGAGTTTACAACGCCCCACCCACGAAAAGCACAACACATTACGCCGCCTGGTGCGAACTGCACACCTCTTTAATCACGTTGCTATAAGGAACCGGTAATTCCCCCCGTTTTACGATAATAAATAACGTGATAATTTTTGTGAGTGAAAATCACAATTTAAAAAAAAATTACAGGCGTAATCTACACCTTCGAAAACGTATCTTTAGCAATAAGGTATAATAGATATATCACCAAGACTCTAGCATGTTTTTACATAATTTATTAACAAAGGTTTAGAGGTTTAGAGGTGGATGCTAGCCCACTCGGTACCAGAGGCCAAGATTTCGCTTTGAGTTGATGCATCTGATACCGCTGTGGGAGCAGTTTTACAGCAGTACAACGCTGGAAACCAACAACCTTTGGCATTTTTCTCAAGGAAGCTGAAACCAGCAGAAATGCGTTACAGCACGTTTGGGCGGGAATTATTAGCCATATATCTGTCGGTGAAACATTTCTCTCATATTCTTGAGGGGAGAAATTTTACTGTTTTAACTGACCACAAACCTCTGACCTTCGTTTTGAGGGCTAAAGCCGACAGATATTCGCCCAGAGAGACAAGGCACCTGGATTACGTTTCGCTATTTACAAGTGATATCCAGCACATTGCTGGTTCGCTTAACATAGCTGCAGACGCATTGTCACGTTTGCCAATCAGCTCCATCTCGTCATCCCAGGAGATCGACTTAAGTCGTTTAGCTGCAGACCAACCTGCACTCCAATACTTGGATACTCTTTCTGCCGAGTGTGCGACTTGCATCTTCAAATATCTGCCCTTGTCGACTACCGACAGGCAGATTCTATGTGATGTATCTACGGATTCACCACGACCATATATTCCTGAGACTCACCGTCAAATTGTGTTCCTTGCTTTGCACAGCATTTCTCACCCAGGAATTTCTGCCACAGTAAAGCTTATAACGGCTAGACTTTTCTGGCCCAATATGAGGCGAGAAATTACTGTCTGGTGCCGTTCCTGCACACAGTGTCAGAGATCTAAAGTCCACAGACACATCCGGACTCCACTTGGTACTTTCAGTATTCCAGATGCTCGGTTTCAACACATCCACATTGATATCGTTGGACCTTGGCCATTCAGTAGTGGATATTCGTACCTCTTGACCTGTATCGATCGTTTTTCGCGATGGCCTGAAGCCATCCCCTTAAAAAATATTACTGCTGAGACTGTAGCGCGTGCCCTGGTATCAGGGTGGATTACCCACTTTGGGGTACCAACTACAGTCACCACAGACCGTGGTAGACAATTTGAGTCTCATCTTTTCTCTGAGCTGACAAAGATCATTGGTGCTCAACGGATTCGGACCACAGCTTATCATCCTGCTTTGAACGGAATGGTGGAACGATTCCACTGCCAATTAAAGGCCGCTCTTCGCGCCTATCCAGACTCTCAACGTTGGAGCGAGTACCTTCCTATTGTGTTATTAGGAATTTGGTCATCAATAAAGGACGACCTTGGGTTCTCCCCGGCCAAATTACTGTATGGTGCTCTTCTAACGTTGCCTAGGCAAATGCTTGCCCCTGTTGATTTTGCTTTTCAGGACCCTGTTTCCTACGTATCTCGTTTGCGTTCCTATTTTCAGGACTTACCGCCCATGAATACTAGGAAACAAACTATTAAAGCTGCAGTCCCAAGGGATATTGCCTCGTGGACACATGTATTCGTCAGAAATGACGCGGTTGCTCCACCCCTCACATAGCCGTACTCTGGACCCTACCGTCCAGAGTACGGCTGTGTGAGGGGTGGAGCAACCACATCGTCCAGAGAGAGAATTTTGGTGGATAGACTAAAAAGGGCATACAATGACGCTCATACACCCGAGCCACAAATACCCCAATCTTTCTCTCTTGTGCATACACCTGCTCCTTCTGCTGGCATGCCAAACGAAATGAAATAAACCAATTAAGATTGCAAGAGAAGGTACAGTCGACTGGCTGAGGCGTTGGCCAGGCCGTAGTAATGTTTTGTTGTTACATATTGTTTGTGCTTGCGGAACAAAAGAAGAATTGGTGTTTACCTTAGCAAGGTCAAACTGCAAGAGAGAGAGAGGCGCCAGAACACTCCCTTATATTCGGACCACGGGGAAGTAACTCCAATTAGTTTTGTTCTCCGGACAAAGGTGGCGCTAGTCACTACAATACCCTCCTCCAGACGATAGACGATAATGGAGAAGTTAAATGTAGCGAGAAGGCGTACAGAACAAAACAAGGAAGGTAAAGGTATGTAAATGACAAAAGGAGCAAAGTATAAAATGAGCATGCATGATAAATGTAACAGGAATAAATCATTGAAAAATGATACAGTTCAAACAGTGTTCACAGGAAATGTAGCACAATTTCAGCAGGAAAACAGTGTAGGAAAAAGTGTGTGTCCAAAGAGAATGTGTGCAGGTGGTTTCTGTACTGTGAAAGAAACGTGAAATTCCCAACCTTCAAAGGGAATGGTGGAAATTTCGCACAGGAAGATGACTGCAAGAAGGATTCTCAGTTCTGTTTGTTGTTCTGCTGGTTTGAAGTTGTTGAGAGAAGAGCAAAGATGAAATTGTTGTTGGTTGTCGTCTCACAGTTAGAAGATCCTAGAAAAACTGTTGCGCAAAGTGTTAGAAATAACAGCCAAAATTGATGGTCAGTGTTGCGGTTGAGTGTTGATCTGTTTGAGTCCAGATGAAGTTGCAACCACAGAAACGAGCATACAAGATAAATGCACAGTAACTATCCCCCAATTTACGACATTGTAGTGTTGCAAATCTTTTACTGGCAAATACAAAAAATAGCTTGGGCTGATGAAGTCCTTGAAAAGAAATAGCAAAGCATGTGTATCTCAGTGGGGTGAAATTGTGCACTACACACGTGCTAGTACAAGGTGAAATTGAAATTGAAGTCGAAAAAATTTCTTTTGCGCGGGAAAATTACGAAAGAGACAAGATGGCTACCGAAAATGAAAGATGTAACAAAATATATATCCAGTGAGTGAGACACATTTAGATGATACAACACGTGAGGTGTAGGAAAATGTTATTGTTCGTTGGAGAAACTGTTTTTTTTTTCATGTTGAGTTTTTATTTAATAAACTTGAAATTTGGTAAGTGCCCGAGCAGGCAGAAATTGTGAATTCAATTTCTGTGGAGGATGGCAAGTGAGATATGCTGAAAGAGTCTGTCAACAGTGAAACTTGTTGAGATTCATTCTTGTCAGTGACCAACTCATTCCATCCCAATAAGGAGGTTTACAATGTTGGTATCAGTGTATATATATTACTAAGAATGACAATAAATGCAGGTGAGTGTTGTGACATGGTTTTACTTCACAGAAGTCAAATAAATTAATAGAAATCATTTTTACCACATGTTGATGGTCAGTTGGTCACAACTCCCAGACTGGAGCGTGTAGAGAAGAGCAGAAATCTTCTCTTGGTAAGGTTCAAGTGGTTCTTTCGGCTGCCGGTGCAGGAAGTGAGAGAGTTAATGCCTTGATGTTCTCAAATATACAGTCCCCAGGGGGACGCAACTCCATTTAGTACATGGATCTGCCACTGGGAGTCGCGACCATCACAAAGGGACGCAACTCCGCTACAAAGGTAGCTCAGAGATCCAGGACACCAGAAGTTGCCATGTCTATGAGTTCAATGGAGGACAACTATGAGATTTCAGTGAATCTGGCTACTATTTCTAGCTATTTGGGTAAGCATGTATGACATGACACTATTACATCTTTCTGGTAAAGGCCCATAGGTAAAAATACAGGGGTGCAATTTCACTGCTTGCCATAGCTGCTATTTTCCCTAGTTATGCCTCTGCTTGTTAGTTCGCTATATACACAATAAAAACACCAACATCACTATCTTCAGAATTGAGTTAACAAGCCATATCACGCTGAGGTCACCATTTTAGCAATAAAGTATAATAGATATATCACCAAGACTCTAGCATGTTTTTACATAATTTATTAACAAAGGTTTAGAGGTGGATTAAGCTGGCATGCCAAAAGAAAGGAAATAAACCAATTAAAATTGCAAAAGAAGGTACGGTCGACTGGCTGAGGCGTTGGCCAGGCCGTAGTAATGTTTTGTTGTTACATATTGTTCGTGCTTGCGGAGCAAAAGAAGAATAGGTGTTTACCTTAGCAAGGTCAAACTACAAGAGAGAGAAGCACCAGAACACTCCCTTATATTCAGGCCACGGGGAAGTAACTCCAATTAGTTTTGTGCTCCGGACAAAGGTGGCGCTAGTCACTACATATCTCTGCAAGATGCACTACCAAGAAAGTTATGAGGAAACGATGTCGATTGGGGACCCTAAAAGAAATTGCGTGGGGTAAATAGTCGGTATAAAAGATTAAATATATATTTATTTGTTCTGCCAATGAAACAAAACCCACAAGAACATGCACTAAATAGCCTGTATATCCTTAGCCTCACCGGCATTTCATAGAGTTGCTCGAGTGAAAATTCGTTCAGCCATCTTACCGTCATTCTAGTCATGCTCATCCTGTATTTTTTTTTTTTTGTGTGGCGTATATAAAAATGGTGACATGATGTTTGAAGGAGATTTGACCATTTCTAGTAAGTTTAGTGACCATGTAGAAACTTTTCTATTGCAACCAATCTTTCGGACAACTACTGGCAAACAGGTCTATGGTCAGCAACTTTATCTATAGGAGGATATTTAAGACATAAAATGCAAGAGTAAATAGTTTAATTATCGAACCCTTCCTTTTTTTCCATACAAACATTCTGACGATGATTAGTATCTTTGAAATACCCCAATACCAGAAGTCTTGGTAATGCACATTTTCTCCAAAGCGAGTTAGTTTTGAGTTCATATGGCGTCAATTATTTTGGTGATGATAGATTTGATATAACCTATTCTCCATAGTAATATCCAACTCCATGGCCTAATCCTATATAAGCTTTGTTGGAGGTGTCCGTCCTCACGTTGCACTGGTAGATCACGTTACGTTCTCGGCATCTGTTGTTGAGGGTGCACGTAGATCTATCAGGGCAGTTACATCTCCTGGTCGGCTCTCCACTGATGTCTAGGTTGTTTCTTCCATAGGGGTTGAGTTTTTTGTTGTTTGAGGAGACAATGTTTTGTGCGAAGTTAGGTGTGGTGCTGTAGGAAAGTTTGATGGTGTTTTTGTTGATTATGTTGTGGTAGCGGTGTTGTAGTGGGAAGTCTTTTGCGAGGAGCCTAAAGAAGATTTTCCCGATAGGTGTTGCCACCTCGGCATTGAGGGGAGGATTGAACCACGTTACGTTGCGTGAGCGGCGGTGTCGCCTGCTGGTTCCGCTAAGGGAAGCTGGATAAAAGGATATTTCCTTCCGGAAGCCACTCCACTTGAGGGCCTGGTTGTAATGAGGCGCATGTTCGTCGAACATCTGCTCATTAGCGGACAAACGAGATATGTGGAGGGAGATGTTTTTAACCAGGTTATTGGTGATGTTTCTAGGATGGTTAGAGCGATGGTGGATGTAGTGCAGGTTGTCGCTTGACCGGCTCCACTCACTCCCTCATTGTTCTACAGGCAACTTCAGCCACCCCTACCTCCCACCAAATGCCATGATAGACTTATTTGTGTTTACAACAAATTTTGACCAATCATCTTGACAACTACAATCTTCCCATACAAGTTCGACTATTTATTTACCAGGCTAAAAATTCTAATTTAGTCCAGAAATAGCCGTCGAAACGGCTTGAGCTCTGCCGTCGGGGTCATACTTTTTCCTGTAATTAAGAAATAGAGATATATGTGTGTATATGTTGAATTTTGATAGTTATGACATTTGTGTTTGTAATTTCAACCTATCTATATTGTCACATCAGCATATTTGTTTTGGAAAAAATGTGAATTTTGCTGTTATGTAATTTCATGTACATCGTTTATTTTTTAAAAATGCATTTATTCAATATCTTAAAACAATATCTTATCTAGTTTTCTTAAAACCCAGGTGCGTGGTATTCTGTCAAAAGTCTCCTCCAAATAAAAGAATAGATCTTAGATTGTCTAAAAAAACAAAAGTGACTTCCTTTGTCTTATGAAACTATGTAGACAAGGTCTTTGAAGGTGATGCCGTAGCAAGGTCACAGTCCAATGGTAGAAACTAGTAAGAATATATATATATTTTTAATAACTTCACAAACATACAACCAAAGACAAAGTGGAATCATCACCTTATCATTAATAGCAAATAGTGATTAAGAAGTTCACTTTGCAATTATGAGGTCTCAGGTTGGATTCTACAGCATAGAATCTTAGTAAAGTGTATTTACCATAACCTTAGCTTGATCCAAGCTTTGTGAGTGAAATTAAGTAAACAGAAACTATGAAGAAGCACGTTGAATGGATTGTAATTTAAAGGTTTTTATTTTACCAATAAATACAATATATATATATGTATATATTAAGAGAGAAAAATGTGGGAGAAGACACGCACACTCAATCATATGCCACAACAATGGGCTGCTGGAGTTTCCCTCTAGTGATTTTTTAGGCAAACCAACACACTTGCAGCATTGCTGCGAATGATAGTAAGGTTAAGGCACTGGAAAAACCAAGAGGGCACGATCTGATACTTTGGTAAGGTGAACCATTAGCAATGATAAGAAATTCATCGCCAGTAACCAGCTCCCCCAAATGTCTCGAACAACATTGGATAAAAAAAAAATAACTTGCCGTAATTCCTGCTATTTTAGAATTATATTCTGTTCGGCTACATATGCAGGTAGGAGCAAATGAATAACTAATTATGGCGCCCCGAATAAAATATCTATCTCTTACCCAGAGGCAAAAGGTTAGACCATCTGGACTCTTCTTATCAACCCTGGACAATTCAGATGATTCCAGAATTCAAGAGATATTGATTCAAGTCAGGTTCAGTTCAGTATGACGAGCAAAGCGTCCTGTGTTCTGACAGCAAGACAATCCATGAAAACCCATGGTGTCAACAGATCTGCCACAATGACATTTAAATCCCCCACCGACTCTGAGCGCATTGGAGATTCAGAGGAAGTAAGCCACTGAAGTTTGTTATGGGCAAAGCATCAACCCAGTGCCCCCCAAATTAGCACTCTCAGAAAGTAAGCAGCATGTTGAGTATTGATCAGATAGACCAAAGAGAGAGTTGAAACTGTCTCTCAAATGTAAGTTTTTCCAGACTCTGCTTCAATCTATCCTGCTCTGCATCAGGAACTGACAAACCCAGCTCCCCAACTTGTAGTAGGGCTTCATTCACCTCCTTGGAGCTAGTCCATGTTGGAAAGGAGATTTTACCTAACAGAAGGGAGCAAGCTTGGATGGAAGAAAGAAAGCAAGGAAGAGACAGAGACAAGCGTTTACATAGCCCAAAGCCCCCAAGTTGTTTGGGCAATGCTGCTTGGTCATGGGACTCCAGAGAAAGTCTAACACTAACCAAGCATTCAAGTTTCCTGAAGATTAGGTTGTCAAAACGTTATAGAGATGACAAGAATCTATTTGAGGGACTGACTGAGTATATACAATAACTTAGGAATTGATAAGTAATTTCTAAGTATAAAGTACCTTAATGAGGACTCAATTACATCAATGTTTAAAAGTAATAGAGGTTTGCCAGTTTGTGGGGATGACATCACCTCTGATGGAACTAAGTGCATTCCTGAGATTATTCCCTCTCAATCAGTATAGGGACTCTGCATTGAGCGAGGGATGACAGAACAAGAAATGATGCGAACATCCCTTTAATATCAAATTCGCTAGTTTTGGCATTGACAGCTTTCTTGAGGTTTGGGAATCGTGTAACATTTGAAACCATTTTGACCTCCGACCTGAAATGGAAAATGGTTGGAGTGGACTCAAACGGCTCGAATTGTTGTTTGTGAGGGAACAAGTTTCTACATTGGACACACGGAGAAAATCATGTTGTATAGGCAAACGTTCTTCAGCAGTTTGGAGAGGGTATGGGCGAAAATGTGGAGGCACGTGGCCTAGTGGTAAGAGTGTTTGACTTACGATCATAATGTTGTGGGCTCCATTCCTGGGTTGCGTGTTGTGTTCTTGAGCAAAACACTTCATTTCACGTTGCTCCAGTATACTCAGCTGAAAATGAGTACCAGCAATAGCTGGAGGTTTAACCCTGCGATGGACTGGCGTCCTGTCCAGGGGGGGAGTCTTGTACTCTCAGTCGCTTCACGCCATGAAACCGGGATAAGCATCGGCCAAATGAGCCTTCTGGCTTAAGACAGACTTTAGACTTTTTTTAGATGGGCGAAAATATTCCAAGCTAAAAAAAATTAAAGATCCAGCTTTGTGTATATATTTTGTCACACTGAGTCGGATTTGGAATTACATTAAGGGTTCACGTGTCAGTGCAATACTCAGCCACTTATATGTCAATTCACAAATTACACATTCAGTCAATCGAACCATTGAATGATCATCGTGGAAACCGACGGAGGGTCATATAACCCGCGCTTTTATTTAATTAACAAATACAAGCGCATGTTATATAATCTCTAACAACAAGAAATACATAAGTACCTAGTTATATATATGTATATCTGTAAGAAATTCTAAAATTTAATCTATTTAGTATATAACTAATTAAGTAATAATATAATTCCGCATTTTATTTATCAAGAAAAAATGATGAAAAAGAACAAATAAACAATCAAAACGAAATGCAATTGATTACTTTGGTTCGAGAGTATCTGTCTGTATAGTGTCGGTTTATTTTTACCGACTTCATGTAAACATTAAACGTTATGAGTTCTGCAAGTAAGGTAAGCTAATTTTAGACGATTCTTTAAAATTATTTCCACCTTTGAAGAAATATTTTTAATTAAGATAGATATTATAACATCAATATTGTTTCCAGTCGATCGGTTTTGTGTGATATTTGTATTTTTTTTCACCTGCCACTTGCCCGTTCCAATTGTCATGATTTATATATATAAATAAATCCTTGAACATTTTAGATTTATAAGAAATGGTACTCTGCTTACAGTCGCACCCCACTTACTGTTATAACCCTCTTACAGACAATCACTACTAAAACAAAAGATTGCATCAAATTGATAACTCGCAAGTGAGATAATATCTTGTTTTATTTGTATTTTAAAGATGATGCTCATTTTGTTTAGTTTTTCTTTCAAGATTTATATTTTTATAAATATTGTACATTTTATTTTAGCTTCTAATTGATTCACGAGCACATATATATATTAGCTATACAAAACAAAACATAGTACAAAATCCCGCCATTTATAATGCTGACTTTATTCGAGTAATTTTAAACCATATTCATGGCTTTTGTTTTTATATTTCTGTCCAGGTATCTCATTGTTGCTAAATATCAACGTACACAATTTTAATTATAAAATTTTCTTTAAAAATTTGTTTAAAAAGAAAACAATTTAAGTATTAAAACAATAACGATATCGTTGTTATTTGAATTCTAACAGCAGTTATTTCCCTTGGTCTGTAGTTTCTTCAATCCGGGTTCGTTCCAATTTAAGGGATACAGAAAGCTTTTATTAGCAAAATGGTAATATTAACAATCCCTTTTAGATTAAGGTGTGTTTATTACTTTAGATCTCTAAGGAACCAGATTAAACAGTTTTAAATTTGCTGCTTTTAACCTCTTTTTTTATTTTGTAGTTTTGGGGGAAGGGCCAGGGAGATCGATACCGTTGATGTACGGTATTTATCAGCCCTGCTCCAGCAGTACGTTTGTTCCGTGGGCAGTTTGGTCAAACATTTAGGTGCAATCCACAGATCTGCCTTTGTTTGATTAAGGAACACATTGATCACTCGAATGGTATGGACTTACGTCGATTTCGACGATGAGCATTCATGTTTGATCAACAGAACAGCCTGCTCGTGAAATTAACGGGCAAGTGGCTCAGCATTTCATAGACAGGTGTACACTTAACGTAACTCCCAGGGAGATTCACTATGACACAGCATATGATATAACTGATCTTTTGAATTAGAGGCTCAGTCCATCCGACGGACTTCCAAACCATTGCGGTTTACTCAAATACACTCAAGGTTTGGGTCTACACGAGGTTGTTGTGACATATGTCTGAGTGGCCACTCAGTGGGATCGATCATACTCAGCACCTTATGATTGCGAAACGAACTTAACTATTCAACCTACGTTACCCCTTTAGGCAATGGTTTATCATGTGGGTTGTTGTGTGGTTCCTCTGCCATCCAATCTCCTTGTATTACTAAGTTTTAGTGGTGGCCACAGAGGAGAGTTTAAGTAGCGCCTCTACCTGCTAGTAATAATAGCCAAATTTCCTTTAAACTACTCTCAACTGTCTTAAAAAGGAATATGCCATGCTAAAGCAATAAACCAAGTGCTTTTGCAGCTGCAGATATTAGACGATGGGTATCCAGTCATGGAAAACCTGCCAAACAAAGGGTCAGGCAGACTCTTCATCTATGACCAGGACAACAACTTTACTGGTGCCAAATGGTAGAGTGTGGAATCATATGTTATCGCATAACACACATGGGGGTCAGAGGTTCTATTTGAGTACTGGCCAGTCTGTAATAGCATTACTGACCATAGCTAGCAGGGAAAGCGGACGTTAAACAATGATGATGATCATCATAATCATGAATTATGGGAACAAGTCCTTTCCAAGTTAGAAACGCTGAATTATGTAGTTTAAGTGCCTATTATATTGCAGGCAAATTGAGTAATCCATATAGCAGAGTTTGGTCTTGCCACCTTGACAGTCAGTAGATCAATGTTATAACCATTGAGATACTGCCTGAAACTGCCCCCGGTTCTGTGATTCAAAGCTGTTGATTTCAAAAACATCATGAAAATTAGAAAAAAATTTAATCATAATTTTACGTAAGAATTTTTGTAATTTATGCACCAAACGCCACTATAATAATGAGAAAGTTAGTTTGTTACTAAATCCCTTCAAATTCTCACTTCTAAAAATTATTTGAAAATCATTAGAGACATGGAAACAAAATGGTTAACTTTAGATACTGATTCCATGATTCCACCTTTCATTTTCTGTTGTATATTGAAGTTTTTCTTTTTTCTTTTCAGGTTGGTGAGATCTTCACTGCTGCGGGGGCAGCATTCAGCAGGTTAGGGGAGCTGACTATGTCTCTCCACCCAACAGCTGAACCAAACCCTGCCAGGTTTGTTATTGTAATTATTATTCTTATCATAATTACCATAAATGTCATCACTTTCATCACCATCATTCTATCAGCACTTACAGAACTGTTTCCATTCTACACTGTATCTCCCCATCTTACCTCTGCTGGCATCTATCAAGCTAGACTATCATACCTCCATTATTTGCTGGTTTCAGTCATTAGAGGTGGATATGTCGAGGCACGGAATTAAAGGGATTTAATTATATTGATCATAAATCCCTATTTCTTTTGTTGACCTATTAAGTTACGAGACATAGGCACAAACACAGACACTGACACAACACATATGTATACAATTGGTTTCTGCAGTTTCCAATACATTGGTCAACTTGAGGTTATTGTAGAAGACACTTGCCCAAGGTGCTCCATAGCAGGACTGAACCCAGATCCACATGGTTGCAAAGTGAACTCCTTAACCACACAGCCATGTCTGTTATATAATTTACCAAGATTGTAACTTTAAAAATTTACTTCAGATCAATAAGCGTCTGTCTTTATTCCATTGAGTTCTTTATAGCCGTTGTTTGCACCAAGTTGTTGTGCAGACAAGGTCCATACCCATTGCATTGTCTTAAATTGTTCCAAAAGACTTGGACCAGCATTAGATTTTATGCCAAATTCTGAAATTCGTTGTTGTTGTTGGATTGATTCCTTCTATCAACTCCTATTGAAAAGGCACCTCTGTTGGTTTGGTCAATTGCTCCACCACTCACGAGGTGAACTCATCCATGATGTAGGCACACCAGAGCCCTTCTCAGGTTGGTGTATATAGTGAAACAGGCAGTTGATCAAATCAAATCTTGAGCTAATATATCTGACTCTTGCAATATACTGTGTCCACTACTGGAATTGTGACTGGTTTCAATATCTGCATCAGACGTATAATCATTGTTCAGAGGCAACTTTTGTGCACTGAGTAGAGCCAACATATATGATACCTGTTAGAATAATGTCTAGATGACATCTCCATCAGATGTCTGTGATCACTGTGCATAAGTGGCCTCTGTTAGCGATGCTCTGGGTGGAGCCAGTTCAACCCATCCTAAGTGAATGCCACACGAGTGCTAGTAGTAAGTACTTGCATCAGACAAAGCTATAGGAGTTTTCTTCTTTGTTTGCTTCTCACTATCTGAACACCTGCTAAAGGGGATTTGGTCTTGAAATTGCAAGGATAATCTTGGTTGATTGAAATTTTTTTTCCTGCTTGCCATATTCAGACAGCATGACTCTATTTGTATATATAACACTCCATGAAAAGCACTCCTCTCAGGTATTTTCACCTCTACTTTTTGTTCACATACATACGTGTATATAAATCATTATTGTTTTCTGTCCATATTCCATGCTGTCATGGGCTGGATAAGGTGTCATTTTACAACATGTAATGGGTGTATTTTATGACATCAGCATTCCACTTTGTAGTGTAGGCTGGATGCATTTTATCATGGCATCAACACTCCCACTTGATAGTGTACTGGTTCTTTTTTTTCTGTGACATCAAAACTAGGCTGATTGTTTTGTCCTCAACCAAGTAGAGAGAGAGGCATCATCATCATCGTTTAACGTCCATCTTCCACGCTAGCATGGGTTTGGATGGTAATTTTCCTACTTGAGGCAAGATTGGTTGTCTTGCTCGTATAGGACTGTGTGGTGGGTTTTCTACGGCTGGATGCCCTTCCTAACACCAACCACGTTTACAATGTGGACTGGGAGGTTTTTACCGTGTTACCTACACGGCCACATTACAGCGTGGGCTGTGTGTTTTTTTGTCGTGACACCTACACGACCTCATTTATTTCGGACTGGATGTTTTGGTACCAATATAACTTTACATCGAAATGTGTGGATGGGGTGGGGGTAGTGGGACGGGGGTGTATTTTTGTTAAGAGGTGCCTACTGACTAGGTTTCGCTTTGTACATAGGCAAGGCGGGTCTTCTGTATTACTGTGTAGCGTCAAAGATCTCGGTCCAGTGACATTGTCTTGGAGAGGTGTAAGTGTGTGAGGTCGGAATTTATCAAGTCGTCCCAGGTCTTTCTGGGTTTGCCTACTCCATGGCTACTGTCTATTTTTATCGCCCTGCACTTTTTTATACAGCTGTCGTCTTTCATGCACATCACGTGACCATACCAACGTAGTCTTCTCTTGAGTAAACAACATCTGATCCCTCTTATTCCTAATTTCTCACTTAGTTCATGTATGCTTTGCCGTTCACGTATATTACTATTACACATCCAACGGAGCATGCAAGCTTCGTTCCTCTCCAGTCTGCGTATATCCTCTGCACACAATGCCCAAGTCTCACTGCCATGTAACATTGCTGTTCGTATGCAGGCATCATACAGCCTGCCTTTCATTTTTAGAGAGAAACCTTTAGCGGCCAATAGTGGTATAAGCTCTCTGAACTTTTTCCATCCCGTTCTGACTCTAGCTACTACACTTTCAGAGCACCCTCCCCCACTGCTGATTTTGTCACCCAGGTAACGGAAGGTGTCCACTATTTCTATAGAACCATTTGTGCAATGGAATGGGCTAGTATTCTGTGGGCACTTGCTGCTACTTATTGTACCAGAGCACCGGCCACATATAAAATCTATATTCTTAGTTAGCTTACCTGTGATCCCACTACATCTTTTATATATATATACGGGATAACAAATTATCGTTAGAGGTAGTCCACTTAGATGTAGTCCAGTTAGAGTACTCCGATAGTGGATAGACCTACCAGTTCAGAGAAACAATTGTCAGCAATGTGAATAAAGCCCTTATTGTATAGCAAACCATGTCACTCTTCTTTCTTGATTTATATATATATATATGTGTGTGTGTATGAGCAAGACAAGGTCAGCCGACCGGACACTGCCCACAACAGGACAACCCATCTAACCCATGCTAGCGTGGAAGAATGGACATAAAATGGTGATGATGATGATGATGATGATATATATATATGTGTGTTTGTTAAATTTTAGTGGTAAATGGACAGAGCAAGAGATAGAACTACTAAAATCATCAGTGAAACGGTTTGGAGAAGATTTAAATAAAATTAGTGACGTCATAAAAAACAGAACTACGTAAGTTAAATTATTTTACTAAATAATTGTTTAAATATTTTTAACCCTTTCTTTACCATATTCCTAAGAAAAGACACTGCCTGTGATTTTCAAAATCATTATCAAAAAATTTTTAATTCATCAACTCTAATTGATTTAGCAGAAATAATCTAAAAATGATGTTAATTCAAATGTTAATAGTATCTTTACTATAGACAGATTGTGAAAATTTATAGTAAATTAACCCTTTCATGACTGCGTTTCTAATGAAATACACTCTCTTTTAATTAATTAATGAAACATTTTGAGGAATTTACTAAAATTATTAATTATTTCATTACTAAGATAGTAATTTAATGTAGGTTCTTATATCAAATTATGTTGGAAGGTTCCATTTTAAATAGGAATCCATTTAAATTGGATGGGTTTGTTTCGTAGAACCTGAGGCAGTTTTGAATGGGTTGGTATCAAAATGGTTAAATAAAAGGAGTCGTTGGTAGTGAAAATATTGAGAATCATTGGTCTATATGTTTATTAAATTGTAATTATATATATATCTGTTATTAGATCACAAATTAAAGCCCAACTGAAAAGGAAGGCATATGAAGATGCTGGCTTACAACCACCAACTGATGCATCACCAAAGAAACCAGTTTCACAGAAACACACACTTTCAGAACAACCACAACCTAAAAAACAGAGATCTTCAGGTAATAATACTATTACTACTAATAATAATGATTTCTTTATTAACCACAAATGGTTTACAAAAAGAAACATTAAGGATAGCACAGGACAGTACAATGTGGGTTTCTGTGTGTAAACCCATCCCCCCCAAGAAATGATAACAAAAAACTTAAAATTAAAACAAAGGAAAGAATTCCCGAATAGGGGGAGACCACCGAGGATTACTCGTGGAGAAAGCCACGGTCACCCTGATTGCTAGGACCAGCGCCTTCACTCAACCGTTCTCCTATGCTACAGGCACATGCTCAGGACAGGTCCATCTAACCAGACCATTCTTGCCTCTCACCCACTTTTCAACAAAGTGGCTGGAAGACAGCACTTCTCTCTCCACTCTGATTTTCGTTTTTAGGTGAAATCTGAAAAAGTCAATGAGAGCATCACTGAAGAGGAAAGTGCCTGTTTTCAACCCTTTCAGACACGTCCACTGGTTTATAATTTAGGCTCAAGACCACCAATTTTGTTGGGGAAGGATAAGTTGATGACATCAACCCAGTAATTCACACGACTTTATTGTAGGGTAATTCAATTTTGCTAGTTTCACTGCTAAAGTATTAGTAATATGAAATAACTACATTTTTAATTTATATGAAGCATTGGGAAATATGTGGTTAGGATTGCCAGTACAATGCAAATGAGAAATATGGGAATTAAAACTAGGGTGAAATAAGACAAACAAAACAAAACAACAGCTTAGATGTTGTATCAAATACATGACAACCTCTCTAGTGCTGATGCCATGATAAAATGCACCCAGTGCACTCGATAGAGTGTGGAAATGTATGTAAGCAAGGTGCTGGCGTCTGGCTCGCCAGAGTGGTCAGTAGCTCCAATTAAGTACTGTCTTGATCTGTGATGATCCGCCCAACCCTTGCTAGCAGGGAAAGTGGGCGTTAAATGATAATATTTCATGGTTAGGGAGTTTGCAATTTTTGTGTTTGTTCTTTGTTGAATTACAAATCTTTTAATTCCATTTGTTTGGTTTGCCAGCTGAAGTGACATTAAGTGCCCTCAATGCACCTGAGAGTGATGTTGATATTGAAGGCTTAGGGGAAAGCTCTGCATCAAAAAAATTAGAATTTGATTCAGGTAAGTGAAGTGTTTCCTTCATAACTTTGTTTTGCAATTTATAAGTTTGCAGTATGTAACATTTACTGTGATCGGTAGGCATTGGATGTCCTTTCTACTGCTGCTAGCCACTCAACTTTTTATTTGTGCTTTACTGGGTTGTACAGGTTTACACTATACGTAGCTAGTGACGAATTGGCAGAGTAAGAGTGTCAGATTAAATGCCTTGGTATTTGTTCCAGTCCTCTGCAGTCAACTTTGCCTTTTAACTATTTAGATCAATGTACCAATCCAAGGTCAGTGGATTGATGGAGTCATAAGAGCATTGGATTAAATGCTTTGGTATTATATTAGTTCTGACTCTCTGTGCTCAAAGTTCAAATTTCGCCGAGGTCACTATTGCCTTTCATCATTTTGGGGTCAATAAATAAAATACTAATCTTGTTTAAATTAAAAGAGTTGGATGGGATACTTTGTGCTATCTGTTCTGGCTCTGCATTCTAAATTGAAGTCCTGCCTCCTGTCAGCAAAAAAGCGATGCTTTTGCCAGGAGTTATGACGAGCAGATAGTATATCCCTTATCCAACAGACTGGCCTCTTGTGGGAGGTAATTGGCATAAAAAAGCAATCATGGATATTCTCATATATTAATTAAACATTTAGTACTCTGCTGTAAGTGTAAAGAATGATTAGAATACATAGCTACATAGAGTCCCTGCTGTGTATCATACAGTAGCTTATCTGTGAAACCTACCTTATTTCATGTCACGATTCCTTGACTTATCACTTGACAGTAGGTGTCTTCTTCCATCTTTATTTTCACCAGATTTTCTCATTATACAGTCATCATCATTTTACATCTGTTTCATGCTGGCAGGGGTTAGAAGAGTCATTACAGTCAGTACTTTATCAAAGCTACTGTCCTTGACAGGTTGAGCAATCCTGTCTCGCTCTATATCACTTTATTCTATCAAGAAACATATTATTGTTGGCAATTGTTCTGGCTCTCTGAGTTCAAATCCCACCAAGATAAACGTTGCTTTTTATCATTTTGGGTTTTATAAAGTAAATACCAGTCCAGGTTAGTAGACTAGTGGAATTGTTAGTGTCGGATGAGATGCCTCGGAATATCTGTTCCAGCTCTGTTTGTTCTGAATTCAAATCCTGCTGCCTGTCACATGATAGAGCTGTGATCCTTATTGTTAAAACACCCAAGAGACTGCTTATTATATGCAACCTTATAAGGAGTCCAGTGAGACCTTTCTAGGTGTGAACTGTAAAAATACAATTTGTAGGTGTTAATGTGATGTGTATACTAGCTGCACTATTAGGATGATGAAGTCTGTCACCTGTTACTGAAGGTGTCTGTAAGAGATTCTCACAGAAATGGTCCTTTTGTTATTTATTTTGTGCTGATTACGATGAATAAGTGGAAATAACTCTTGCCATTCTCTCTAGAGAGGTTGTCTGTCAAGATTTAAGAGTAATCTTTGTATCTATTTTAATTCAGATGTTCTCCTAGATGGGTTACCTTCTCTATGGCTTACAGAGTTCTCATCTACACTGTGCAGTCTTATTTATTCGGAGTTACTGCTCTCCTATGCGAGCTGCCTTCCCATTAGCTTACAAAGTCTTTCTGTACAGTTTTATTTAGTCACTATTCTAGATGAGTTGCCTACCCTGCAGCTTATGGAGTCCATGTCTGCCCTTATTGGTTTAATAAGTTACTCAAAGGAGGAAGGGCAGTACTCATGCCCTTTTTGATGGCTCTCTAAAACTAGTGAGAGTAAGTTATGCTGAAACCTGACTCAAATACTTGCAACAAACTAGACTCTAAAATCATCTATGAGTCAGGTGGTGTACATGAAAACAGGGTCTTAACAGACAAAACTATACCTTAAAATAAATAATAATAATGAAATTATTGTGTAAAGTGCTCAGGTGCACTACAACTCGTCAATATAGTACATAGAATAATACACAAATGTCAGGGAAGTACATGTGTGTATGTGTTAGCTGTAGTGTTGGCGGATCTCGGGAAGCATGGAGGCCTTAAAGGATGCAGTGTCTCGACAGCTAACCTTGTTAATTTATATAGTGCAACAAAACTACAAATAAAGGAAATAATTTAAAAAATACACTTTGAGAAAGTGTATGATCATGAATATCCTTAAACCAGCAAGATTTGAATTCAGAATTTAGAGATTTGGAATTATATACATTTTAGTCTTGCTGAGTGAGTGATGCCTTGTAATCTATCATCTAATAAAAGAAAACTATATAAAAATGAAAAGTATTTATAATCAAAATAACAATACAAATGCTCTAATATTCCTTACACTCACTAATCAAGGAACACAAAGAGCAAACAGACTCCTATATATTAAATCATCTTGTAATATGATCATAATAGACTTACTTCAGGATAAATACCAAGGAGAGCTTTAGTTCTACTGTAGAATTCTTCTTTCACAGATATAACAACAAATGGAAATTAATTTCAGCTTGTTCTTCAGTGATATTAGATGAATATTCTGCCCCATCCTTTCTTTGACTCTTTGTATTTAGATTACTTTGTTTTTATTTATTTCCATGTGAAAGTGAAGTGGCGTGGCTTAGTGGTAAAGATGAAAAGTAAAGCTAACTTAGGAGAGATGTGAACTCAGAACGTAACTATATGCCTTAAAACATGTCCGATACTCTACCAATACTGCCAATCCAAATAGAAACTGCTTCTAGTAATGAGAAGTTTAGGAGAGCAGAAAAACACCAATGAGTTGTTAAAGTCACATGATAAAGTTTGTAAACATAAAACATATAACAATCTAATATGTTATGACAGAGAACTGAGTAATCGATGTATAAGGTTACGAGTTTGATTACCAGACTCGGTGGCACATTGTGTCCTTGAGCAAAGCACTTTATTTCACATTGCTCCAGTCCCACTCATCTGGAAAAAATGAATTACAACAAAACTAGTGCCAAGCTGTATTAGCCTCTGCCTTTCCCTTGGACAACTTCAGTGATCTTCCATGAAACACTCTAGTGGTTAGGGTGTTAGACTCATGAACATATGGTCCTTGGGTTCAATTCCTGAACTGAGCAGTGCATTGTGTTCTTGAGTAAGCTGCTTCATTTCATGTTGCTTTTCATGATATGACAAGAACACCCTATCATTAAAACAATTGAGAAACCCCCTATAAGATACAACCTTATAGGAGGCCAGCTAACCAAACCTACATGAGTGTGAGCTGGAGCCCTCTATCATTGAGAAATATCCTGTTAGATTGCAATCTTGTGGTAGGCCCTAAAAATCTATATATGCGTGAGCTGTAACATGATAGGACAGGGGTCAATTATTAATAAAACACTTAAGAAACATCCTATGTGATCCAACCTTGTAGGAGACCAGCTAAATCTCCATAGGTATGAGCTGTAAATTTCATTTTTTTTTTCATTTCATTGAGATGATATTTTGTTGATAGTGTAACTTATATATCCTAGATCCCTTCTATTGGTATTGGGAACTGTTTCATGACATGCTCTTATTCCCACTGTATCCTTGCTTCCTGGCTCTCTTTCAGAGTATTGGTAACACATATGAACCTTCTCTTGCTTTCTCCACAGGGCTTCCATCATACTCTTCCCCACTCTACCATACCCTCCTCTGTTGTGGTCACAATGGCTTTTCTAGTAGTGATGTTAGTGCCACAATAAAATGCACTAAAATACACCCAATACACTCTGTAAATGGTACTGCTGGTCTCACAATACAATCACTGTAGTACATCCTATAAGTCAGTATTGCTTGTACTGCAATAAAATGCCCCTGATACACTCTGTAAAGTGGTAGTGCTGGTGTTACAATAAAATGCACCCAGTACACACTGTAAAGTGGTAGTGCTGGTGCCATGATAAAATACACTGAAACATGGTGCTAGAAAGAGCATCTGGCTGTAGAATTCATGCCAAAAATGATACACGAGCAAGGTGTGGCTCCAATGTAAACTCCTCTGCGCCATCTGGCCTCTCTTGTCTGGAAAGCAGATGTAAAATGATGATGAATGAAATAACCCAATGTAGCTACTATCATCTCTTAATGATGATCTTTGCAAAAATAATGTGACATATTAAACTGTTTTCTTTGTCAGATATGGATTCCAACTTGTTATGAAAATCTTGAGATGTAAGTGAAGCCGGTGTCCCCATCTGCTGGCCAGATCCCTTTAAAAAAATTATATATATATATATATATATATATATATATATATATAAATCAAAATAAAAAAAATTAGAGGCATAGAGATAGTGACAACTTACTTCACATTGTACAGTTTTTTTTTCCTTCTTGCTAGAATCGAATTTTATATTTAAAAGCTCATTTAAAAAGAAAAAAAAAATGTATTTGTCAATGAAAAGGTATCCTGAAAATGGCAGAGTATTTCATTTTTAATAAACTTTTTTTCACAATAATGTAATTTTTTTTTGTTGCCTTTTTTTAATATATATATGCATGCATAAAATTGATATATATTTTTTCCTATTTAAATATAAGTGTATATATAAATTACATTGATTTTTGTAGATCCAGTTTGTATGTATAGATTCTTTTAAAAATGTAAATGCAAGGGTATAGTGTACGATTACAATGGGAGAAAAAATAGATGAAATTACATAATTTGTGCCATGATAAAATGCACCTAGCCCTCTCTGTGAAGTGGTGTGTTAATGCCACAATAAAATGCTCCCAGCCCACACTAAAATGTAGTGCTGGTACCATGATAAAAAGTACCTAGTCCACCTTGTAAGGTAGTAGTTCTGGTATCAAGATAAAATGCTCTCAGTACACATAAAATGGTTGGCATTAGAAAGGGCATCAAGCCATAGAAACCAAGCCCAAAATGGAACATATGAGCAAGATATAGTCACCTGACCAGTCAACCCTCAGAATGTAACTTGTCTAACACCTGCAAGCATGAAAATAGACATTAAATAGTGATGAAAATGATAATGGAAGAAAGCTTGCTTGATAGAATGCACAGATTTTCTTGCAGAAACGTGTAGGAATAAATAAATGATGTAACTTTACCTATTGTTTTCTCTTATCCTCACATTACATCTTTTAAGTGCATATAAATATATATATTTGTATTTTTACAATCTGTTTTATACTGTTTGTTTTTTTAGTAAAAACAAGAATATTATGAAGACTTGATGATGTTGGATCTTGTTAGGAAGCATAAGGCTGTTTTCCATGAGTGTAGAACTGATTGAATCAGCTTAAGTTTAATATATATTGTGGCACCAAAATGATAGGACGTGAGACCCTATCATTAAAACACGAGAAATCTCTGAGATGCAACCTCATAGGAGGCCAACTAAATCTATATAGGTCTGAGCTGTAACAAAAAACTAGCACTTGAGAGGTTGTCATGTTCTCAACGTAGTTGAAGAGTCTTCTGAACCCTTTTGGCATGGTTACAGCTGGATGTCCTTCCTCATATCAACTACTTTGATAGAAGGTATAGTTGATTAAATACCTCAGTCTTTGATTGGTACTTTGCCTTTCATCTTTCCAGGGGTCAATAACATAAAATTTGATCTTCAACACTAGGTGGGTTGGAAAAGAAAACTGAATCCCCACTGTATTTGAATTCAAACATACAAGCCAGAGCTAGTTGGTATGATACACCTAGTTCATCATCATCCACTGTGTTGATTATTTACATAAGCGCAGGCATGGCTATGTGGTTAAGGAGTTCGATTCACATGATTTTGGGTTTCATCCTATAGCTTTGGGCAAGTGTCTTCTATTAGAGCCTTAGGTTGACCAATACTTTGTGAGTGAAATTTAGTGTATAAAATCTGTGTAGAAATCCATTATATATATATATATGTGTGTGTCCATGTTTATTTCTTCTAAATTAGCAGTTGGACAAAAAAGAATTGATAAAAGTACCAGATAAGTACTGTGGTCAGTATGATCAGCTAAATCTTCAAAGCGGTAGTACTCCAGCATAGCCTCATTCTAATAATTGAAACAAGTAAAAGAATAGGTATAAGTTGAGTTATAGTTTGCAGGTGTTTTTCATTACAGCCCTTTACATTCTGTATTCAAATCTAGCTGAGGGTCAACTTATTTTATAGACCCTTAGAAGAATGAAAAACAAATTACTAGTGAAATACTAAGGTTATTTCATCAACTGTACCATCCTTGAAAATGTGTGGCTTTGTGCCATTGTTAGAAATTAATATTATCCCTATAAGCCTGAAGCTTTGTGCTTATGTAAATCACTATTACAGTTTTTTTTTATTTAAGAGCTTAAAATTATGGTTAGAAAAGAAGTCAATTCTACCTCTAGCACTTCAAAGCTACATTAATTTTGATTCCATTGTATAAAAGATATTTTTAATTAGAAAAAAAAATAGTGATATTCGTTATGGGTTTTTCTGTTAGATTTTGTCTTGATCGTAACATTTTAATTTCTTTAAGTTAATTTATAAGAATTAGGTTTTAATGCAAATATTTTTTCTTGCAGGGAAACACAATATTTAAAATGTTCTTACTACTACTGCTATTCCATTCTTCTTCAATCTCTTAAGGGTATCAAATTCATCTTATCACAAGTAGATTTTTGATGTCTTATACCCTACAAGCTGCTTCTTACTGAAAACTGAGATTTCTGACATTTTTAGGATTTAAAAAATATAATATATAAAACTCAACTACAAACATACATTTGTGGGGAATCAAAGCATTTTAAATGATGCTGCATTTCTTTTGTAAGTATGTTCAGAGACAAGCAAGAGTTAATTTTTATTTGAAGTAACTTCTAACAGTGAAGTCTGGTTATTAGAATTCTTGTAACAAGATATCACCATCATGAAGCACATATTTCATTTAATACATACATCATATTCGTTAAACTCTTAACATCCTGTACCAAATTAGCAAGACATTCTTGAAATGTACAAAACAGTACTATGATTACATCACATTAAAAAATTAAAATTGTTAGTTTACTGCGAATTCTCACAATCTTTCCCCTAGTAAAGATACTACAAACATTTGAATTAACAAATCTGTTTTTCAATATTTTCTGTGAAATCATTGTAGGATATTAACTCTTAATGCCCTGTAACACATGAAACCACATTAGCAAGACACAGTACTAAGACTAACACATTAAAATTCAAGTTTTCAAAAATTTCACAACAATCTGTCCATTTGTAACAATACTATAATCATTTGAATTAACAAACCTATTTTTAGATATCTTCTGCTAAATTATTACAGGATGTTAAGTGTTAATATTACGCTTTAAATAAGAAAATGATAGCCATAAACCTTTTTTTCCCTACTAAATAAATAAGAATCAAATTACAATATATAGAGAGTACGCATCACTTATTACCACTTTCATTTATAACAGCATTCTCATAAAAAAACAACAAAATATATTTAAAAAATAATATTTAATATCGAATTGCCTTCAATATTTTCAAAAATGAGGTGATTAAAACAAAGATACTGTCACACATTGTGAAATTAAAAGACTATTATTTAAACAATTTTAACTGGATTTTTGGTTTTGTTTCTTTTAATCTGTTTTTGATTCCTATCTTAGTACTACAGGGTGAAGTCTGTTAGAGTTATTACTGTGTTCTTGGTATGCTGGTTTGATTCCATATTGTTGACATTTACTTGTGGCCAATGAGGGACAGATAGCACGGAAGAAAAAAACTCAACTTTTTAAAAATTGTTAATCAAGTCTTTTTAAATATGATAATATATATATATTTGCATAAAATCTAAACTATATATATATAAATATATGTACATGTACACACTGAAAAGTGGGTGTTTTATGTACAAGTGTACATTGAATGTTTAAACATAAACTGAATGAGTACTTAGTACATGTGAACAGAGAAAAGATTTATTTTCCAAAGAAAAAAGTGTTAGTGAATTTGAAGTTTTAGCATTGATGCCACTTCAGGCTGAAGAGGCATCAATGCTGAAACTTTGAAGTCTTTACTACCCTTTTCTTTAGAAAAAAAAAACGTGTGTATGTGTGTACTTGGTTAGAATAAATACACTATCTTTGCATGTCATAAGAGGCAACTAAAAGGTTTATACAAGGAAGAGCATCTAGTTGTGTAACATTGCCTCAAAAAGAACCTCATTGATGTATATGAAGTTTGCCATGGGGAACGCATGGCTAACCTTTGCTTTAGCAGGGACAATGGCCTCAAAATGCTTATGTTGTGTGTATATACATATATATAGTTGAGATTTTATGCAAAAAAACTTTGTAAACAATGTGTAAATATATATTGTTTAGGTTTTATGCAAAATAACATGTAGACAGACAATACAATTTGAAAAAAATAGCGACTTTGCTTCAGCAATATGAATATAGAATCCTGCCTAACAACCAGTTGTTATAATTCTTACACTTTGGAATTAAGTGTACATATGTCTTCTTGTTTGGTGGAAGTTTATACAGCTGTAGATCGATATCTTCAATTCAGTAACTTAACTTTCACAGTTTGCTATCATCTTCCTGTCATATGTGGGTATATGATCTTAAACCTTTAACTAAATTAGAGGAATCGAGATTTTCCACTGCCAAATCTTGAACTCAGTGATTGAGATCTATCAATGATAGATTTTCGTTGAGCACTGTTCAGATGAACAGTTTCCAAGTCATGTTCGCGGCTAAAAGGTCGTCGAAGAACAGGTTCATCATTGTCTTTCTGAAGAAAAGAAAAGAAAGATAAGTTGGTTAGTTCTTTCTATTTCGTGTTGTAGCTGATAGGCTAAGGCCATGCTGGAGCACTGCCACTTCGTTACCATATTTTTAATGAAATATACTGTATTTGAATTTTGGAGGGATTTACTAAACGATTAATTATTTCATTTTCAGATGATATTGGTAACATAACAAAAGGGCCTTATATCAAATTATGATGAAAGATTTTAAGTTAGAACCCTTTAAAATGGTTGATTTTGTTTTTTAGAACCATAGGCAGGTTCATATCACTTATGAATGGATTTATGCCAAAAGTGGACTACAAAGTTCCAAATTATATATTTAATCTTTTCGTGACTGTATTTTTAATGAAATAGTATTTCAATTAATTAATGGAGAATTTTTAGGGATATACTAGAATTAATAATTATAATAAAATACAAAGATAGTAAAATAACATAGTTCTTATAAAATTGTTGGAAGAGTGTAATTTAAATAGAAACTCTTTAAAATATGCATGTTGGTATCAGTAGGGTTAAGAAATTGGGATTTATGATCTGGAAATATCTGATTAATAAGAGGTTATCATTACTGTAGATATTTAAGAAATTTACCTTGGCAATTTTTCTTTGTTTTGCATGCATGTCGAGGAGAGACTCAGATCTTGTGTTTTTCTAAAGAAAAAATATTGTAAATGTTACAGTTTTGATTAAAGACAACTTTAAATAGAAGTTTATAATATTAACTTACACTTAGAAGCCAAAATTGTCTCAGGATTAACATTTTGATAACAAAAGCATTATTTTGATGTTTTTAGTATGTGACCATTATTTTCATCAGGCCTCTATCTTTATTGCAGCTACAATCAGTTAACTCTTAATGTCCTGTACCACATGAAACCATATCACCACAATGTTCTTGATAAATACAAAACAATCTGACTGCATCACATTGAATATTAAGTATTTACTTTAGTTTACTGCAAATTTTCACAATGATCTGACCACTTAAAACATTTCAATTAAACTAATCTTTAGATATTTTCTGCTAAATCATTACAGGATATTAAGAGTTAACTAAACTCAAAGAATAATGAAAGTTATTAGAATTTATAATTTTAATAATATATAAAGAAAAAGTAAAACTGTTCTGCTGTGAAGTAAACCTTTTCCTTTATGTATATAATAACATGTGGTTTAATATCAAAATTGGTTGGACATGAATTTAAAGAAGGAAATGTCAAGATTGATAAATACCAGTGAAATAACTACATTTAATAGAAATAATAATAATAGTAACACTTACATTATGTTCATCAACAATTTTGGAACACTGTTGGTCTCTTTCATTTGTAAACTGTTCAGTTTCTGTGGCACTTCTCTTCCCACTATGTTTTTCATCACCATCCTGGAAATAATGTTTAAAATACATTCATAATATATGTGTATGTAGAATCTTCCTTAGTTCAGACAATGAGTGTTCCAGTTGATTCTATCAATGGTACAGCCTGCTTGTGAAATTAATATGCATGTGGCTGAGAATTCCATAGATACATGTACCTCTAAGAAATTCTCAGGGAGATTCAGCATGACACAGTGTGTGACAAGACTGGCCATTTTCTCCAGGTGAGTGAATCAGTGCAATGCAAAATAAATGTCTTGCTGAAGAACACAGCATGTTGCTGAGAATCAAACACAATCATACAACCATGAGTTGAACATCCTAATCATAGTCAATAAATTTTCTTTAGTCTTTCATACAATATCTCAGTGTAAGTAAACAACTGCTAAAGATGAGTAACAACCTTGAAATACATGTACACCAAGGTAGCTATGATATGATCATAGCTTAAAATACAGTGTGACCGCCTGTTATTTATGCACATAAACATATAGGCCCATTGGCAGTATCGGTAGAGGGTCAGGCACCATGCTTTGACGCAGAGTTACGGCCCTTTCCATTCTGAGTTCAAATCCTGCCGAGGTCAACTTTGCCTTTCATCCTTACGATAAAATAAAGTACCAGTAATGTATTGGGTAATTGCTGGCCTTGTGCCAAAAGTAGAAACAATTATATACTATAATTCTGAATCATGCATTGTTTGTGCTATTGAAAATAAATTTATACTGAATCATAATTAAGGTTTTTGTATAATGTAAAGAGAATATTCAAATACCTTTTGTTTCTTGGCTTGGTCAACAGGAGTATCAGTCCACACAGAACGGTCCTTTGACTGGCATGTACTTTTAGATTGTTTAAATGTTCTTGCAACAAGGCCAAGACCAGGGCCTATCTCTGGGGGCAGTTCTAACATCCATGATTCTCGGGTTAAAGCTTCATCATCCACCTAAAAGGACAGTATAAATATGTGATGGTGAGTGAAAGTGGTAGCTGTTAGCTAAAAGAATGATGGTTAGAGGTATGAGGTGATGGAAACGAGTGATGAATTTCAACATATATGGGAAATTGTGAGAGAAACTGGTATATGTCTAATAAGAGTCTCTTGGGTGGGGGGAAATGATGGTTAGTGGTGATAGGAAGGGCATCCCGCTGTAGAAAGCTTGTCAAACAAAGGGTTGGGAGGACTCTCAGTTATGTCAGACATGACAACCTCCCCTGTGCATGACTGTACATAAGCGAGACGATAGGTCCCTGGCTTGTCTGGGAGATCAGTAGCCACTGCTTCAGTACTGATCATGTAGACCCGTCCAACCCTTGCTTACAGAGAAGCCGGATTAAAACGATAATGATGTTAGAGGGTAACAATGCTGAATATGCTATCTCATTACATAGGCATTGTAATGGAAGATGAGTATCGTAGTAGAGTACCAATAAACATGTTGATAATAATTATTGGTAGCAATTCATTGATAAATGGGAATAAATATCAAATCATTTAAAAACGAAAAGTATCTTATTCTGTGAGAACCCTTCAAATGTGAATAGATGGCACGACAAACTATCTTCATTTTAAACACAGAAAAAAGTTACCACTATCACCCTATCTGGCCACTGGAAAAACCCTTCATCCTGTCATGTCCCAAACTTTAGACCTGACACTATCAACCCATACCAGCATAGAAAACAGATATTTGATGATAATGATAATTATATATAGAAACTAAAGAATCATCATCATTTCTTGTCCATTTTCCCATGCTTAGGTTTGATTTGTCTTATCAAGCATGGAAAAATGAATGTAAAATGATGATTAGTAAAATTCTAACTTGAAAAAAAAAAAATACAAGTGTTTTTAGACCATTTTGCCTGCTAAAGCCTTGCAAATCCCTTTTATATTCATCATGGGGTCCTTTTAAAGACAATGTTTTACAGCCAGATGCCCTTCCTAGCAACAACCCTTTAGTTGCCTCATAGGACACACAGAGATATAGTGTACCTATAATAAACATTAGCATCATTTAACATCCATTTTTTTTTCATACTACCCAAGTCAGTACTTAATCAGTGCTACTGACATCTCAGTTGCACTAAAGGGCCACATCTTACATATGTTAATGCACTCTACAGAGTGCATAGGGGCACTTTATTGTGGCAGACTGCATTTTAACATGATACAATACGTCAATGTAACAAACTAAACAAAAATCATATCAATGCTATGAGCATAATGAAAATCAAAAGAAAATGTCTACCTTGTTTGTGAGTTTGTCTTTCATGTTAGTGGATCTTTTTTCAATAGCATCAGTTATTGATTCATCTCTCATTCCTTGTTTGAACATTTCAGAAGGAAGCGGACCAATCAGAGATAAATCTTCCTCTACAGTTGATGGTTTAGCACTCTCAGAACAATCGTCTTTTGCTCTGGCCTTGATTAAATCAGGTGGTAATGCCGGTCCAAAAATATCAAATGAACTGGCACACCTGCCAGGTGACAAGGTCTTGCTTTGTTTGAGGCCAGGATAAGATTCGCTGTTGACAGTGTCAGTTGAAGAACTTGCTGAAGCTTTCATTTCAACAGCGATCATATTAGGAAGCTGAGGGCCAATTATCTTGTGCTCTTTAAGAGATGTTGAGGAACTTACTTCAACATTAGAAGGTGAGGGTTTAGTCCTTTGTGAGGTGGGAACTGTGGGTCCTATCATGATACTGTCTTCTTTGTCTGATAGAGAAGACACTGATGTTTCTTGACAGGAACCTCTGTAATCACTTGGTAACCTCTGCTGCCAAGAACTTGACACTTCAGTGTCTTTACATGAATGATGAGCTGTCTTCTCATTATCTATAGAGTCAGCTTCTCTGCAGTTCAACGTGCTTTCAGAACATGTAGGTAAGTTATCTTCAGATGAGATATATCCATCAGATGACGTTACGATATTGTCATTGTCCTGATTCCTTTGGAAACCTGTTAGAGAGAGAGAGAAACATAATTTTTAAAAACACTTAATGGGATATCATCATTGTCATTTTTATGTCAACCATTCCATGCAAGCATGGGTAGAAAGGGACATTTTGAGGCAATGTTTTACAGCCAGATACTTTTCCTGACACCAACCCTTTTTGTTGCTTCTTCAACAAGCAGGGATACACACAAATTAAAAATAAACAGAATGTAGCCTGCTATTCTGAAGTCCCCCTTGCCTGCCCCCACCAGTATGTAGCTGGTTCATCAAACAGGAGTTTTTATTTTTCTGAAGATTCAGCTACATGTTGAGGAAACTCCAGAGTAACAGACTACTGGATTAGCAAGGCAGTGGAGGTTTGGATTCAGAGTTTTCCTTCTTCTAGATGGACTGACTTCCTGCCAAGGCTAACAACCTTCATCTGGTCCAATGTGGCAGGGTTGCATGGTAGCCAGTAGCAGGACAATCCAGGGAAACCAGAACCTGACCTGACCTGATGGCAACCTACATATGTACATGCTAATGGATGGCCGTTGACTCACACAAGTTCCTCCGCCCTTTGACAGGTTTTGTTTTTCGTCCAATAATCACCAAGCAAGCCTGGTGGGGTTGCCGGTTTAGTCACCGATGATGCGACCATGGAACAGGTTGTACTTGGTTACATGTCACCAGTAGCACCCAGGAGGGATCTGCCCTAAATATTTACTATGTTATTGAGAACTCACTTTCACCAATACTTCTAGGCTCTGGGTATATATATACAGGGTGCGAACGATATTTGTTCGCAAGATTACAGTCTAGGAAAAAATAACAGTAGTTTTATTTTTTAAGATTTATTTATCAAACTTGGGTCAGTTTGTCTTCATGACTTGTTCTTTCGATCGCACTCGATAAACCCGCATTTTGGCTTTGATGACGGCCTCGGAACCGGCTACAGGCCTTCGTCACTGTCCCCCGACTTAGGCCCCTAAAGGCACTTGTGATCCTGGCCTTCAGATCGTCTTTTGTATTGCAGCTAGATCTGTTGGTGTCTCATTCCACTGCGCCCCACACAAAGAAGTCGAGGGGGTTGCAGTCAGGTGAGCTGGGAGGCTAGATGTCAGGAGAAGTGTGGTCGCGAAGTTCTCTGACAGCCTACCTGCAGCTACCTGGTCAATCCAGGGCTTTACTACCTTGCTCAGAACGCGGATGTAGCCATCGGTGTTCAGCTTGAGGCCCTCAGTGAAGAAGTGAGGTGGCATGACGTCACCTTGACTGCTGATGACACCTAAGACCAATGTTGTCTCTGGAAACTTTGTCTGCATGACTCTGGGCACGTCTTTGGATGAGACAGCGAGCCACCTGTTGTTCTGGGAGTTGATCTGGTCTTGGCAGAAGTTTTTCTCGTCGGAGAAAAACCACAGCAGGTCTGGCTCCAGTGGGTGTTTCAACTCGTTGATCAGCTTCTTTGCGTGCTTCGGTCACTTTTCTTGCATCGCCTTTGACAGAAATTGTCCTTTCCTCATCTTGTATGAAACGTAGCAAATGTCTTCATGTACCACCAGCCTAATGAGCTTTTCATCCACGCCTTTCTCCTTTGCTAGGTTCATTGTTGATGATATCCTGAACTTCAGCGACAAACTCAGGCGTTCTGAAGGCGTCAGATCGTCGATCATGTGTTTTCCTCTCTGATGTTGCTTCGTAGTCGAATCCTGAATCTTCCAATTGCTTTCTGACCTTTTCCACCATTCTCCTGCTGATGCTGAGAAAGTCTGAGATTTCCTTATTTGTCCTCCCGGCGCGGATTCCAAGAAGAACTCTGTGTCTCTTCCACAAATCTGGAGGTTCAAAATTATTCATAATCAATTATTCTGAAAATAAATAATGGAAATATAGTCACTGTTTTTATGAACAACGGAAGTAAAAAAAATTTGCATAAAATTAGCAGTTGAAAATTGCGAACAAATATCGTCCGCACCCTGTATATATATATATTTATCTAGGGCAGGTAAAATTCCCGAGATCCATGGACAAGTTCTCTCCAGCAGTCTCAGTCCCTCATTATCGCTGCCATGTCCTGCGTCTCGAAGAGACCAGTGTCTATCCTTAGGGCATCAACATATGTTAACCTCGGTCTTCCTCTTCCAGTGTGTCCATGCAGGGGCTCCCACAGGAGCACTGAGTGCAGTGTCAACTCTGGATGTCGATGAGCATGTCCAGCTAACCTCAGTCTGCTCTGTGTCACTTTTGAGGTGACTTTTGGGTGGCTCCCGTACAGCTCTGAGTTCTTCATCCTCAGTGTATACTGATTAATGTTCAGAGCCATCCTCAGCATTCTCATGTAGCACCCATCCACCATCTGAGTGGATTTCTTGGTCAGTGTCGAAGTCTTAGACTTGTAGAGCAGCACATACTCCACTACAGCAACAAAGAGGTGGATCTTCAGGTCTTTACGAAGGTCCGACTTCCACACCGATCTCAAGCTGTGGCACGCTGCCCAGGCTTTGCTCTTCCTCTCGACCGCATCATCTTCTGTATTCCCAATTTTTGCCCCCAAATACAGGAGGTCCTCAACCAATTCTAGCGGTTTCCCGCCTACATTAGTAATCATCATCATCATCACCGTTTTACGTCCGTTCTTCCACGCTAGCATGGGTTAGACGGGTTGTCCTGTTGTGGGCAGTGTCTGGTCGGCTGACCATGCCTTGCTCATACAGGAACTGATCTGGCTTGATTTCTACAGCTGGATGCCCTTCCTAACACCAACCTCATTTACAGTGAGTGCTGGGTGCTTTTTCGTGGCGCCTACACGTCCACTTTACAGTGTGGGCTGGGTGCTTTTTTGCCGTGGCACCTCCACGACCACCTTGCGGTGGGGGGGGGGGGCATATTGTTTATATGCTTCAGCATGTACCCATGGGAGGTCTAAACTATAATAAAAAAGCGCAGGACTGTGTATGGTTTATAATTTTTTATCCCCTTAGTAAAATAAGTTGAATTACTTTGAATAAATAATTGTTTCTACTTTAGGCACAAGGCCAGCAATTACCCAGTGCATTACTGGTACTTTATTTTATCGACCCCGTAAGGATGAAAGGCAAAGTCAACCTTGGCGGGATTTGAACTCAGATCGTAAAGGGACGTAACTATGCTGGAAAGCATGGCGTCCGACCCTCTACTGATACTGCCAATCCACCGCACTTTGAATAAATAATGAATATTACATAATTTATCTAACAAATTTCGTGGCTGTTCATTAAATATATTTTATTACTTATTTAAAGATTCACTTCTTTAAAATTTTCAAATGTCAACACTTCCGGTTAGTGATCGTTTAAATAAATATTCATATATTTCTGTCACTAATTTTCTCCTAATGCAGTTTATATATAATATCGTCTTTTTTTAATGTATCATGGATTACGTTACTGATTACAGTCTTAGTTCAATTTCTGTGTATAATGTCAATTACGGTTTTATTTGATCATATCTACATGTATATATACTTGCGTATAATATCAATATACACACTATACGAGCTAGCAGAAAACCACCCGAGGGGTGGTTTCTCTGCTAGGTATATATATAACGAAGGAAGTGTGGTAAAGGACCATAACGCACCAGAGTACTCGCTATTTTGGGCAGTAGAGTGGGTGATAGGAAAAAGGTTCAGGAGCTTCGACGGCTAGGGGTCCTGAACCTTTTCCTATATATATTAGCCTACATAGAGCAGTCTTTTTTTCTTGTACCTTTCCAACGAAAATACTTTACACACACACACACATATATATTCTAGTCGATCGACGTTCGTCAAATCGGACCGAGGAAACTATGTTTCCGTTGGTCTTTCCAATTGCTAATACTATCTATCGGTCGCAACTCCAGGTAGAAGGAGCAACGTGAAATAAAGTGTCTTGCTCAAGGACATAACGCATCGCCTGTTTCAGGAATCGAACTAACAACCTCACGATTGTGAATCCAATACTCTAACCACTCAGCCACACGCCTTCACATATATATATATATATATATATATATATATATATATACATACACACACACACACATACAAGATAAGCCCGGAAAGATTGAAAAAAAATGTGATAGAAAAGAGTAATATCACGTACTCTTGGGTGGTCTCGAACAATACCTCTTCGCTTATTGGTTTTTCAGCCCCCCCCCCCCATTTTAAATTTTGTTAATCCATCCTCGGAGAAATTTTTCTTTATACATTAAAACACATTTCACACAACCAAAAAAGTACATTACTAGAAATCCCATATATTATAAAATTGTTTTTGTTTTTAAATCAACGAAGACACCTCTTATTCCACCTCTATTATAGTGAAGGCGTGTGGCTGAGTGGTTAGAGAATTGGATTCGCAATCGTAAGGTTGTGAGTTCGATTCCTGGACCAGGCGATGCGTTATGTCCTTGAGCAAGACACTTTATTTCACGTTGCTGGAGTTGCGACCGATAGATAGTATTAGCAATTGGAAAGACCAACGGAAACATTGTTCCCTCGGTCCGATTTGACGAAAGTCGATCGTTCCTATTATTTGAAACCTGAGAGTACGTAGAAAGAAAATGAGACGTCGGGTTTTAGCACTGAGTGAAATTGAAACCAAGAAGTTTGCTCTCTCTCTCTCTGTGTGTGTGTGTAAATGAAAATGTGCGTAATTCTGGCATGTTTATCCAGCTTTTTCTGATATCATGTGCGATAAACTTTTAAACTACCTTGAAATCAATGTTGACAATGTGAGTTTTGGGTCAATAAAGAGTGCTTATTGTATTGGCAATAAATCTTGGGAAAATGATGTTGACATGTCCATCATTGGAGTATTTCGTAAAACTAACCGAGTAAAATCATCTGTCAATTCTTTTTTATCATTTAATCAAAGAGAAAGGGCAGTGCCTATGAACCTGTCCAGGGCCCCCGAGACTGGTGAGAGGGAAGAAGAAAAGTATTCTTAAAACAGAGACCTGGTCTGAATACTTGCAATAGAATGACCCCCAGTATATAGCACACAAGGGCCAAAAGCGAGCGACAGATCAAATACGCCGCCCGGACAGGATTTGAAGTCAGAATGCAGAAATAAACACTACAAGGCATCTGGCTCCACACTTAAACAATACTTAAATAAAGCGATCAATTTTCATTTAGATAAGTTACCATATTTCTAACAAAAGACACTGCCTATGATTACTAATTCATTTTGAAAATAGTCAAGAATTTTAAGGGGTTTAAGCTGATGTTTGGTACATAACAATTCTTACAAAAAATTATGATGGAAGGTTTTTAGATAAATATAAGCACTTTAAAACGAACAGTTTTGTATCAGAAACAAGGAGTTTCACGCGGTTTCGTATTTGAAAGGGTTAAAGATTACGAAAGACTAAACATTTGTTTTAACAGCTTTAAACATCTTTTTATATTACTGAATGGCTTAACAGAATACACGAGCAAAATACTCCCCTTTCTGGAAAATCAAAATGATGTTTCAATTTTTGCGAGATGAAATTGACGAATTACATCTATACAGTCCTGATCGTCATTACAAAAAAAAAAAAAAAAAATGAAAACAGAGAAATCGTTCTGCGATAAATGGTAAATAATTCCGAAAGTATGTTTCTATAAAATTTGAAATGCTGTTGCTTTAATGATTAAAATGTCGTGCCACATGGACAGATGATATATTTATTATTATTTGGAAGAACATAAAGTGGTCATTGAAATGAAAACATTGCAACCATCACAATATTTTCGTTATAGAAAGTGAACGAGTACTTTCAATATTGAATATACATTACTTTCATATTTTGTTGGTATTCTGTAATAGAGCCTAATTCCCGAATTTAATGTATTTTTTTAATATATTATTACATAGAATTAACACTAAAATATATTTTTCGAGAAGTTCTGGTTAGGATCCTATATAAATTTACTACTATAGCAACATTTACGCGAAAGGTTTTAAATGTCAACCTAGTAAATACACATAACTAAAAATAACCAACAACTAAATTTAGATGCTGATATCTTGGTTCACATTATTTACACAGAAACATTGTATGTGAGGTATATAGAGACACTGTCAATTAGAATGAAATAATTCTAAGTCAAATAAACAGACTTTATGTATAATATTTACATGATCTTGTTATCAATCTCTTTATTGAGAGTTAAAACATGTTTTATAATGAATATTTGACAACAAATGTGCGATAGACGTACACACACACACATATATTCATTATATTGTTATATATATTTACCTGGAGGTAGAGCCGGTCCGTATATTTCAGACATTGGCTAAATAAGTTAAATAGTATATCAGATAAATAACAAACAAATTCCTTGATGGCTACAAGATCATTTGTAAATACAAAGTGCTTTTATAAAAAGGATTGTGATTGGTTAAAATGCTAAGGTTGGCTAATCATATCACTTCTTAGTAATAGTCTTCATTCTTTAGGTTGTAGTCGAAAGCACATGTCCTAACTTTATATCTAATATGCCGAAAAATAAAGGGGGTGCTGCGAAAGGAGGGAAAAATAAGGATAGCGGTGAAAAGTCGAAAGAGGAAGGGAAGAAAAAAGATATCAAAGGAGGAACATCGGTTAAAGTAAGTAGAGTTATTGGCTCATTTTCGTTCTCATCATTTACAAAAATTATATTTCAGACAGAGCCAGATTATGTTAGTACGAGGTCGTTAGATATTCTAAAAAGGAGCCCTAAATTAAAAACAAAATATGTCAAAGCAGTATAGTACTGTAGTATAAAGAACTTAGCATGGCTGCCCGTATATTACTATGTTTACTTATTTCAAAGGGTTGAAATATTTGATGGTCAAGGATTTATGAAACTAGAACTTAAGTAATTGAACGTTTAATTTACGTCAAACATTGTTGTTATTGCGATAGTAGTGGTTGTAGGAACTCTGATGACCAACACAATGATTTTTCATTTTAAAATTTGGACACTTGCAACTTCTAAAACTCATAGTATCTTGACAACTTTGCCTGGGCCTTTCGCTAAAGGGGGCACTGGATAGCACTGCCCCTACCCCTACTCTTCAATGATGCATCCTCAAATTTAGAAAAACTATGGTGAATTGCTTATTCCGAAACTCCACCATAAAATTATTGCAAATTAAAGTGACCACCCAGAATGTTCGGTACCTGGCGACGAGCCTGACTTTGCCACGAAGTTAACATTTTTTTTAAAATTTCGCTGCCTCACTCGACGATCTGTATGCATAAAAACATCTATTTCACAATACATTGTCATCTGATGTAAACAGAAGAATCCAGAAGCGGAGGGTAAGTTAGTTGGAAGTAGTAGATACTCGTTCGGACGTCACTTCCTCACATAAATAACATACAGATACTCTAATGTACTGTATATCATCATCATCTAACCATCTTAATCGGGGTCTACTCCTAGGTCTCCTGCCGCAAAATCTGTCCAGCGATTCTTTCCTGAGACATTCCAATCACATGCACATAGTATCGGAATTGTGATCTCTTAATTTGGAGAAGTAGCGGCTCTACATAGAGTAACGTTACTCCAAAGACCGTTCGGAGGAACCCTATTTCGGCCGCTTGTATTCACGATCGTATTCTTTCGGTCGTTCCCCAAGATTCATGACCATGGGGAAAATTCATTTAAATAAAAGGACCCCTTTTGGGATCCCCTATAACAATTACCTCTCTCACAGATTGTTATACAGTGATAACAATCAAAAGAGAAATATAGGTATTATAGAAAGACACTCCCATTGATTTTCGTTCTTTTTTTTTTTTTGTGTGTAATCAATTAAACATAGCTTATGTGCCGCAAATGACTTTTTCCCCGGAAAAAGGTAGGGAGATCCTCGGACCTTTCACCCCCAACCCCCAGTTTTCTTTGTCATTTTTTATATCGGTTTTTTCGTGTGCTACCAACATCTTACCTCCAAACATGCTGCAAGGGACTTTTTTTCCGGAATATGGAGGTGGGACCTTTGGACCTCTCCCCAGAGTCTTCTTTACCCCTTAATCCTTATCCCAAACCTAACCCTAACTCTTTGCAGCATGTTTGGAGGTAAGATTAGTTGGTAACACACAAAAAAAAAAAAAAAAAAATGGTAAAGAAAACTCGGGAGTCTGAGAGTCTCTCCCCCTCTTTCTCTCTCTGCCTTTTCCGGGGAAAAAAGTCCTTTGCACTATATTAGGAGGTAATTTTAATTGATAGAATACAAAATTACTGAAAAAAAAAAAAAAATGATTTCCCACCCTCTTTCTATAAAGTCCGAGGGCCACCTCTGTATTCCTGGGGAAAAAAAGTCCTTTGCAGTATGTTTGGAGGCAAGATTAGGCACACAAAAAAGAAAACGGGTAAAAAAATGGTAAATATTATAGCCCCTTTCTTAAAGTAGTGGGTGAACACACTGAGCCAACATAGGGTAACGGGGACACTCTGGCCCTTTTGTGCACCTGACACCCTCTCTAAGGCTGAAGCCACAATAAAATGCCCTCAGTACATTCTGTAAAGTGGTTGACATTAGTAAGCGCATCCAACCATAGAAAACATACCAAATATGGAATGTGGTAGCAAGATGAGGGACCTCTGGCTCATCTAATCTTGGATTGTGACAACCCACCCAACTCATGCCAACATGGAAAATAGATGTAAAATGATGGTGAGACTACACAATACTGCCAGCAATTATCTCAACATTGACAATTGTGCTTGCATTTTAAATAATGATACACTAAAGTGTCTGTTATATAGGCCTGCGAAGTTAACACATTGACTGCAGTATGTGTATGTGTGTATATATATATATATATATATATATATATATATATTAATGTTATGAGTATCTATGGACTTCAAAAGGTTTTAGAAGCTTAAGACACTCTGCTTTCATAATTAAAACTCATTAAGTGTAGACAATTCCTATTCATGCTGCTACTTACATCACGGCTATAAAATCACTTCATTAGACAAATTACAAGTGATTCATTCTGTAATCACAGCTCTTTATATCACTTCTATACACAGGGATAATTACATAATAATTGGATCAAATGCAATTGCAAATCATCATTGGCATCGCTTTTATGTCAACTTTCCATGTTAGCATGGGTTGGATGGGTCGTCTCAGTTTGAGTCCAGATGGGTTGGAGCGACCTCGTATATTACATATTTAGCATAGTTTTTATGTTGGGATGCACATGGCTTAGTGGTTAGAGCATTGGGCTTCCAATCGAAAGGTTGTGAGTTCAATTCTCAGACCAGGTGATGTGTTGTTTCCTTGAGCAAGACACTTTATTTCACATTGCTCCAGTTTACTCAGCTGTAGAAATGAGATAATAGGGACTGGGGTCCATATCATTCCACTGCAAAGTGGTCGTGGTGGTGCCACGGCAAAAAAGCACCCAGCACTCACTGTAAATGAGGTTGGTGTTAGGAAGGGCATCCAGCTGTAGAAATCAAGCCAGAATCAATTCCCGTCCCACCCTTGCAAGCAGGGAAAAAGCGGACGTAAAATGAAATGATGATGATGAATGATGCCTATCCTAATGCCAACCCCCTTATAGGATGTACTGGGTGCATTTTTCATGACACCAACACTATCACTTTATAGGGTGTATGGGTACATTTTATTGTGGCACCTAGACTAATGCTTTCCAGGGTATACTGGGTGCAATTTATCATGGTACCAAGACTAATGCTTTACAGGGTGTACTGAGTGCATTTTATTGAGGCACTAGAGAGGTTGTCGCATACTAAATCAAACTAGAAAGTCCTCTCCTATCCTATATTAATCTCCATTGGATTCTATTGCCAACCACTGTAGCCTTCAATCTTTCACCATATTTTTACTTTTAGTGTTACTTGTACTGGTGGATAGGTCATTTGCAAAAGGGATAACATTTTGAGTAACCCAGTACATTTCTCTATTAATATCCAGTTTTTGTTTTGTTGTCTAGAGAAAGTGGGTTGATGTGTTAGAAGGGGCTGTTGTTATTGTATTTCACTAAGACAGCATATTGGCAGAATCATTAGTGGGCTGTAAATTCCATTTTTGTTCTTTTATTTTCAGGTGCGCCATATTCTGTGCGAAAAGCAATCAAAGGCTTTAGAAGCAATTGAGAAGTTAAAGAGTGGCATGAAGTTTAATGAAGTAGCTACTCAGTACAGCGAAGATAAAGCTCGGAGTGGGGTCAGTATTATAAAGCAGTAACACTTCATGTGTAATTTATCAATTTTTATCAAACTCAGATATCTTTCTTTAGCATATGACCATTTTTCTTTGTTAGGGGAAGACACATAGTTAGTTGGTTCATGATCATCATCCTTTTACACCTTGTTTTCCATGCTTGCATGGGTTAAACAAATCTTCTGTACCACAGCATCCTTTCACTTATTGTGTTCTTTTGCCATCTCCTCTGTGAGTTTCAAATCCAGTACATTATTGTTGGTTTCAGTCATTTATGTGGTAGCAAAAGGTTAGAGAGCTGTTACCTCTGTTGGCAACAATGGGTTTCTCTCTCAGAGTGATGTTGCATAGTAGTGAGACATGGGTCTCGAATGCAGAGGATTTGTGTACATGCTCTATTGGATGTGTAATATTAGCATGCATGAACAACAGAACACAAATGAGCTGAGAGAAAAACTAGATGCAAAAAGAATTGAATGTAGTATGTAAGAGAGAAGACTTTGCTGTTATGTGTATGGAGGAGGCTAATTGTATATTGAAGTGCCAAGTGTTCAAAGAAAATGGAATCTGTGGGAGAGGGAATCCAAGAAAGATATGGAATAAAGTGTTTACAACTGATTTCAAGGGACTGACCATATGAAGATGACAAAGGATTGCAATTTGTGGTGAAACACTGTGCTGGAGGGGACTCATGCAAACATGACCATCGCTCTTGTACTGGTTCTATGATAAAATGCACCTAACATCCAGCCATAAAATACATGTTGAGTGTGACATGATTCCTGACCCATCAAGAAGGGCAGTATCACTGAATAAGAAATGACTCGGTTCATAATAACCCATCTAACCCAGTGGTGTTGGGTGTGGTGGTAGCTGGAGCAGCTCAAGATGCTGAACCTCACAGAAAATTAGAAAAGAACACAACAGGTAGAAAGACGCTGTGCTGATGAGGGCTCATCTAACCCATGCAAGCATGGAAAAGTGGACCTAGAAATGATGGCATTGGTGATAATGGGGAGGAGGAAGAGAAGGTACAAAGCCTGTGGTAGAGAGAATTTGTTTTGTTTTAGTTAAACCCATTCAGCTTTTCTTCAATTGTTTTGTATTTTCATTTATGGCTGTTTTATTTTTTTTTTTTTTTTATTATAGGGTGATCTTGGCTGGATGACTCGTGGAAGCATGGTTGGACCATTCCAGGAAGCAGCTTTTGCACTCACTCCTAGTTCTGTAAATTCTCCTTCTTACACAGATCCTCCTGTAAAAACTAAGTTTGGTTACCATGTTATAATGATTGAAGGCAAAAAATAATATAAACTATTTTTTCATTATTTGTAGTTTCAATTTATTTCTCAATTTTGTGTTTTATTTAAGTGCATTTAAAAAAAAATTCAATTCATTTTAAGGCCTGAATGAGCTGAGAGTAAAACTGGGCATAAGAAGAATGAGATATAGCTTGCAGGAGAGAAGGCTGCATTGGTATAGACATGCAATGTGCATGGATGATAATAATTAGGTAAAGAAATGCTAGGGGTTTCAAATGGAAGGAAACCAAGAAAGATGTGTGTAGTGGTGGTAAATGCTGATTTCAAGAAACTGAACCTTACAAAGGAGATGACAAAGGAAAGAACAAGTGGAGAGATACTGTACTGAAGAGGATTCATCTAACCAATGCAACCATGAAAATAAAGACAAAAACGATGATGAGGACAAATCCTAATTTGGTCCTGAAATGCTGCAAGAAAATTTGAACTATTTAAAATGACAATAACTCGTAATCACTGGTTTTGCAGATATATCATCATCATCGTTTGTTTTTCCGTGCTTGCATGGGTTGGATGGGTCCTTTTCAGCATAGCATTTCTCCACTCACCATGTTTCTTCGCCATCTTTTTTGTGATTCTTAGTGATTTGAGGTCAGCTCTCACTACCTCTGTCCAGTTCTTTCTCAGTCTACCTCTATTGCTGCTTCCATCCACTGAGTTTCCTGGCACTTCTTCAACCATCAATCATGATTCATGTGCATCACATGTCTGTACCAACGCAGTCTTCTCTTCTGCACAACACCTCAGATTCCTCTTAAACCCAGCTTCTTCCTCATTTCTTTTATGTGTGTGTGTGTATATCATCATCATCGTTTAACGTCCATCTTCCATGCTAGCATGGGTATATGTATATAAATGGTCATGTTGGACAACATTGTTACGGCTATGACGGGATCCATGGAGGCTATGGGTTTGGTAGCAGAAATGAGGAATGCATCAGAATCCTGGAATTCTGTGACGCAAATAACCTAACTATCTGTAACACAAACTTCAAAAAATGAGACAATCACTTGATCAACTATAGATCAGGGGAACACGCCAGTCAGATAGATTATATCTTTACCAGAAGACGTGACAAAGTGTCTGTTGTAAACACTAAATCCCTCCTCCGTGAAGAATGCACCTCCCAACATAGCCTCATAGTTAGTGACCTCATAGTCAGGACGAGACGTTCTCGACAACAGAGGAGGACTATCCTGAGAAGAAGAATATGGAAGTTAAAGGACCACACAGCCAGTAGCAAATTTAAAAGCATATTACTTGATGTTCTTGTCAGTAAGGAAGAGCAATTAGAGTTGTACAATATAGAGGAACATTGGGAATTCCTGAAAGCTAACCTGCTGAAGGTGACAGATGAAATCTGTGGCTGAAGCAGACCTATAGGCAGGAGGAGAGTAACTTGGTGGTGGAACAGTAAGGTGGAGGAGTCAATCAAGGCCAAAAAGCAAGCTTGGAAAGTATGGCTGTAGTAGAGAACACTATCAAGTGGCCAGGAGGGAAGCTAGGAGACAAGTGTACTTTGCAAGAAGGGAAGCAGAGGAAAGAAAGTTCAAGCATGTTCTACAACGCGAGGACCAAAAATGTGAGGTGTTCAGGATTGCTAGACAATGTGTCAAGGAAAACCGTGATATTGTCGGGGAGAAGTGTGTCCGTAATGGTGATGGTATACTTGCCATCACTGATGCTGATAAGAAGGTAGCCTGGAAGTGTCACTACGAGAGGCGACTAAATGAGGAGAATAAATAGGAAAAAGATAGTCTGCCCCAAATCGATCCAATAGAGGGACCAGCAGTGCAAGTTGAAGGTAGTATAATAAGTAAGGCAATCAAAGATATGAAGACAGGCAAAGCAGCTGGGCCTTCGGAGATAGTTGCTGAAATGCTGAAAGCATCTGGATCGGTGGGACACACTATGATCACCCGGATAGTAAACCAAGTCATACAGAATGGGGTCATACCAAATGACTGGCATAGCAGCATCATCATTAACTGTTACAAGGGTAAAGGAGATGCCCTAGATAGGGGAAACTATAGAGGCATTAAATTAATTGACCAGGTCATGAAGGTCAGAGTTATAGTGCAGCTAATCAGAGCGAATTGATCTAGATGAAATGCAGTTTGGGTCTGTGTCAGGTAAAAGTACCACAGACGCTCTTTTCATTGTACGACAACTACAGAAGTACCTAGCTAAAAGTAAACCCCTATACTTAGCTTTTGTTGACTTGGAGAAAGCCTTTGACAGAGTCCCCAGCTCCATTATCTGGTGGGCTCTTAGAAAACTAGGTGTTGATGAATGGCTTGTGGGAGCTATACAAGCCATGTATAAAGAAACAGTCAGCAAGGTTAGAATTAACAACAAATATAGTGAAGAATTTAGTGTAAAAGTTGGTGATCATCAAGGCTCTGTCCTTAGCCCCCTCCTATTTATCATTGCCCTTCAGGCTATAACAGAGGAGTTCAAGACCGGCTGCCCATGGGAACTTCTATATGCAGATGATCTAATGCTCATAGTTGAATCGATGGCTGAACTAGAGAAGAAATTCCAAACATGGAAGCATGGCCTAGAATCAAAAGGCCTTAAAATTAACTTGTCTAAGACTAAAGTTCTAGTATATAGGAAGGAAAATAGGGCACTGGTCCCCTCTGGGAAATGTCCATGCTCAGTGTGTAGGAAAGGAGTAGGCAGAAACTCCATTTTATGTCTCAAATGCAAAATATGGGTGCATAAAAGATGTAGTGAGATCACAGGTAAGCTAACTAAGAACATAGATTTTATATGTGAGCGGTGTTGAGGTGCAATAAGTAGCAAGTGCCCACAAGATACTAGCTCCTTCTATTGCCCAGATGGTTCTATAGAAATAGTGGACACCTTCCGTTAACTAGGTGACAAAATCAGCAGTGGTGGAGGATGCTCTGAAAGTACAGTAGCCAGAATCAGAATGGGATGGAAAAAGTTCAGAGAGCTTATACCACTATTGGCCGCTAAAGGTTTCTCTCTAAAAATGAAAGGCAGACTGTATGATGCCTGCATACGAACAGCAATGTTACATGGCAGTGAGACATGGGCATTGTGTGCAGAGGATCTGCGCAGATTGGAGAGGAACGAAGCTTGCATACTCTGTTGGATATGTAATAGTAATATATGTGAATGGCAAAGCATAAATGAACTAAGTGAGAAATTAGGAATAAGAGGGATCAGATGCTGTTTACTTGAGAGAAGACTACGTTGGTATGATCACGTGATGTGCACGAAAGACGACAGCTGTATAAAAAAGTGCAGGGCCATCAAAATTGATGGAAGCTACGGAGTAGCAGACCCAGAAAAACCTGGGACGATTTGATAAATTCCGACCTTACACACTTACACCTCTCTAAGACAATGTCACTGGACCGAGATCTTTGGCGCTACGCAGTAATACAGAAGACCCGCCTTGCCTAAGTACAAAGCGAAACCTACAGTCAGTAGGCACCTCTTAACTAAAAATACACCCCCATCCCACTACCCCTACCCACACCCCCCATATACACCACCCCTTTCTCTGTAAAGTTATGTTGGTACCACAACATCCAGTCCTAAATAAATGAGGTCGTGTAGGTGTCACGACAAAAAAAAACACAGTCCATGCTGTAATGTGGCCGTGTAGGTAACACGGTAAAAACCTCCCAGTCCACACTGTAAACGTGGTTGGTATTAGGAAGGGCACCCAGCCGTAGAAAACCTACCAGACAGTCCTATACGAGCAAGACAACCAATCTTGCTTCAAGTGGGACAATTCCGTCTAAACCCATGCTAGCGTGGAAGATAGATGTTAAACGATGATGATGATGATGATGATGATGATATATATATATATATACATACATACATACACATATGTGATGACACAGGACCGAGATTTCTGGCGTTATGCAGTAATACAGAAGACCCGACTTCCTATGGGTATAGGCCGAAGCTGAAGCATATATACAGTATGCCCCACCCCACCCTCCCACTGTAAAGTGGAAGGGTAGATATCACAACAAAAAGCACCAAGTCTACACTAAAGTGGTTGTGTAGGTGTCACAACAAAAAGCACCCAGTACTCACTGTAAATGAGGTTGGTACTAGGAAGGGCATCCAGCTGTAGAAATCAATCCCAAATCAGTCCTGTATGAGCAAGACATGATCACCTGACCTAGCATTGCCCACAACAGGAAAAATCGTTGAACCCATGCTAGCGTGGAAGAATGGACATAAAACGGTGATGATGATATATTAAGTTAGATGGGTCTGTAATACAGCATATTTTGATAAGTCTCATTCCTACATACCCACCCTACTGTGAACAGTACAATCACGGATCGACCCATTCAATGGTGCAGATGGAATTTTTTATGAAGTTTGGAAAGGAATTTATTCAACTGGATGCTGAAGAATAAACTAATTATCTTCTTAGATTTGAAGCCATAGTTATATAGGTGAAGATACCAATTAATTGACATGAATGATTCTATATTAGTTAAACCTTTTTTGACATGAAACTGCCTGAAACCACCTCTGATTCTATGATACCAAACTGTTTTCTGTAAGAAACTTTGCTGTGTTATGTTATAAAAGTCAACTTAATGAGAAAATTAGATATATTACTAAGCCCCTCCAACACAAACTTAATAATAATAATAAAGTTAGTTATCCCTCCAAATATTGAAAAATTTGAAAAGTCATATGCAGTGTCTTTCATTAGAAATATGGTAATAAAAGGATTAAAGTTTTGGTAAAGTGACCTTAGTTTTCCAATGTTGAAATTAGGAAGTAAAAGGGGATAAACAGAAGCAAGAAATAAATATAAAGTACTTGTAGACTGAATGTAAAGTGTCAGTCCTACTGTGGAATAAATGTGTCAGTAATTCTACTGTGGACTTTTCATAAAGTGACTGTCTTTCTATTGTGGAATAAATATAAAGGTTTAAGTTTAAAAAAATTCAAAATTTGGAAAGCAAATGCAAATAAGAACAAAAATTAATGGTAGATGAAAAAAAAACCTATTAAAGTGTGTAGTGTTTGACTGAAAGGTAAAATCATTAAGTTTAAATGTCTTCTAATTTTAGTAATAACTTTCAAGACTCCTAATTACCATTGCTTAAGTGCTTTCCAGAGATCAGGCCACACGGCACACAGAAGGCTTTTAACATATCAGGCCAAATTTCATCCTCCCCAGCAGATTTACTGCATTTGAGCTCTTTAAATGCTCTTGTGACCTCAGTCTCTGAGAGTTTAGTTGTCGCCCCCAGATGCACTTGGTGTACATCAGAATATGCTGTTGTGAATGGGTATCAGCAAGGTATTCTCTTCACCTTGTGAGGATGCACCTCTCTGAAGAGAGAACCCCAGACATATTCCTGATAGGCATGGAAGGAGACTTATGGGCGGATGGTTTGCCAGGACATTTTATTTGCTAATCTGAAGTTGAATTCCAGCTTAACCCCAGTCTCCCCACTTTGGATGCATTTACTGACTCTACTGCAACTTTTCTCACCTGCTTGTACCGCAAGTGCAAGAAGGAGGACTTATTTGCAAGCCAAATTTTTTAGCCTCCTTTGCTTGAATGGCATTTTTGTTCACTTGAGTGAACCAAGGCGTCTTCTAGTCACTTGACACCACACCAAGCCGTTTTTGCCTGTAGCATTTAAGAGCTGAACAGTCTCCACTCCATTTCAATGTCCTCAGTTTTCTCAGGGAGTTCTCTGAATTATGGATGCAATAGTATCCGCAGGCCTATTCCTGAATTTCTTATCTGCCAGTATTTCCCACTTTATCATGTAGGTTGAGCTGGACCTGTAAGCTTTGTGGGCTCTCTTGGCTTTAGGTAGTCCCAGGTTGCAGATCACTATATGGTGATCTGTTGGCAGCTCAGCCCTTCTCTTAACACAAACACCCAGTATAGAATCAAAGAAATCAGAGACAATAACAAAATCAATTATTGATCTTTGTCCCTGATTTCCTTTATACCATGTGTATTTATAGATGTCTTTGTGCTGGAAAAAGGTTTCATAATAGAAGTCTAATAAAACCTCTCTGTTTGCATTTAGATTGGTACTAACAGGTACTTTGAAGTCTCCCATTAGGATATATGTTTCATGCAGTACAAGGCATTAAGAGTTAATGAGTAAATGATTCTAACATGCTGCATGTTAGTAGTTCACATATATATCAGAAAATTTAAAAGAAAAGGCTAAAGTGATTACTAGATAAAATTTTAATACTATCTATCATATCTGTCAACTTAGCTTTTCATCCTTTCAGGGCTGATAAATAATGTTCAAATCTTGCCTTCTGTCATTGGAAGAGTAATGGCACTTCTGCAAACGTTATACAGTATTAGCAATGGAAAGACCAATAAAAACATCATTTCTTTTGTCTAATATAAAGTACCACTTTTGGGTGGATTGGCAGATGCTTTGAAGTATTTCTTATGGGCCTTTACATTCTAAGTGTGCTGGCAACACCCCTGATGTGAAGCTGTATCAGCATTTGCCTTTCCTTTGGACAACAGGGACATGAAGATGGGAGACTTGCATTCATGAATGACTGCTTGTCTTCTAAAATAAAAAAAAAAAAAAAAAAAAGAACTTTCCCTGGCCAGCGACTTGAAGAGGAAACTTCCAGCAGGTGGTCAACCATAACAGAACTTTATCTGTGTCATATCTATAGCAGACTGGAGCAATGTGTGACACATCAATATGATTATTCATATAATATGAGAAATTATACATTTGAAATTGTTGAAGAAAAGAAAAAAATTTGGTATGATCTTGAAATTATTTGTGACCTGAGAGTATGTTAACAAAAAGGTCAAGGTGATAGAGTAAAGTTTGTAGATTTAACTGTAGCTAGATCTGGTAGCAGCTGGAGCAATAGTGTATATAGTTCAGTAGTGTTGAGGGTAGAAACAGAAGGAAAATGATTACAAGTTTTGTGTGTGTGTGCAATAGTGTGTGTGCATTAAAGTATGATAGAAAGGACATCCATCTGTAGAAACCATGCTAAAACTGGAATTATGTAAGCTAGATATGACACTTTGTCCCTCTGGGAGGACAGCTACTCTGATTAAGTACTAACTTGGTGTGTGATGACCAATCCTACTAATGGTAGCATGGAAGAACATATTCAGTGATGATGACAATAATGTGAATGAATAAAGAATAAAGAGATGTGAAAGGTGTCATTCAGTATAAAAATCATTAAGAAGAATGAAATAAATAAGAGAAGTACAGATTATCTGTTATATAAAATCAATTTATAACAAGGAATTGGTAACTATGTTGCTCTGTGCATAGTTTCACCACTTCCACATCCACCACTACAACTGTAACCGTCTCAGTACACACTCTCTACCTTTCTCACACATTCCAGAAAACTATTATGTTCCCTCATTCATTTATTCTCTTTTTTTTTCTCATTCTTTCTCCATTCGAATTGAATGGACACAGCTTTGGTTGTATCTTCACTTACTCAATAATTTAATTAAGTCAGAACTCAACCGATCAGAGTGTACACTTAAATGTTAATCAGTGAGGAAGACGACTTTGTGTGGGTAGGAAATGTTATATATATCATCATCACCGTTTTACGTCCGTTCTTCCATGCTAGCATGGGTTAGACAGGTTGTCCTGTTGTGGGCAGTGTCTGGTCGGCTGACCATGCCTTGCTCATACAGGAACTAATTTTGACTTGATTTCTACAGCCGGATGCCCTTCCTAACACCAACCTCATTTACAGTGAGTGCTGGGTGCTTTTTTCTGTGGCGCCTACACGTCCACTTTACAGTGTGGGCTGGGTGCTTTTTTGCCGTGGCACCTCCACAACCACTTTGCAGTGGAAGGGTGTGGGGGCATATTGTCTATATGCTTCAGCTTGTACCCATGGGAGGTCGGGTACTCTGTATTACTGCGTGACGCCAGAGGTCACGGTCGTGTGTCATCGCCTTTGAGAGGTGTAATTGGGTAAGGTTGGCTTTTATCACCTCATCCCAGGTCTTCTTGGGTCTCCCCACTCCGCGGTTTCCATTGACTTCTACTGCTCTGCACCTTTTTATGCAGCTGTCATCCTTCATACGCATCACATTTCCATACCAACGCAACCGCCTCTCCTGCACACAGCATTTGATTCCTCTTATGCTCAGTCTCTCTCTCAATTCATTTATGCTTTGCCGTTCACGTATATTACTATTACACATCCATTGGAGCATGCAGGCTTCGTTTCTTTCTAATCTACGTAAGTCTTCCACCTTCAGCGCCCAGGTCTCACTACCATATAACATTGTTGTTCGGATACACGCATCATACAGTCTGCCTTTCATTTTGTGGCAATAGTTCCCTGAACTTCTTCCATCCCGTTCTTACCCTAGTTATTGTACTTTCTGAACACCCACCTCCACTGCTAATTCGGTCACCTAGGTAGCCGAAGCTGTCTACTGTTTCTACAGAGCCCTACCAGAGATTGGTGGTACTTGTTTCCTGAGATTGGTGGTACATGTTTGCTGTCCCAGCACAGCTGCTACATGTGAAGCCTACATTCTTAATTAAGCTTCCTGAGATCCCGCTACATCTCTTGTGTACCCATTGTTTGCATTTGGGGCAGAGAATGGAGTTTCTACCTACACCTTTCCTACAAACTGAGCAAGGCCATTTCTCTGAGGGGATCTGGGTTCTGTTTTCTCGTCTACTTTCAAGGACCTTAGTCTTTGTCATGTTGACTTTGAGACCGTTTCTTTCTAGTCCCTGCTTCCAAGTTTGGAATTTCTTCTCTAGTTCTTCCATAGATTCAGCTATAAGTGCGAGGTCATCTGCATACAGGAGTTCCCATGGGCATCTGGTCTTAAACTCCTCCGTTAATGCCTGCAGGACTATGATGAACAGGAGAGGGCTAAGAACAGAGCCCTGGTGGACACCAACCTGTACGCTAAATTTCTCGCTATACTCATTGCTAATCCTAACTTTGCTGACTGCTCCCCTATACATGGCTTGTACAGCTTTCACAAGCCATTCATCTACTCCTAGTTTTCTAAGAGCCCACCAGATTATAGCACGTGGAACTCTGTCAAAGACTTTCTCGAGATCAACGAATGCCAGGTAGAGTGGCTTACTTTTAGCTAGGTACTTTTCCTGTAACTGCCTCACAAGGAAGAGGGCATCAGTAGTGCCTCTTCCTGGTACAAACCCAAATTGCATCTCGTCTAGTTTCACCCGGTCCCTAATCAACTGTGCTATAACTCTTTCTGTTACTTTCATGACCTGGTCCATCAGCTTTATACCTCTATCTAGTGCATCACCTTTACCTTTGTAGCAGTTGACAATGATGCTACTGCACCAATCTTTTGGTATGACACCTTCTAGTATTACCTGGTTAACAATACGTGTGGTTATAGTGTGACCTACAGACCCAGATGCCTTCAGCATCTCGGCAGCTATACCCGATGGACCGGTTGCTTTCCCCATCTTCATATCTTTGGTTGCCTTACTTACTACGCTGCTATATATATATATATATATATATATAAACTGTTGCTAGCAAATGGAGTAGTGGAAACTAATTAATTAGTCCAGGAAGAGAGAATCTAATTCTCTCCCCATACTTTGTCACAGTATTGTTATATATATATATCATCATCATCATCACCGTTTTACGTCCGTTCTTCCACACTAGTATGGGTTAGACGGGTTGTCCTGTTGTGGGCATTGTAAGGTCGGCTGACCTTATCTTGCTCATACGGGAACTGATTCTGGCCTGATTTCTACAGCTGGATGCTCTTCCTAACACCAACCTCATTTACAGTGAGTACTGGGTGCTTTTTTGCCGTGGCACCTCCACGACAACTTTGCAGTGGAATGATATGGACCCCAGTCCCTATCATCTCATTTCTACAGCTGAGTAAACCGGAGCAATGTGAAATAAAGTGTCTTGCTCAAGGAAACAACACATCACTCGGTCTATAATATATATATATATGTATGTATGTATGTATATATATATATATATATATATATATATATATATATATATATATATGATGAAGAAACAATCTTGTCTAGTGCCGTGTGTAAAGATAGAAGGCAGGGGCGGGAAGGTCAATGTACTGCCACTAGAAATAGCAGCAGTTATATATATATATATATATATATATATATATATATATATATATATATATATGATAATAATGGAGCTGCGGCGTTGCAAATGGGTTACATATGAAAAAGTAAGTCCTTCATCAGTGGCCTTCCAACCGTCCTAGGCATTTCATCGCTTTAAGGGCCATATACCTCAGGTTGGTGCGAACAACGGCTAAAAAAAATCGTTGGGACACGTAAATAAAGGGGACGTTAGGGTGAACAAACAAAATGGTTTAAGCAACAGAAAGTGAGAAGAAAGAGACAAGTCCCAGATTTCTATGAATATAAACTCGGTGAAATCGTGAACGAGAGAATAAAGACCATCAAACCTGGTTGAAATGTGAGCAAGGAAGGAATTTCGCACAGGTCTAACGGGGGGAAGAAGAAGGGGTCTGGTCTGCGAATTCGGTAAACATAAGTTCTGTGAAGTCGCAGTCGAGAGAGAGAGAGAAAAAAAATTCATACCGGCTTGGCAAAGAGCGCGCGAGAAAAGAAATCGGACAGGTCAAACGGGAAGAAAGAGGAGGAGAGGTAGTGACAGAGAATGAGTGAGTGAAAGTTGAGGAGGAGGCTAACAGAGAGAGAGAGACTGCTAGAAAGGGTAAAGATACAATGAACGAAACAGACGGGTGGCAGCATACATATATACATACATATACACATACACATATATATATATATCCCTATATGTATTTTGCATGTAGGGAAACATACTTTATTATTATTAATCTCCCCTGGTCGAGATAACATTTTGGTCGTTTTAACTGCTGCTATTTCTAGTGGCAGTACATTGACCTTCCCACCCCTGCCTTCTATCTTTACACACGGCACTAGACAAGATTGTTTCTTCATCATACATTCTCATCCGGGAATAGTTCTGTATGGCGCCAGTTCGTGATTTGAACTCGGGAATTTTACTCTGACGAAAGTCTTCTCTCAATGGATTTCCGCATGGATTATCCATTTATTTTGAGACTTGAAACCGCGCGGTAAGGGTAATTATAGCAGGTACAGTGAACTTTTTAAAATTTATTTTAAAACTTTTTCTTATTTGGTAAACCTTGATTATATATATATATATATATGTATATATATACATATATGTATATATATATATATCTTCTATACATATAACAGTGAGGATGTGTGTGTGTGTCTGTGGACAACTTTGGACAGCTAAAGCTTTTACAATTCCCAACCGAATTTGACCAAATTTTCTGTGCACGTTGCACTTGTCGTTAAGATGGTCACTCGTACCAAAGCCAGAGCTAAACAAAAAAAAAATTAATGAATATATATATATATATATATGCATTAATTTTTTCTGTTTAGCTCTAGCCTTGGTACGAGTGATGAAGAACGTGTCCTGCATGTGCAACCCAACAGAAATGGAAAGACACATCCAACACTTTATCAACCGCATGCAGTTCTCTGGCTACAACCAAAGAGACAGAGTCAGAGTATACGAAGGAGCCACGGAGAAGTATAAGATCCTCATAGAACTGGACATGAAAGGAATTTGCCCATTATACAGGAGCAAATCATGGACTACCTTAGATAGAACTAAACATAAGATAGGGAAAGCCACCCCATGGTACGACAACCAGCGATACCAGAGTGTCATGTTCGTGGACGCTACCCCTGGAGGGAAATTAGCTAACCAGTGTAGAAAGGCTCTGAGAAAGACCCACTTAAAGATTAAGGTGGTAGAAAAGCCAGGAACTACCATAAAATCCCTGATCAGCAAAACATACCCTTTTAAGAAAACCCACTGTACAAATAGGAAATGTATTATATGTAAAGTAAACCCCCAGATAAGCTGTAAAACTAGAAACGTAGTCTATAGCATAAGATGTACAGAGGGTACTTGCAGAAACATGACAACAACATACATAGGTGAGACAGCTGGTAGCATAGGTGAAAGGATAGACCAACACTGGGGGGAACTAAAAGGATGAAAAAACGGTTCAGTACTATACAAACATGCTAGACAACAACATGACGGTAACATAGACAACATAGAAATTAAAATAATATCTAAACATAGAAATGACCCAGCAGATAGGCAAGTGAAATAGAACTTAGAAGGCCAAAGCTAAACAGAAAAAATGAATGGAATAACAACACCCAAACAAACAATACTGACTTAAGAGAAATATAAATAAATAAATAAATAAATAAATAAATATATACACAAGCACAATAACAACAAACACATATAAGCACACACTAGTAAACTAAGATAGAATACAATAACCAAAACACAGTTACCCAAACGCGAACACACACCAAACACTATACACACTCGCAAACGCAGAGAAGAAGACAAAAATAAATAAATAAACATTAAATAAAGATGGCGTAAATATACAATACAACAGGAGGAACATAATAGCACCACTGACGATGTTGCAGATGTGCAATGAAAGAACTGTGTTAGACTATATATATGTGTTTATATCTATATTATAGCTGTATTTTTGACCGTTGGTCAGTCAATGGTAAACATTGAGGACCGAATGAATTAACTGATATAAAAGATACAGAAGTGAAAACCAACCTAACAGTGAGTGTGTTCTGTTATTAATTCTGGCAATATTATTACAACAATATGACCCTCCCCAAGTATAACAATATATATATATGTATATATATAAATAAATTTAGTCCTTCATCAGTGATCTTCCAGCCTTCATTGGTATTTCATCGCTTTAAAGACCGTATACCTCTGGTTGGTGCGAGCAATGGCTAAAGAAAGTCGTTGGGACACGTAAATAGGGGGAACGAGCGAGACAGTAAATAAACAAAGATGGTAATGCAACGAAAAGTGAGGAAGAACGAGTCAAGTCCCTGAAATCGAGAGAGAATAAAGACCATCCAACCTGGTCGAAATGTGAGTGGGGAAAGAATTTCGCACAGGTCAAACGGGTGGAAGTAGGAGAGGGATTAGCAGAGAGTGAGTGAGTGAAAGTGTGAGGAAGAGGCTAACAGAGAGAGTGACTGTCAGAGGGGGTAAAAGGAAGTGAGAGATACAGAGAAAGGGGAAGCAGTAAGAAAGAAATATATAAGAAAAATATATAAATATATGAAAAATATGAAAACATGGCATGCTGCGTGGTTGCAAATGGGTTACATATGAATAAAGTTAGTCCTTCATCAGTGATCTTCCAGCCTTCATTGGTATTTCATCGCTTTAAAGACCGTATACCTCTGGTTGGTGCGAGCAACGGCTAAAGAAAGTCGTTGGGACACGTAAATAGAAGGCTGGAAGATCACTGATGAAGGACTAAATTTATTCATATGAAATCCATTTGCAACCACGCAGCACGCCATGTTTTCATATTTTTCATATATTTATATATTTTCCTCGCTGTGACCCGTCTGTTTCTTTCTTACTGCTTCCCCTTTCTCTGTATCTCCCACTTCCTTTTACCCCCTCTGCCAGTCACTCTCTCTGTTAGCCTCTTGCCAATGCCTCTAGCTGCACAGCACATAGAAGGCGCCTCACCTGGCCACTTCATTGCCTTGCAGGATGTACAGACATTATCCATTTTGCCAATGGAAACTGTAGGCAGAAGTCCGTAATCCTCAGAGGGATTATATCTTAAGGCTGCTTTTACCCAGCCTGAGCTCTTGGCAGCAGTAGCTAATGTATGCCTGGAACACTTAGCAGCAAGCCTGTTGTCTCTGTCTGCCGTGGACTCCTCTGCAAGCGCTTGTTGACGACGAAGGCGAACTCCAGCAAGCCTCGTCTGACGGGATGTTGGTGACTCCTCTGCAAGCGCTTGTTGGTGACGAAGGCGAACACCAGCAAGCCTCGTTGTACGGGATGTTGGTGACTCCTCCGCAAGCGCTTGTTGGTGACGAAGGCGAACATCAGCAAGCCTTGTCGTGACTCAACCAGCCAGGAAAGACGTATATCAGCGAGTCGAGATTCGCGCTCAGCAGGTGTTTCCTAGAGAAAGTTAAATAATGCTACTGGTTAGCTAAGCCAAAGGCACTGTGCCAATAGTAAATGAGAAAAGTGTAATATGAACAAAAGGGAATCAAGGTAAGACAATAAATTTAATATAACTACGATTAGAATGTTGTAGTTGCTTAAAAGTGGTGACAGTTAGGATAAACGCAGTGTTTGCTAACATTAAAGGAGAATATTGCATAAAGGATTAACCAATTGTGAATGAACGCATACCTGAGAACGCCTAATTCGTCGTCTCAAAGCAGTAGCTGTATCTTTTTTGGAGGTAAGTCTTGAACGTTTCCGTGTGGGCATAACGACGTGTAACGAAGCTGTTTGGTTAAAGAGAGGTGACACCAGATTCGTACAGAGAGAGGTGACACCAGATTCGCTAGCATGGTTACTGGTGAATGGGAAGGTTTGGAAATATGATTATAATAACTTACCGAATTTTCCGGCCTATAAAGTGCACTTAAAATACCTAAATTTCATAAAAAAACAGCTCTGCGCTTTATACTCCGGTGAGCCTTATATATAAATAATACAATGGTAATCAATCACGGCTCTAACAGAAGTAATAGATCTAGACTAAAAGTAAAGAAGATAGCATTTTCCTGGTTGGCCTTACACGCCGTTGCGCGGACCTGATTTTAAATGATATGCCTTATATCCCGGTGAGCCTTATAGAGCGGAAAATACGGTATTTATTGGAAAAGAATACGAATTCATGACCAAGGTGTGACAAAATTGGTGTCTATCAGTGCCTGAAACAAACTTGTCCAAAACCCTGGGATCTTTCTCGTTAAGTATCCACCCAAAAGGAACCGTTTCTTAGTTACAAAAAATAACCAAATTGAATAGCTATATTTCTGACATATCATGCCAAAAAGAACAATATATTCAAAACATTTTCTAAAGTACATTCAATCTCTCTTTTTGACCGATGTCTTAATAAGCAAATTATCGATTTTTTATTAGCTGTCAGTGTTTATCTATATGCAGGTGTGTACGTGTGCGCAATCAATTGCACTGCATGAAGATGGTCTATGGCAACTAATAAAAAAATTAAAGAACAATAGCAATTTGCAAATACGCTCTTAACATTTAGTCGTAAACAGAACAAAAAATGCCATTAGAGGTGGGCTAATCATGGAAAAGACACAAACCCTGGTGAACTTACGTTTAAAAACCCGAAAACTTACTCACTTCCTGTGCAAAAGGCTGTGACAATAGTGTCATGAATTAAGTAAATTTTTAGAACCTTTTGTTTAAAAAAGGAAAAAATTGGTACGGACGTAACATTTTGTACAACTTTGTATGTGTCCAATACAACTTGGTCAAATTTAGTAAATTTAGTAATTTTTTTTCAAAAAGCATGATTATTTAAGACTGTTTGAAAATTTACTCACTGCTTTTAGCTTTTGGCATCACAAAAGACACAATTAAATTTGGTTTCCTTTCAGATAGGGATAATACTGTATTTGCACTTGAATAAGGGGGAATATGAAAAGTTTAACGCTAAGATGTCGAAAATCCCCTAGTCCCAATGGGGATTTTTAAATTTAAGGAAGGCGAAAAATGAATTAAATTTAACTGAAATGGCATGCAAGTAGTTTAAGTGGGCAAATTCTGTAAAGGTCCGTTTAGTGAGACGGCCGGATTTATTGTTGTTCACAAAAAGCGGATACACACAAAGAGAAAAAGGCGGTTCGCACGTGCGTGCATACCTGTTTGTGTATCTATCGTTGAGAAAACATACTGCTCATGGTATAGATAGGCTGTCCAATCACAGTGTGTGCGTGCTTATATGGGCATATAAAATTGATTTTGATTGCGTCAGGTGTAAACTAAAAGTGCTTGTGTTCGAATACATACACATTAAATTTCATTGAAATCGAAAGATTTTTGAAAAAAATATGAAAAACATTCTGTCATATATTTTGTTGACTACAATTATTTAAGAATTCTACTCAAAGAACCCTAAATATCTGTTTGTAAAGCCTTCCATTTTCCCATAAAGAGAGGCGTAGATTTGCATATTTCCACAATATGGCGCCATTGATAATTAAACTATGAATAATTGTCTGCCCTAACTCTTAAATGTCTCATTTAACGCATGATTTATGAGTTTAAAAAAACTTTCTGAATTTTTGCAGCCTTGGAGTAACTCCTAATGGATCTATTATTGTGGTAATATCAAATTTCATTGAAATCGGACGAATTCTGAAAATATCGATTTTTGCCTCTTATATATTATCATCATCATCACCGTTTTACGTCCGTTCTTCCACGCTAGCATGGGTTAGACGGGTTGTCCTGTTGTGGGCAGTAGCCGGTCAGCTGACCATGTCTTGCTCATACGGGAACTGATTCTGGCTTGATTTCTACAGCTGGATGCCCTTCCTAACACTAACCTCATTTACAGTGAGTGCTGGGTGCTTTTTTTCCGTGGCGCCTAGACGTCCACTTTACAGTGTGGGCTGGGTGCTTTTTTTGCTGTGGCACCTCCACGACCACTTTGCAGTGGGATATATATATATTGTTATACTTGGGGAGGGTCATATTGTTGTAATAATATTGCCAGAAATAATAACAGAACACACTCACTATGGAGATATAAAAGATGCAGAAGCGAAAACCAACCAAACAGTGAGTGTGTTCTGTTACTATATATATATATTTATATAGCTGAACATTTCAAAAATCTCTACGGAATTAAAATTGAATACTTCGTCATCATCATCATCATCGATTAACATCTATCTTCCACACTAGCATGGGTAAGATGGGTTGGTCCCATTTAGAGGCAAGTTGGGTCGGGTGACCGTGTCTCGCTCATATAGGAGAGTTTCTCTATACCTTGAGAAAAACGTAGTATACTTCTGTACTATCAACTCAGGTAGCTTGGCATGGTATTACATTGGTTCCACAGTTGGTGTTTTCAAAAAACGGTGGTACATGCACAGACATTCTATGATTAATAAGAATCAATCAAATACAACAACTCTTGCCAATAAAATATGGCAACTCAAGAGATCAGCTGGAAAATACTGTCAACTGCTAAGGCCTATCAAACTGGTATGTCCCATTGTAGGCTCTGTAATATGGAGCTCTTCCAAATTCTTAATTTTAGTAAAACCCTTCTTAACAGCAGAATTGGACGAACTGTCTTTTGCCGGCATAAATCAGCATCGAAGTTCCTGAACTTTAGACCAACTTAACTCCATTTTCTACTCCTTATTCCTTTTTATACTTTTAGCACCTATTACGATATCAAATTATCACAAGCTTCATAATTACGTAAGAATAACTTAAAAACATTTGTATTAACATCATTATTTTTATTTTTATTTGTATTTACATCATTTATTATCTTGGCAGTATCGGTAGAAGGTCGGACGCCATGCTTTGACGCATAGGTTACGGCCCTTATCATTCTGAGTTCAAATCCCGCCGAGGTTAACTTTGCCTTTCATCCTTACGGGGTCGATAAAATAAAGTACCAGTAATGTACTGGGTATTTGCTGGCCTTGTGCCAAAAGTAGAAACAATTATCTTATATATATACACCTTTCACCATTTGTCTTTGTATTTCTCCACTTAAACATACTTTATCTCGATAATTTTATCCTATAATATAATACATCTCAAACTAGCTATTTTACATAGTAATGTATATTCGTCCGTATGTTTATTTTCTTTTCTCTCTTCTTCATATCCCCATATTCACTATTAATTTCTATCCTCCTCTGCTCCCTCATCCCTCTTAATCTTCCTCTATTTCTTTCTCATCTTCCTTACTTATCCTTCCTCTTTGCCTATGCTATATTCCCTCCCCCCTTCTCTCTTTCTATATATATATCTTTATTATTATTAAAATTATATTTGATTTGATGTGATAGTTTGATTTCGCAATTTTTGCCGGTTATACATTTAACTATATCTTCGTTCCTTCTTTCGTCATTTTCTTTCTTTCTCTCTCATTTCCATCTGTCACCCTTCCTTTATTTATTTATCATTAATACTATTATTGATGTAGTAATTTGAATTTTTAAGTTTACCGTTACGCATATATTTTATATTTCTTAATAGTCTCTGATGAAATGATTAAACTTGGATGTATTGTAAATTGAGTTATACTGTCTCCAGTATTTAGCAATTTATAGACAATTCTATCATGGAAACAATTGTAAGGCTGTAAATAAATTTCCTTGTTTGTACTGTCAACCATATATATATATATATATATTAAAGAGTTAAACAAGATTCAATGAGTACATCAAAGAATAAGTTTTACAGTAGATTGGAAGCACTCTACAGAAAAATAATTTCCAGAGTTAATAATATTAAAATACAAATATTAATAAAATAGATGTTCTTTTGACCAATTAAATTTTATTATACATATTTCAGAGGTACAACAGTACGTCCTCATCAGACAAAATATAATGATACATGACATACATCTCTCCCTCTCTTTAATCATCTATCAGTTGCCTTCATAAACTGTAATAAAATTATAATTCCAGAGATCTCTTCCTCGATAATCATAATTTGTAGTATCCCACATTTTAAAATCTCTATAACTGTTACATTAAAGCAACGTTTTTCTTACTCATACCTTCTCTATTGAATTTATTACGTTTTCGCATTTTCTCATTATTAGGGTATAAATGTTGAGTTTTCTCATAAGTTAATCACTACCTTGATTAAATCTTAACCATTTAACATCTGAGGGTATGTCATGTATCATTATATTTTGTCTGATGAGGACATACTGTTGTACCTCTGAAATATGTATAATAAAATTTAATTGATCAAAAGAACATTTATTTTATTAATATTTGTATTTTAATATATATATATATATATATATATATATATATATATATAAAGTATCGTCTTCCTGTCTTCCTCCGGTTGCAACGTTTTTTGAAATATCCAGTTCTGCGTTTACAGATTGACTTTGTTAGTTTCAGAAGATCCCGTTAAGGGTGAAAGCAGCGATTCTTTGCTTAAACTTTAATCTGTTATTTTAATAAATATTTGCTCTACGGTTCTTATATATTTGATATATATTTTCCTTATCGAGCCCTCTTTGGATTTTAGTCTTCAATTTTATTATTATTACTATATATATATATATATATATATATATATATATATATATATTAAGTTAGACATGGCCTGGAACAATGGAACAATACTGGCTGAAACCTATCAAAGTTATATATATATGTATTATATATTATTACTAGCCGCAGGACCCAGCGTTGCATGGGGTAGGAAACGTGAAATAGCAACATGCATATGCAAAGATTGAGGAATGAAGCTGTGTACTTTTTGAATTCCCTTATTTTCAGGGAATGATTGTTCATCTACTGGAAACGTAGAACACCAGCAGGCCCGAATCGTGAATCATCTGCATGCATGTGCAAAATCTGAAGAAAATCAGTTGGATACTTTAAGCGTACTAAATCTTAGAGTATGATTTTTCTTCCATTTGGTGAAAATCCGTTAGGTACTTTTCGAGTTTTATAGATTTGCACCCAGTCATCCAGACAGACATCATCAGTTATGTCTATTGAACCTGCAAGCATACTGTACAGAGTAAAGCCTGCAATGCTTTACACTGTACAGTATGTCATGCAACCACACAGCATGTTGAACGTTCCCTACAGGAGACCATAGCCTCTTCGTAATACCAGTAGTAGCAGTGTCAGTGGGCTGATTGCGGAAATCCTGTATGTGAAAAGAGTAAGTAAGTGTTGTGGGGTGATGTATGTCGTAAGTCTGATCATGAATTATATCACAGATGGGGAACACACGTCAGTCTGAAGGAGCGACGTAGTCAATTGTGTGAAAACCAAGTAGGGATGTACATTTAAGTAGGGATATTGAGATGACGAAATCAGTGTGGCAACGCAGCTGCAGCAGAAGGGGGTCATAGTACAATTAGCAGAAACGCTGGGCGGCACTGGTTGCACTGCATTTACACAGCAACAAAGGTGTGACAAAAGGGGTCGCCGCGGAATTAGCCCAACTGTTGTTCAGCGTACTTGTGCAGGGCGTTCATACTGCGGTGTAGGTGCAACAAAAGGGGTCTTAGTAGAAGTAGCACAGACGTGAGTTTTATGGTGTCAATAACACAGCAACGTACACAGGGCCCGGATTTGCGCGTAATGAAAGCACGAAGTGTCAACAGGGCGCCGACAAAAATTTTAAGGTCCTCCTCATTTCCACAATCCCCCGAAAATGGTTCTGCTTAAAAGTAAGTAAGTGTTGAGTCCTCTGTTAAATAAACCAAATTTTTAACGAATTATACGCTACTTACGGTGTTTAAGTAGCGTTTATATTGAAAATGAAAATGGCATGTAATGCCCAAAAGTTTGAAAACAATCGGTCGGGTACTTCTTGAGTTCTAGGGATTTACACAGACAGACAGACATCCTCTGTTTTATATATATATATATATATGTATATATATATATATATAAATATATATATATGAGTCGTTAATGCTCACTACCTCCCAAATAACCGACAGTGACTACATAATTATTGCTGGTGACCTAAATGGTCATGTTGGACAACATTGTGACGGCTATGACGGAATCCATGGAGGCTATGGGTTTGGTACTAGAAATGAGGAAGGCTCCAGAATCCTGGAATTCTGTGACGCAAATAACCTAACTATCTGTAACACAAACTTCAAAAAACGAAACAATCACTTGATCACCTATAGATCAGGGGAACACGCCAGTCAGATAGATTATATCCTTACCAGAAGACGTGACAGTGTCTGTTGTAAACAATAAATCCCTTCCCCATGAAGAATGCACCTCCCGACATAGCCTTATAGTTAGCGACCTCATAGTCAGGACAAGACGTTCTCGACAACAGAGGAGGACTATCCTGAGAAGAAGAATATGGAAGTTAAAGAACCCCACAGCCAGTAATAAATTTAAAAGCATATTACTTGATGCCTTTGACAGTAAGGAAGAGCAATTAGAGTTGTACAATATAGAGGAACAGTGGGAATTCCTGAAAGCTAACCTGCTGAAGGCGACAGATGAAATCTGTGGCTGAAGCAGACCTATTGGCAGGAAGAGAGTAACTTGGTGGTGGAACAGTAAGGTGGAGGAGTCAATCAAGGCCAAAAAGCAGGCTTGGAAAGTATGGCAGGATGGGGGAAGTAGAGAAGACTATCAAGTGGCCAGGGGGTAAGCTAGGAGACAAGTGTACTTTGCAAGAAGGGAAGCAGAGGAAAGAAAGTTCAAGCATGTTCTACAACGTGAGGTGTTCAGGATTGCTAGGCAATATGTCAAGGAAAACGGTGATATTGTCGGGGAGAAGTGTGTCCGTAATGATAACGGTGTACTTGCCCTCAGTGATGCTGATAAGAAGATAGCCTGGAAGTGTCACTACGAGACACTATTAAATGAGGAGAATAAATGGGACAAAGACAGTCTGCCCCACATCGATCCAATAGAGGGACCAGCAGTGCAAGTTGAAGGTAGTATAATAAGTAAGGCAATCAAAGATATGAAGATTCGGAGATAGTTGCTGAAATGCTGAAAGCATCTGAAACGGTGGGACACACTATGGTCACCCGGATAGTAAACCAAGGCATACAGAATGGGGTCATACCAAATGACTGGCGTAGCAGCATCATCATTAACTGCTACAAGGGTAAAGGAGATGCCCTAGATAGGGGAAACTATAGAGGCATTAAATTAATTGACCAGGTCATGAAGGTCAGAGTTATAGTGCAGCTAATCAGAGCGAATTGATCTAGATGAAATACAGTTTGGGTTTGTGTCAGGTAAAAGTACCACAGACGCTCTTTTCCTTGTACGACAACTACAGAAATACCTAGCTAAAAGTAAACCCCTATACTTAGCTTTTGTTGACTTGGAGAAAGCCTTTGACAGAGTCCCCCACTCCATTATCTGGTGGGCTCTCAGAAAACTAGGTGTTGATGAATGGCTTGTGAGAGCTGTACAAGCCACGTATAAAGAAACAGTCAGCAAGGTTAGAATTAACAACGAATATAGTGAAGAATTTAGTGTAAAAGTTGGTGATCATCAAGGCTCTGTCCTTAGCCCCCTCCTATTTATCATTGCCCTTCAGGCTATAACAGAGGAGTTCAAGACCGGCTGCCCATGGGAACTTCTATACGCAGATGATCTAACACTCATAGCTGAATCAATGGCTGAACTAGAGAAGAAATTCCAAACATGGAAGCATGGCCTAGAATCAAAAGGCCTTAAAATTAACTTGTCTAAGACTAAAGTTCTAGTATGTAGGAAGGAAAATAGGGCACTGGTCCCCTCTGGGAAATGTCCATGCTCAGTGTGTAGGAAAGGAGTAGGCAGAAACTCCATTTTATGTCTCAAATGCAAAGTATGGGTGCATAAAAGATGTAGTAGGATCACAGGTAAGCTAACTAAGAACATAGATTTTATGTGGCCGGTGCTCATAGATTTTATATGTGGCCAGTGCTGCAATAAGTAGTAGCAAGTGCCCACAAGATACTAGCTCCTTCCATTGCCCAGATGGTTCTATAGAAATAGTGGACAGCTTCCGTAACCTGGGTGACAAAATCAGCAGTGGTGGAGGGTGCTCTGAAAGTACAGTAGCTAGAGTCAGAATGGGATGGAAAAAGTTCAGAGAGTTTATACCGCTGTTGGCCACAAAAGTTTTCTCTCTAAAAATGAAAGGCAGGCTGTATGATGCCTGCATACGAACAGCAATGTTACATGGCAGTGAGACATGGGCATTGTGTGCAGAGGATATACGCAGACTGGAGAGGAACGAAGCTTGCATGCTCCGTTGGATGTGTAATAGTAATATACATGAACGGCAAAGCATAAATGAACTAAGTGAGAAATTAGGGATAAGAGGGATCAGATGCTGTTTACTCAAGAGAAGACTACATTGGTATAGTCACGTGATGCGCATGAAAGACGACAGCTGTATAAAAAAGTGCAGGGCGATTAAAATAGATGGAAACTACGAGTAGGCAACCCAGAAAAACCTGGGACGATTTGATAAATTCCGACCTTACACGCTTACACCTCTCCAAGACAATGTCACTGGACCGAGATCTTTGGCGCTACGCAGTAATACAGAAGACCCGCCTTGCCTAAGTACAAAGCGAAACCTACAGTCAGTAGGCACCTCTTAATCAAAAATACACCCCCATCCCGCTATCCCTACCCCCACCCCCATCTACACCACCCCTTTCTCTGTAAAGTTATGTTGGTACCACAATTCCTGTCTAAACCCATGCTAGCGTAGAAGATACATGTTAAGCAATGATGATATATATATATATAACTGAAGCTAACTTTATAGGCACTTTATTTCACATTGCTCCAGTTTACTCAGCTGTATAAATGAGATGATAGGACTGGGGTCCATATCATTCCACTGCAAAGTGGTCATGGAGGTGCCACGGCAAAAAAGCACCCAGCCCACACTGTAAAGTGGACGTGTAGGCGCCACGGCAAAAAAGCACCCAGCCCACACTGTAAAGTGGACGTGTAGGCGCCACAAAAAAAAAGCACCCAGCACTCACTGTAAATGAGGTTGTTGTTATGAAGGGCATCCAGCTGTAGAAATCAAGCCAGAATTGGTTCCCGTCCCACTCTTGCAAGCAGGGAAAAGCAGACGTAAAATGATAATGATGATGGTGATGATATATATATAAAATTAGCTTTAGTTCTTTTTACTACTCAAGACACATTAATGGTTGGATAAAACAAAACCAAAAAAAATTACTCTCAACCAATCAGATAAATCAATAAATATGTTCAGAATTAGACACATTATTGTTATTGTTCATTGTCCATTTGTTTTTCTTTTCCTATTCTTCTTGGTGATGGTGATTTCTATTAAAAATAATGATTTCTTTTTAATAAAAAGAATAGTCCTAATAATAACTATACAATGTTTTAATGTTCTATCAAAGGAGAAGTAACCAAGCAATCCAGCTATACTTACACCATTATTGGACTCAGAACATTGAAATATTAAGAAAAAGAAACAATAAAAGACTGAAGTGGCGTTATCAATTAAGCCTCAAGTAAAACTTAGTGTCTTTTTGTGTTTGTGTTGTTCACTTGTTCTTTGTAAAATAAAAAAAAATAAGAACAAGGAAGAAAAAGTACTTGATGTGCAAAATGATGGTTTACCAATGCGGGTGGGCGAATCATCAGAACCAGGTGACACTAACCTGCTAACCTGGAACCTGTAGCATTTGTTTAACCTTTTTGATACCAAACCAAACTACCTTTAACACTTTAGCATTTAAACCGGCTGTAACTGGTTGCACATACTGATGTTAAGCTATTGTTCTCAAAATAAATAATATCAAAATCTCATAGATTCGATATTATATGAGGTAAAGCCTTTATTGTGAAAATACAATAGTATATATATAGAAATGTAAATGCTAAAGCGTTAACCATCCTGGGTTCTATGAAACAAAATCCTTTTGTTTTAAGCTGTTTATATTTATCTAAATGTTTATCTTCATCTTCCATCATAATTCTTTGTAAGAATTTTTGCTAACTTATATTCCAGACAACAGCTCAGTCATTTTGATATTAAATTGCATGAAATCACTCCTGGTTCTAAAATACAAAACAGTTTATTTTAAAATGTTTATATATTTATCTAAAAACAACCTTCCATCATAATTTTATTAAGTTATATTCTAAACACTAGCTTAACATGGCTGAAACCACTCTTTGGTTCTATGATACAAAACTCTTTTGTTTTAAAATGTTTCTATTCATCTAAAAAAAAATTCCATTATAATTTTATGTTAGAACATTTGTTAAATTATGCTTCATACACCAGCTTAATGAGAAAGTTAGTTATATTACTAAATCTCTCAAAACTCTTAATTATTTTTATAATTAATTGAAATTTTTTTTGCAGTGCAGTTCATTAGAAATATGGTAATTAAAGGTATACAAATAGAGCATTTATTAATTAAATTACATTATAAAAGCACTTCCTATTAAGGATGCAACCTCCAAAACATATCCTCTAAGCTAAGAGTCAGGAACGTTTTCAACCCAAAGAGCTATATTAAACTGGAAAAAAATTGAAACTACCAAAGCCTCATAATATATTATAAATGGAAACACATACAAGGAAACGAATTTTTCCTCACTCACTGGGATTTTTGGTTTTGAATCTCATTTGAATTGGTTCAATGTCCAGGTTATAAAATAATAAAGGGTATGGGGTATCTATTCTGAAATAGATATACCGTATCCCTGTGCAAAGCAAATCAATGCACTAAGGCTCCTACATATACAATTGAAGCATAGATAGATTAGCATTGAGCCCCTAGACCTGGTGGATCCCATTGCAGCCCCTATATACACAATCGTGACATACATATCCAGTCGATCTTCAGACAAAGCAAGGCACTGGGATTCCTACATGCACAATCACAGTGTACATAGCTTAGCTTCGGGTCCCTAGACCAGAAGACCCCAAGCAAATGCCCAGTCTTCTGCCTATGCCTTATGATGGCACGATGTCTAGATTGCACAATGACTCAACAAGCACACTAGTGTTGAAAAGTGGTAGTGCTGGTGCCACAGTAAAATGCACTCAGCCTACACTGTAAAATTATGGTACTGGTGCCATGATAAAATGCACTCAGTCCACACTGCAAAGTGATAATGCTGATGTCACAATAAAATGCATTCAGTCCACACTGTAAAATTATGGTACTCATGCCATGATAAAATGCATTCAGTCCACGCTGTAAATTAATAGTGCTGGTGCCATGATAAAATGCACTCAGCCTACACTGTAAAGTGATAATGCTGGTGCCACGATAAAATGCATTCAGTCCACACTGTAAAGTAATAGTGCTGGTGCCATGATAAAATGCACTCAGCCTACACTGTAAAGTGATAATGCTGGTGCCACGATAAAATGCATTCAGTCCACACTGTAAAGTGGTAATGCTGATGTCACGATAAAATGCACATAGCCTACTCAGTAAAGAGGTAGTGCTGCATCTTGTGGTAGAAAAAATGTCAGAATGGAATGTATAAGCAAGACATAGCTTCCTAGCCTCAGAGCATGAAAACTTATCTAACCCATGGAAGCATGAAAAATGGAAGTTGAATGGTGATTATGATGATGATGATGATTAGCTATTGTTTGCAGCTGTATATATCATTAGCAATATCATCAGTTATCTTTCACAATAAGATCTGTAGAGTTTTGTGTACTTTGTGAACTCACATTTAAGATGGCGTCTTCTACAATAACTCAATTCTATAGAAACATGAGAAAACTGTGAAATGAGGTTTCTAATACAGTTTGGTTTCTTATTCAAGTATATATTGATACCTTTCTAATACACGTTTCAATAGAAGAGATACATAGAAATGTGTACATAAATGCATATGCATGCATTCATGTGTTCTTTTGCATTGTGTATCTATACATCTATACATATAAATATGAGTGGTTTGTGCACATATATGCATGTGTATGAGTGTGTGTGTGTGTGTGTGTGTGTGTGTGTGTGTGTGTGTGTGTGTGTGTGTGTGTGTGTGTGTGTGTGTTTATAGTTAGAGAAATTTGTATGTCCAGTCTTAGCAACCATTGATTAATAAATAATGGCAGCTGAAAGTGAAGTTGGGTAAATGATAATGATGAATATATTATCTACACACACACATATACACATGTATATATATAAATAAATAAATATATATATATATATATATATATATATATATATATATATATAGAGAGAGAGAGAGAGAGAAATGTTTGTATGTATGTATGTATATATACATATGTACACACACATATATATATATACATACATACATACATCTATATAGATATATAGATGTATGTATGTATGTATATATATATAAAACCAAAGTGTAAACGAGGCCACAGGCCAATAAAAACCAATAGAGTCATCCTTCTTTGCTATATCATTGTTGTCTTTACTTTGTTTTACTATTTTTCCCTTTGAAAGAAAGGAAGAAGAAAATGGCAACATGGATATTACAGGGACATTAATATATAGGGTATTTCCTGAAGCTTTAAATGTTTATAGGTAACAAAAACATATATATGCAAAAATATTTTTACATCTGGCAAACATAAGTCGGTATTCATTCCTATTATAAAGGAAAAAAAATCTAACATACATTGGATTCCTTATTGTTTGAAGATTTTAGACAAAAGTTTTTAACTTTTGTTTCGTCTCACTTTAACAAGTTGTTTGCAGCCTTTCCTGGAGATTGGAGAATGTTGTGTGAAGAAACGTTAGCTTAATAGAAAGGATACTGAGTTGGGAACACTGTAAGTTATTATTATTGTTATTATCATTATTTTATATATATTTAAGAGAGGTGGGTTAGCAATATCAGTAGAGCGCTGGACACCATAGTTGCATCACTTTACGTTTTGAGTTCAAATCCTGCCGACGTTAGCTTTGCCTTTTATCCTTTTGGGGTTGATAAAATAAAGTACCAGTAATGCGCTCGTGTTGAGTTAATCGACTTTCCCCGCCCCTACAAATTTCTGGTCTTGTGCCTGAATCAGAAACCATTATTATTATTATTATTATTGTTATTGTTCTTTGAGTCTCAGTCATTGATGTTAGTTAACTGGAAAGTTTGTTGAAATGAATATCAAGCCACTACCTGCAGCCTCAGATATTCAGGACGTATCGGAGGGTTCTTGCTGTTCCCAGCAAGCATGCCTTTTGAAGCGTTCCAAAAAGCGGGGCGGGGCCAATTTTCTTTAACCATCCCTGAAACTTTTTGAGATAGTACCTAGTGCGCCTATGACAATCGGGACCACTTTGACTTCATGACAGTTCCAAATCCTTTTTACCTCCCACTTTAAGTCCTGGTATTGGTTAATTTTCTCCTACTCCTTCTCTTGCACTCTCGTGTCAAATGGGTAGGCTACATCTACAATCAGGTCAGGTCTATTGTGTTCCAGTTTCTTGTCCGTCTGTATCCTAAAATCCCACAGCACCTTCACCTGATCGTTTTCTATCACCGACTCTGGCTTATGCTCACACCACTTCTCAGAATGTGGTAAATTGTTTACTTTGCATAGGTGCCAGTGGATCACCCTGCCCATCACATCATGTCTCCAGCCTTTATAGGGAGTCTGGGCTAGGTGTTTACACTCGGATACAATGTGAACCACAGTCTCCTCTCTCTCTCTCCACAGATCCTACACAGGGGGCTAGCCTCCTCCTTGTAAATATGGTGTTTCAGCCACTTCATTTTGAGGGCCTGCTGGTGCGCAGCCATTAGCATTCCTTCTGTAGCCTTTTTAAGGTCTCCTCTTTTCAACCAGTTCCATGTCTGTGGATATCTAAATTCACTTTTCTCAAAGAAGGTACTATGAAGGGATTTTTCATGAAGGTTGCTCTTTCTCCTTGTTGTTATTTCCTCCTTGGACATCCCCTGGTCTATTGTCATCTCCTTCACTGCAATTCTGAGCATTGGCTCCCTACTATCAGTCACGTATTTGTGTAGGTTGTTTTTCTCCATCTGAACACACTCC